>WBMW01003378.1:701176-734108 GCA_013396635.1 Penelope pileata
GTCGGGGCCAAAGTGCATCATAAAGGTATGCTTCATCAGTGAAGCAACTCTTCACATCCCCATCTATATACTTCAACTGCTCTCTCTCTCCAGGGAGCTCAATTTCACAGGCCTCCCATCTATCATCGTATTTAGCAATTTCATCAACTATTAAATCTTCATTGTCCATATCATATTTCTGGGTAACAAGAGTCCCAAGGATTAACAAGGCCACATACAGTAATTGCTTTAACTCCATGATCATAGCCTTCTACCTTCACACTTATCTCACGGTTTCCCTGCACACAGTATCAATCCTGCTCACAGCACCAGTTGTAACAGAAAAAAGGTCCCAAAACTCTTACGACTACACCATTCTTCAACTCCCTTACATTCTCCAGCTTCTTCTCTCTCAAGCTTCTTCATCCAGCTCCTTCAAGCTCCTCAACAAATCTTCCTCTCTCTCCAGCTCTCCTCCTCAAGCTACTACCAAGCTGCTTTCTTCTCTGCCTGGCTGGCCTTTATCTAAGCCTGGGGCAGCTCCGCCCCAGGTCCACCCCTTCCAGCCACAGGTGCAAGGGATGCACCTGTGTTCCCCAGGCCAGCCACAGCCCTCCACCATGTGCTCAGTCATCAGTTCATGCTGGGATCAACTGTTTCCCTACACAGGGCGGTGTGAAAACTTGTCCTAGTGCACAGGAAATGTGTAAATGGGTGAAGCGATCACCTGATGAGCAGACCAACCCGTTAACGAGGCTCAGGCAAGTCGTGCACCAAGGCTTTCCTCAGCCATCAGATGAGCTGTTCTTTCTGCCTCTTTGCTCGTTGGATGTAACCAGCAGGCAGCCGAGAGCATCTCGGCTCAGCTCATCACCTTGTTCACCTATGATGATCCATTTTCTGTTCAAGTCCCCTAAATCTGTGTTGACCTGAACTGACTTGAATTTCTCCCCACTCTAAAAGCTTTTCCCTATTCTGTCACCTCATTCTGCACGTTCCTTTTTTCTTCCCGCAATGACTTTGGGACTTGACAAAAGGGGAGAACGTGTGCGAACCAAGCACGAAGCCTGGATGCAGTGCTCTAAGACAAAGCTGCTCTGAGGGTTCCCTGCGTGCAGGCAGTGTCACCAAACCGATGCTGCTCTTTAAAAAGCTCTCCTTTGCTGTAGTGAAATTCTTGTGAGCGTTCCAGAGATTCATTTTGGCGAGGGGTTTTGGGATCCCCCTCTCGATGCAGGTGCCAGCACGCTGCCATTGGAAGGCAAGAAAAATCCTCCTTCAAACTCCTTTTTTCTTCCTCATTAAACTTACCAGTATACAGAGCTGTAGAAGATTTAATTTTGTTCTGTCCTTTTTCGTGCTCTTCAACTGAATTAAGGCAAACCCAATTGAATTTATGCAATTTTTCAGGCTGTGGTACAGATTTTGAGCTGAGAACTCAGAGCAGGATGCTGCGAGCCGGGTGACCCAGATCCTCATCTCAGCTTGGCCATTAACTCCGCAAAGCAAAGCAAACTACATGCAGGACTCGTTTAATTCAAAGCGAGATACAACAGGAAAGATTTCATGTGTCATCTCCCAAAATGGAAAATGAGCATGGTGACATTGTGGTCTGCTCCACCACGTAGACCATTCAAGTAATAATTTTAGTCTTTAAAAGAATTTCACTCTTCTCATTAAAAAAAAATAAAAAGGGTGTGTGCAAAAGAGTGCTGTGATATTTTAATGCAGCTCGGGACTCTGCTGTTCTCAGTGCAGTTTAAGAGCATGATGGCAGCTGTCGTTTTCCTCCACAGAAAATGGAAGCCACCTATTATGATAATATCATGGAACAGCAGCGCCTGGAACCTGAGTTCTTCAGGGTTGGTTTTTATGGCCGAAAATTCCCCTTCTTCCTGCGGGTAAGCACAGTTCTACAAAATGGAACCAAATGACGGGGCTCGGGGTGGCAGACAGGGCTCTGGGTTTTTGTTGTGGAGTTGGACATCTGCTGTTCAGTTCATTTTTCACACTTTTCCAGGCAGAAACAGCTCGCTGGCAGAACTGGGGGATGTGGTTCAGTGGGAATGTTCTTGGGAACAGAGATCAGAAATTTGGCTCATGCCTGTGTGTATTTTTGGCCATCTCAGATCAGCAAAAAATTACCTCTATATTTAGCACCATGCTCTATTGCAGTGATGTTGGGTCATTGCTCCGCTCATTTTCACCGTCTCAAATTATGATGCTTTTAAAAAAAACCTCACGTGGGAGTGATTCTAGTACCAGGCTGAGGACGCTCTTCTGCTGTCCACAAGCAAAATTTTCCTACGCTAAACAAGAAGCCCATCAGCTTCTGTGTACACGTCCTTGCTTTGAGCTGGTGTGCACAGGAGCAGCTGAGTCCATTTAAAAAGTGAAATTATTTTCTCTTCCTAATGAGAAATAAAACTTAAATGGGCATTTGTTCATGCGACTTCTTGTTGCTGGTTCAGAGTGAGGAGGGAATTTAATCTGACAGCTTCTGTACAACCTGCCTGAAAACTGATGGCAGATGCCATCGAGCTTGACAGGACAAGCTAACCTGGAGCGCGCTTTCAAGGACTGGAGCTGCAGATCTTGTGTTCTCCTAAAGAAATGGTTTGACAAGAGGTGGCACTGCTCTCGAGTAACACAGTAATAAGTTACAAAAAGCAAAACTGTGCCATTTTTGTTTCATAAGGTACACACTTGGAAAATGGCGTTCTTATATTTCCTTCTGCTGTGTTTCAACTAAGATTAAACATTGGTGTTTAATTACATTCTTTTAATGGAAGCAAAGGGGAAACGAAGGCAAGTTGGAATTAATCAAGGTGGAATATCAGTGAATAAAGGGTGGTATTGTGATACTCAAAGGTGAAGCCGAATGCAGGAGCCTGAGTCAGCGTTTTGAATCCACGTACGAAGGAATGCGAGGAAATGCCGAGAGCTGCAGCGTGAAGGTACCAGCTGTGAAGATCTCCCAAGAAAACACAATTTCTTTTTTAATATCTAACAACAGATGCTGCAGAAAATAAACGACAACAAAGTCACTATGACACATAAGTGTTCCTATGTTTGAAGGGATATGGGTGAATCTGGTGCATCTGGCTGCGTTACGTATCCTCCCGTTTGGCCTTGGACCCTGCCCGGCCCTGCCGGTAACGCTGCACGCAGCCTTTGCTCTTCGTGTGTGCCAGTATGGATGCTTGACGTGAACAGTGAGTGTGGGCACACACGATCTGTGTTAGTCCTGCAGTTACATCTGGGAGCAGTACTGGCAGCAGATGACTGACGTAGCAATCTCGTTAGAATGCCCCTCCTGCTTTCTCTCTGTAACGATCCACACAGCATCCACAGTGCACAGGCTAAGCCTATTAGCAGCAGCATCTGCATGGATCGTGCTGTCAAGAGATTCATAGCAGCTATTCTGGAAAAGATTGACGTGGATTTAAAATTTTCAAGTAGATACAGGAGCATTTTAAAGTGATGAAATAACTTCATGCACTTCTCTCATTTATTTTTCTATTGCTGTATAGCTTAAAGCAGAAAACAGCCAATTCCTTCTACACCTTAGATTTTGTAGACCCTGTGTCTAGAGAAGTCATTGTTTGTGTTGCTGTGAATTCTGCATCTCCTTCCAGCCTTCCTGCAAAATAAATTAAAACTTCACCTACCAGAAGTTCAAGTAAGGCTTGGCAAGCCGTGTTCTGAGATCTTGTGCTGGCTTCTGTCTGAAGAGTCCATTAAATACAGCCCTGAGGTGTTTTTAGGACATTATTTTTAGAATCACAATAACTTTATTTATAGGCTTTAGAGTTTTCTCTATTGCTGCAATCAAAAACTAAACCAGAATGCAGCAAGTGTCACGGAGAGATTCACCTCCAAATAGGGGCTCACTCCAAATTTAGTAATAGCTGAAAGCTTAAGCATTATAGACTGAACTGTTGAGTTTCGTCCTGCAGATTTTCTCCCACTTCCTTGGTTGCTGTGACTGATGCAAAGTGACGTGTGTCACAGCTGGAACATGCGATCCGTTCCGTAAGGATGAAACACAAAGGCACTGCCCTCCAAAGCCATGTTTTATGAGCAGGTTTTAGCAATGCCGCTTCCATTTTGTTCCTTCTTCCAGAGCAATTAGGAAAAAATCGCCACATATACTGCAGCTGTTTAAATGGAGGAGATAGAATGGGGGAAATAATTCCTGTTTGCTGGGTTTTTTTGTTTCATGATGGTGAAGAATCTCCCTGTACATCTAGCTATCGTGATGTGTGTGAGAGTTAAAACTCCCAGAATGAGAGATTGGCCCGCTTTGCTACGTCCTGCATCAGGCAACGTGATCACCAATCGAAATTGTGTTTTGTGGTAATAGGGTTAAGACACAGAAATACAACCTTTATGACACTGAGGGCTATAGAGATCCTCTATCCTGCTGGTCTGAGTTCAGGATGGTTCAGAAGCATCCAAGAACTCCAGGCAAGAGGTTTAATGCCTCAAGGGGCATATTTAAATGCTGGCTTTCCATCGCTGGCAGGAAGGAAGTTTTGTTCATCAGGAGGAAAGTGCTTCTAGGGCTGAAGGGGAATTCGCTGAGTGGCCACTCAGAATTCTTGGTAAGGCTTTTCCGTGTTACTGTGCTGTAGACAGGAGTGTTTCAGAGGACGATCAACATGCTCAGAGGTGGATCGTATGGGTATGACAATACAGCAGTGATTAAACAACGACGTTCGTGAGTTTGTGACACCTTTTGTGACACCTTTCCAAAGATAGCTGGTAAATTGATAAATGTTTCTCTCCCTCTGTTCTACGAAATCCTCAGACTTTTCACCCAACTCATGGAGATTGCATTTGATGGCAGCTTTCCCAGCATAGAACAATGAAGGCGGTGACTTAGTTCTACCTGATGTGTTTCAATACAGTCTGATGAAACAATACTCCCTGTTCAGTTATCTGAAAAGCAAAACAGACAAAACCCTAGGACAGAATGCTGCACGTGTAGAGAGCAAAGGTATCTTTCTGCTGAGAGAGCTCTGGAATGGTCCACTTACTCAGCAGCTGATGAAATACACTGTAATGAAAAGGAAAGAGGACAAACATACCAGCTGTGTTATCTGCACATTTTACTCTCCCATTAGCGAGTTGGCTTTGTCACTTACCTTGCTTTTGAAGCAGTGAAATGTCAAGTGAGACAAAAGCCAACAGAATTGAACCCAGTTGTCCTTCTTGCAGAACAAAGAATACGTCTGCCGGGGCCACGACTACGAGAGGCTGGAGGCCTTCCAGCAGAGGATGCTGAGTGAGTTCCCACAGGCCATTGCAATGCAGCATCCAAACCACCCGGACGACTCCATATTACAGTGTGATGCCCAGTGTATCCTTCACTGAAAGAGCAAAGAGCTAGGAGATCTGTGATCGAGCACAGGGAGGAGTGGATATCTCCATTAATAACCGTATCGAGTAGAGCTGGAGGTGTACAAAACCACACAGCTGTCTGTAGCAGACATTGGCTGGGTCTTTGCAGTAGGTATTGTTGGAGAGAATTGTTGCCTTTTATTCTGGGGGTGCTTGGTCACATCCAGGCTTTCACCTTTACCAAGAGCATTGCCGTAAGGGGCACTTTACTTTCTTAAATGTACACTCCAATACCTTCCTTGGAGAACATGTTGTTGGGAACAGGTATAAAGTTAGAAGTGTTATTTTCCATTGTGTTTTTCACTTTGGCTTCTTTTCTTGTTTCTCCTTTTCTTTTAAGCTGCTGAACTCTTTTGTCACTATGGCTTTGCATTTCTTTCTTCTCATTGATAATCAGTGCTGCAATTTGATGCAACCAGCACAACGCTACGTACATTTAGGGACCGAACCATGTAGCAGCTGATGGGTCTGCAGGCTGCTTGGAGATCCTCATTAGGATAACACTGCCGTTTGGCTCCTGTCTCACCAGCAAGGACACTGCACAGGACTGCAGCCATAAGAACACTGTCACTAAATGAGATCGTTTGGTGTTTCCCAGTCATTTTTCATAGCCTGTGCCTTTCACTCTCCTTCACTATATATCGCTGGTACTTTCAAAGACAGGGGGTTGTTTGTATGTGTACTTCCATAGGTTTGTTTACACTTCCAGAGACCTTGTCCCTAACATGAAGGCTACACCAGTTTAACTACACTGATGAACATAAGACGCCTTCTGTTTGCAGACGAAGCTGTAGAACCCAAAATGAAATTTATCAAAAGTAAACATTAAATATTTAGGTTCCTAAATACCTAGAGACAGGATGATTTACCAAAGCGCCTGCAGAAGTGAAGCACCTAGCTCTAATGAAAACTAATAGGAACTGGCTATTTTGCCTGATCTAGGTAGTATGTAGTAAAACATCCAAAAACCTGTGCATCCGCAGGTATCTTTCTCTGTTTAATCTGGCTGCAAGGTACTACCACTCTGTAGACTCTCTCAGAAATTCTAGTGTAGCGTCCTCATGTTTCGACATGCAAGAGAAGAGTATTGGAAACCAAAGAGGAGCATGACTTCCTGAATTCATCATCCCGTTTCTCCCCACTGTAGAGGTACCTTTGCTGTTTTGTGTCCCGTGGCTTTCTTTGACAATGTAATTTGCAGACCTACAGATCTATGCAGTGACTCCCATCCCAGACAACATCGATGTGCTGCAAATGGACCGTGTCCCTGATCGCATCAAGAGCTTCTACCGAGTCAACAACATCCGGAAGTTCCGCTACGACAGGCCTTTCCACAAGGGCCCCAAGGACAAGGACAATGAGTTCAAGGTACAAGTAGTCAGCAAGCTGTGTGTTCAAGTACTGCCTTGTTATTTTGTGCTAGTATAGCCTTTCAAGTAATCCCTAAAGGCCAAAGATGCTGTAACAAATAACAAGCGGCTGTTGGATCTGGTGGCTGCACACCTAAGCATTCTCCAGTTTAAAGTAAAGTCTTAGTAGTGCCAGGAGAAATGCGGTTTGAATTAACGACGATTTTTTGTTTGGCTGGAATTTTTTTCTTACTGCCATGTATTTTCACAATATCCATCTTCCTGGTCCCCATGACATAACTGGCCACCAGCCTCAACCACTGAAAGTTAACAGAAATGCTGTTGGTTTAGTGTTGGTTTACAGCATACTTTAATATTTTTTGGTATTTAATGGACTTCCAGCATGACATTCTGCAGAGTATAATTCTGCTTAGGAGGTTAATATATTCTTCTCTGGCGTTTTACCCCCCTAGCACCTGGAGGAAGAGCACAGATTTTGGGATTCAGTGCGTACCTCACATCCTCCATTTTTCCTTGCAGAGCTTGTGGATTGAACGTACCACTCTGACCTTGACTCACAGCTTGCCTGGGATCTCTCGCTGGTTTGAAGTGGAGAGAAGAGAACTGGTAACAGTCATAGTTCCTATCTCTGAGGTTTGAAGCGATGACTTACTAAGCACACGGGATGGGCAACTTAAAACTCCTTTGGCTGAAATCTCGCAGTTTAAAGTGATGAATTTTACCAGCAATGATGTCCTTTTTCCACCACTTAGTCGAAATAATTGCTGAATGTTACAGGGGAATCATTTGAGGGAATATAACAGCGTAATGAAGGAAGTGCCAAAGGATGGAATAATTGCATTGTTACCGTGTCTTCAGTTCACAGATCAAAGTTATCGCAACTCCGTGACCTGAAATACAGCACTACTGACAATGAAGTTTATTAACATTGCTAATTTTCTAGCAGTAAAAACTAAGAGAGATCAGTGAACCATCGTAGAGTATTTCTGTACAAGGAAGGTAATAAATCACAATGAAGTGTCCATGGAATTAAAGTATGTTTTATTGCCTTCGAGGTTGAAGTCAGTCCTTTGGAAAATGCCATTCAAGTGGTTGAGAACAAAAACCAGGAGTTGAGAACGCTGATAAGCCAGTACCAGCACAAACAAATGCATGGTAACATTAATCTTCTCAGCATGTGTCTGAATGGAGTGATTGATGCAGCTGTGAACGGGGGAATTGCACGATACCAGGAGGTGAGTGAGGCTCTGCTTCTGAATATGGGATCAACATCTTTCCATTTTATTTCCGTTTTTGTTGCAAGGAGATTATCACAGAATAAGATGAGAAATCTTCGTGCGCTTTATCTGAATATGAGGTTAAAACCCCAGGATTGGTTATTCTGCACCAGTATTTGGATAGCTGTGTGTCAGCAACACACAAATCCAAATGTGGAGTTGAGGTACTGCATTAAAGGAGGCATGGTTGACAGTTTCTTAAGAATGACACTTGCCTTACCTGGAAATCCTGACCTAGCAGATACGGGAGTGAATTAGAAATATATTTTTTGTACTGCTTACATTATAAATTCATTTTTGCAGTAGTATTTGAGACTGTCTGGGCCTGTAATCAGAAAAAGCTGCTAATTCATGCTACTCAACCACTAGCTTTGGTAGCCTGATTTCAGACTCACTGAGATCCTAAAATTGTCTGCTGTTATCTGGTATATTCTTTGGCAAGCTTTTACTTAAATTTCACATTGCAAAAGTCTAGAGTGAAATACTAAGAAGTGGCAGCAGTGGTGCAGGGGTCTGGGGCGTATCTTCCCTACAAAGCCATGCAGAGAATGCTCTTCACCCTTCGTATTAGTTTCCATTTTACTCACTTAATTCCATTAATGTGAGGAAATTTTGTGAAGGAAACTGTAAAATTCAAATAACTGCATGATCCAAGGCTTAGTGATATTGCTCATCATTATCACATACAGAAAATTGATCAGATTCGTGATCCTTTGGGGCTGAGGACTGTGTTCTGCTGTTCAGTACTGACTCCTTTACATGAGCAACAGAACCATCTTGGTTGCTGCAGCTCTGCCGTAGCTTTACCTGAATCCTGGAGTGCTAAAAGCAATAATATTGAACTTCTGCTGTTAGCTTAATATATGTAATTTTTCTAAGGTTGCTGGCCCTTCTCCTCTCAATTCGTGGCAAGTTATTACAGATATCTCCCAGTAAGCAGAAGGCTTTTTTCTTTTTTTCCTACAGGCCTTTTTTGATAAAGATTATATCACCAAGCACCCTGGCGACGCAGAGAAGATCACACAGCTCAAGGAACTCATGCAGGAACAGGTACAGCTCTTCAGACACAACAGAACGTTGCTGTAGTTTCTGGATTCACCAGCAGTCAGTCTAACCTTACCAGACCCAACTGATTCATTCAGAAGCAAAGAACTTCAGTGCAGGAGATTTAAAGTACATTTAGACAAAAAGAGGAGATAGCCAAGGAGTTTATGAACAAGCCAATCACCCTATGGGATGTTAGGTGAAGCTCTGCTAACAGTACATGCATTTTGTTGTCTCCATTTATTATCCAGTAGACATCTTGCCATATTTCAAGCCTGCCGTTCATTTTTGGCATATTGAATTATGTCTTTGTAGTAAATTTCAAAGATAAAGTCAGGACAGGACAGGTCGGGCTTGAGATTAAACTGGCAGAGCTACACGGGAAAACTTAATGTCTATTTATATTATCTACAGTTCTGTTGTACTTCAGTGTCTCCATGAAACATCTTGGTAGATAAGGCTAGCTGGATGCTTTGATGGGAGCAAAATCAGAGAATCACGTCCTTGCTAATGGAAGGTTTGGCAAAATGCACCCCGTCAAGCCATGTGGCCAAGTCTGCGCAGAGCTATTAGGCCACTTTGTCAACAAATCACTTAACTACATTTCAGATTTCCCATCTGTAAAATAAAGATAATGCTTATCTCCCCTCGATCCTCAAGAGGATGTTTGAAGATTAATTAGCTATTGTTTGTACGGAGTTTTGATCATGTAGGGAATTACATACATCTTAAACCTGCTGTCATTACTATTTGCTTTTATCTGAGAGTTTATATAATCTCTTTCAATTACTGATGCTATATATTTGTCCTTTGAAAATGTGACCTTCATAAATAAAAAATGAGCAGCAGAAAGAGCGAACACGCATGCCACGCTGCAGCTGTTCAGCTCCGTTACCAGAACCTCTTTTTTGTTTGAAATCTCTGGTGGCAACTTTGACCCCTTCTCTGACACCAGGTGGAAGGGATTTTCTTGGTCACAATGAATTATCCCTGTGAGGACTCAGTGCTGTTAACTTGGAGAGAGAATCAATCTGGCAATTTTTTTTTTATTTTTTTTTTTACAGTTGTCTCTAAGAGATGTAATCCAACATGACATAAATGTACTTGTTTCACACTTAAGGTACTTGCTGAAGTAATACAAACTTGCCAGGTCTCCTGGGCTTCCTTGACTATCAGCAGTCTTGTCGGTGAAAAGTGGAATATTTTACACTGCAATCCCTTACACTCTGACTGAAGGGAGGGGCAGGCTCCAGTTTCTCTCTTGGACTTCACTGAGTTCTGTCGTGTTGTTTTCTTTTTAACAGGTACACGTCTTAGGAGTGGGACTGGCGGTCCACGAGAAATTCGTACACCCAGAAATGCGTCCTCTGCATAAGAAACTGATAGACCAGTTCCAGATGATGAGATCCAGTTTGTACCATGTGAGCTGGTCCTCAATTTTTCTACTCTGAATCATGCAGAATTATGATGAAAGTTCCATCAGTGGCAGTAGCGTTCACACAAGAACTGGGCAGACACAGCATTGATTAAACCTACTGGATTGCCAAATTATCAAAGGAATTCTTGATTTCTGTGCAGGAAGGATGTCCTCGCGAGTCTGTTAACTTATCCTTTAATCTAAACCCTGGGATTTTTAATACTTGTATGTTCTTTGTTGTATTTTAATAGCAAGGAACAATTGTAAAGCTGAATTTTCAGGCTTGTCTTACATAGCATGAAATTATATAAACAGAGAAAGGAAGATGAACAGAAAGCATTAGATGTTCAGCTCTCAGAACTGCCGTCGTTTGGAGTAGCATGACATGGAGTCGGCCCTCCAGAGTGCTGGGTTTTTTTTAAATATAGACAGCAATTCCTGTTGGTTACTTCAGGCATCCAACTCTGATGATCAAGACACACAACACTGTAGGGCTGTGTTTCCTGTATAAGTCAAACTGCCTCCAGAGCATGGTTCACAGTGCCTGTTAAACAGCAGAAGTACAAGCAGCATCCTCCAGGACTGGTACCTCGCCATCCATTTGTGCTCTGCTGCACATTCGTATTCTGCGACAGCTACACTTGAGACTGTCACAGATCTCCCCAGACTGCCTTGTACATTATCACAACCAAACCAAAGGACATCTTTCCATACAATGTAAAATAATTATTTGAAATGTGTTAGCACTTCCAACTGAAGTACGTATTTTCTAAAAGCTTTAACTTGAAGGCTTTTTCCTCCATTCCCAGGAGTGAACGTTGTGCAAGGATGGCCAGAAATGACAGCATCAGAATTTTAAAATGTGGCCGTTCTCCTTGAGAACAGATGCGATCCATATGCAGGTCACAGCTGCCAGTCCACATTCGCTGCCTTTCTTTAAGAGTTTAGACAAGATCTCTATTTTCAAGTTCACATTTCCTTTCAGGAAATATAGAATATAGATTATATTCCTTTCAGGGAAATGTAGATGGCTGCAGTTTGGACAACACTATGCCTCTGTTTTTCTCCAAAATTCCTGAAATGGTGGCTGAAAAGTATTTCTGGAAATAGAAAAAAGGAATGTAAAATGCTGGAGCTCTTCTCCTGTAGGAACACAGAGTAACTGTAGATGACTACAGGGAACACAGAAACAGATCAGGATTTTTCTGAGAAGAAAACTGCTTTCATTTTCTCACGACTGACTTAGCTAAAATATCTATAATTAAGTGACTGTGTCTCCCGTGCAGGAGTTACCTGGTTTGGATAAGCTGAGCCCTGCCTGTTCTGGCAGCAGCACGCCTCGCAGCAATGTTCTGGTTTCGCATGGACCTATGAGCCCAGAGAGCATCAAGCTGCTGCATCGACACAGGTACCCTGCTTTCTCCTGCTGAAGTGTCTAGGATTTCTGCACACTGTTGCATTAAGATTCAAGGGGGAAAGAAGCAGTTAACAGTACTGGAGGAGGAGGGTGTGTTTTGGCAGAAGCATCCTTTGTCTTCATTCAGGGCTAATTAGTAAAGCTTGACTGACGATTGGAATCAAACAGTTGAGAAATCTGCAGCAAATTGTAAATACCTCTGGATGTTACTTTGCTTTACTTACATATCTGCACTCCGATTCTTCTCAGCTTTCCAGATTCAGTCCAACTTTGGAAGTTCCAACTTCTGTTACAAAAGTGGCAAATAAATAGGTCCTTACCTACCCTGAGAGGGAAATTCTGTTGTTTGGTTTAGAAACGCAACTCAGTATGGGCCCGTTTTTAAGACTCCAGAATTGTTGTACCAGAAAGTAGCTCTGCCTTCAGAGAAACGTCTGAGTGGATGTTTATTCAAACCGAATACCCATCTATAAAAACTGAAATGCAAAAATTAAGCATGAAAATGCAAGTTAAAAAATAATAATAATAATAATGGCCCTGTTCTGTCTCTGTTTTCCTTCCAGCCCACTGAACTTGCTTGGTTCAGTCCGACACTCGTCATCCTCTCTGTCATCCCACACCTCCAGCGAAACAGGAAACCTGGTTATCCTGACAGACAGCTCTGTGGGGGAGACTGCTGAGGACATGTACCACATGCAGGTACAGCTCCAGCATGCCAGCAGCTGTCGTTAGAGGCAGCTCCGAACACACTTGGAGGGCTGTGCTTCTGAGTGCAACCAACCTGTCCAAACGCTTGGTTCTGTGCTGTGAGATTTTCTGTGAAGAACAGAATAGGTAGAGTCTGACATGGTTCAAGAAGGACAACAGAGTAATTCAGCCAGGGTTACTTTGGGAGGAAAATTTCTGTGCTTGTACAGTGAAAGTTGCTGTCCAGGATCATAGCATTGCTTTCAGAAAGTGAGATTTTGCTCAGCATGCTATTGATCTGACCTGTTCAGCACGTGCACTTGGCATTGTTCTCGGCCTGTGAGAGGCTGAAATGAGTCCCACACTCGAGAGCAGACAAACGGTGACCTGCACTGATGCTGTTTCCTAGGCAGAGGTCACTCTGGGAGATCTGGACAGGCAGAAATCTCATGCGCTGATCCACTCAGTTCTCTTCTGATGGTTTCTCTGCCTCCTGCAGCTTGCTTACCTTAACTCCAGGTACCAGGGCTCAGTCACCAACATGTCTGTTTTGTCCTCGTCCCAGGCCAGCCCTTCCACCTCCAGCCTGAGCTCTACCCACTCGGCACCATCCCAGATGATTAACTCTGCCCCTTCCAGTGCACGAGGTAAGGACGGGTGGACCCGAATGAGGGTTCACTGGAACTGCAGGCATCCCTTAAGTCCTTCAGCTTTGTCAACTTGCTGGTCTAAATACCACCTGCACTGGTATACACCTCTGTGTAGTTTCTGGAACTGATGTCTTCAAAAATGATTTTTTTTTTAAATGTTTTGCATTCTCCAAAAATTGGTGTAATCTTTTTTTTTTTTCAGCAGCATCTGGAGTGTATCTCTGATACATGCTCGTTTCAGGCAGCTGAATTTTATAATAGTTTCTATTGTTCTACCATGGAATTGTGAAAACAAGAATATTCTTTGGTACAGTACTTAAAAGAGAGGGATCGTGAAGACAAACACAAAGATTTCATTTTAAACATTCCATGAAATCGTGGCACAAAGAACTTGAGGCAGTTTAGCAGAAAGTAATGCATACAGAAGCATATGTATATGATGAATGTTGAAAGATGTGAATGGAGACAAAGAAGGATTTCCCTGCTGGGAAATTCTTGAAGAAAGTAAAAATATTAGAACAGACTGTAGTGGTGCTTGCATTGCCTTTGCTGTTATGGTAGTTGGTCTTGATGTGGCTAATCATTTTCTTCCCAAGCCTCACAGCTGAAGCAAAAGTACTCCATGGAATCTCCTGGTTTTGGTAACTTCCATTTGAGTTTCCTTCTCTCATTTTGGATTCTCAGTTGCAGGTTCACGAATTTCTGCACCTCTTTTCACAGGCACGTGAAGAAATTATCCAGGATACAGGCAGAGACAGAGGCTGTTGTTCAAATCCTACCCCTTTTTCCTATACAGGGGAACTGTATGTCTCCTTATGGAAGGAGTACAGAGCAGGGAAGGTTTCTATTGCTTGTTAACAAGTAGAAAGCTTTTCTCTCAGGCCAGCATGGGGCTTTTTTGTTCAATTTTGCAGTAAAATCTTAATTGGCTGGCTGTTGACTGACACAGATGCATCCATCAAAGTGATTTAATTAAGGATCAGGTGGAGTAGAAAGGTGAGAAGCGGATGTCTTCCAATAAAGGCATATAGCTCCACTAATTACCAAGAGCTGGAAGGAAAACAATGACAATTGAAACAGCAAAGTGCCAAGGTGAAACTGGCATAAGATGGAGCTGAGTGCAGGGCTGTTGTGCCTGGAAGACACCCTTAAGTGGACGTGCCTCAGCTGGCATGCGAGGTCTGCATCTTTTGGGGAATCTGAGGGCTGTTGGTGCTCACAGTATTTCAGGATGTTTAACAGCCTTTAAACAGCCAGTACTCACAGCGATGGGCTGTGCCAGTCTTTCTGAGCTTGATGACTTCTCAGCAGCACCAGCTTCCCTCTTAGCTGTACTCTTTGCTGTTGCTTAGAAACCAACAGGATGAATGCTGCAGAGGGCATGGTGCTGGTGGATGAGTCAACAGCACCTCCCAGAGCTGAGAGCTAGGCAATGTCAATGGCCACTAATGAGGAAATAATGATTTTGAAAAATACTTCAATATGTATCTCAGCTTTATTCTTCACCCTTACTAACAAGTTTTGATAGCCTTTGATAATACATTTCTTGTCTGCTTTGTTCACTTGCAAGTTAGGTGAGCATAGCATTGAGACGTTACCCACTTGCTGTGGGATTTCGTTCCTTGTGGAGTCCCAGATTCTGTTTCACAATGTGGAAGTCACCACTCTGGTTATTACAACACTGCTGTTTGGAATGAAGTTGTTTGGAATGACAAAAAACCCTACGCTAAGCTCCACTGTGATGATACAGCTTTCATTTTCTCCTTGGTGATTTTTTCCTTTTCTTTTGTTTTTGACTTGGGTGAATTTGATGCTTCTGAAAATGAGGGGCCAGTATCACTGGCTGGAGCAAGGTACTTCACAACCATTACAGATGCAGCTCTGCCAATGCACCTCTATTCCTTTTTTTATTTTTTTTCTTTTTTCTTTTTGGTATTTATTTATATTCTTTTTAATTTAGTGCTGGTGAAAGGTGCTGGATTGACAACACTGGAGGCTGAAGCCCTCTATTTACCCACAGAACAGATACAGCATGGGCGGCAGCCGTGCAAGCTTCCCCACGCTGCCCCCACCAATGTGCCTCATCTCTGTCCTGGAGGGACCACCTCTAGAGGTGAGAGGATAGCTCGGTCTCCATGACCCATCCGATCCTTGACCTTTCTGCTGAGACTGCCAACAAAGCTACGATAGTCACGATGCTACAGCTAACCACTGTTCAGACAGGAACTAATTCGTTTCGTGCAGGCCACCTAAATTTACCAAGTTAGCATTTTTGTCACCTGTGACCTTCAGCTGAGCATGTTTATCTAGGATTTCTAGGCTTTTGTTAGACATTTCTGGTTTTCACTGATTGACGTGTTAATGTAGAGGTTAAAAAACACAACCAAACCACTGTCCCATTATCTGGATTCTTTATCAGCTTTTTCCTCTGCAGAGTTCTTTCTGGACCTCACTACTAGCACTGTTCTGAGGAGTGACCAGGAGAAGCTATGGCCATTTACATTAACAATCCAGCAGGAATTTAAATCCTGTTTGTAATTCTCCACCTCAAAACATAGCCCTTTCATTGAAGTTTAAAACAACAGCAAAAGCAAATTACTTGGTTTGTCCAATGAGAATAATTAAGCCATTAATCCAACACCTTGTTTAAATGGCTAATAATTAGTGGTGATGTGGCTGTACCACTGAAGAGCAGATGAAAGCAGCAAGCTTTATACTGAGGTTGTAACATATACTGCTTAGAGCAAAAGTCTTAAATAGAATTGTAATGGGAAGATAGCAATTCTCTAATTCTGTGCAATTAGAGGAGGATTGTTACTAGTTTGTTTTTCAGATTAACAGTTTTCCCCTGACGTGCCCCTTGTGTAGCTTCTTTCCTATCAGGAAAGCAGCACGTTTTTGTATGCAGGATGAGTAAGAAATTCAGAGTTTGATCTGACTTCATTTGAGGTGACTCGTACAAGGTACTGTTCTAACCCCACCTGAGTTAAAAGATTGTGTAAACCAGTGCTTCCTAAATAGATACTGTAATGCAAAAAGATCTGGAATAGAGCTATGAGTGGGTTAGGGGTTTTTTCAGTAATTTCATTTAAAATATCTTTGGGATGCCTCCACCCTAAAAGCAACTCCTGGTTGACACTTGATGGCTGACCTCCTGAGGCACCCCTGCCTGCTCAGCACAGCCCCTTTCTCAGGAGCAGAAAGTAAGGCCCAGTATCTTACTCAGCGCTTTGCAAGAACCCGTCTGTCTGCACATGAACTTCCTCATAAAAGTTACAGTTTGGTGCAGGAGCAGGCTGTTTTCATAACAGTAAAGAAAATAACGAATCAGGAAAAAAAAGATGCATTGAGTTTGGAGCTTAACTATGTTAATTTTCAGTTTTGTTTCTTAAAACTAGTACTTGTAACCAAGTGGATTAACATTTTCATAATTAAAAGAAAAGAAAATCTACATCTGCCTTCAGCACAGGTTTTCTTTTCTCATTAATAGTACATACAGTTCTGCACACGTGCAGTGTACCAAGCTACAGGCTGACAAGGATAAGCCTTGGTCCGTGCTGCAGCATTTTCTGTGGCCACTGTGGCTGTTCTGAAAGCTTTTAAAAGGTTTGATGTTGTTTTTCACACTTAGTCCCTAAAAGAGCCTTAGTGATTGTGTTCTCTACCTGTCCAAGGTAGCAGGCTTGAGTACTAATAAATGCTTCAGTGGTAGCCACTCCTCTCATGGCACCCAGTCTGGAGGTATCAGTACTTAGTTGTGTTAGCAGACTGAACACGCGGCATGGCCTGCTACACTCTTTGTGGCTACAGTTACTTACACATTCAGGGGACCAAACAGCAGAGCTAGATCTTATTGAGCAGATGTGGGATTTTTCAAGTCATGCAGTGCAAGGTCTGGTGGAAGCTAGAATCCTATACAAGCCGATGGCACATCAGGGTGGTTTGCATCCTGGACAAAAAAGAACAAGGATTATACGATAAATAAAATGGAAAAGTTTCCAATGCAGGTTGTGCTGCAATGCAGTTCTGGGCACACCTACAAGTTTGGTACACTTGTCAAGCAGAGACAGGACTATCTGTGACGTGCGAGTAAAAGAGACTCAGCATAAAGCATAACTGTGTTTTCCAAGCTGGTGTTGTATATAAGAGCAAATAATGTCGTGTAATGATGTTTCTGTTTTATGTCTGGGGAGAAAATGAGTTCGGAACTAGAATGCGGATACTCTGCGGCTGTCCACATCGGGGTGGGGGTGTGGATTAATCTGGGCTCTGCCTCCCTGATGGAATTGTTGCAATTGTAGGAGGTTATCCTGCATTCTGCTGGACACATTGTTCCTTCCGCTGTGTGCTGAGTCCCAAAAACTGCATGTTTGCTTTTGCTGGGGTACAGGCTGCATTAACCAGCACCAATGCCTTTGCTCATATGTTGGAGTGCTGTTCAGGTAATGTGTGTGGTTGTGGAAAGTCTGCACCAGGGGGCATGTATTCCCCAAAAGCCGGCATGGCTCTGTGATGCGCTGTGTGCTGCCATCTGTTAAGTGCGTGTCTGTGACGCAATGAAAGTATCAGTGCAAATCCAAGCTCACTCTGGCAGCTTCAGATCATCAATTCCTGCCTGATGCTGTACATCCCAAGGGATGCGTCTGTCAGCAGTATCAGACTTCAGGAAGTCACTAATGGGAATCGCTCTTCTAGCAAATCCAGTGTCAGCTCTTGCATGTCAGAGGACATTGTTGTGTGGCACTCACCTTGAAGGACACAAATCCCAAGTATTCCACATTCCATGCATACCCCTGTATCTTAAACGACAGCTCTTCAGATAACTAGTAGTTAAGTCTACCAAGTCAAGCATATTCATGCCATAACAAAGCACTGGTAAACATTCTGGTGTCACATAACAGCTCAGTATACCAACACACTCAGTAGTAATCGCACCTTACCCAGAGGCATTATAAGCAAAATGCCACCCACGTTTATAGCAAGTTCTGTTTATTATTGTTGTTTTGTGTTCTTTTAATGAAGAGGAAGCTAACCATGGTATCACATGGCAACACCTCAGTCTCCTTCTACCAGAACTGAGGGATAAAGCAGCTTCCTGCTTGAACTGAATGGTGCATCCTGGGCTTTTATCCCCTTTTGCCGCATTCAGTCCCGAAACACAATTTTACAGCATTTGTGTGAATCTCCAATACCTAAGGGGTAAGCGAGCATTCACACAGTTGCCCCTTTTTTCTTTTTTGATTTATATTTAGCTTTTGGCACCACGCAGCTAGGGATGAGCACATCCTACACACCTTACACGCTCTGTCCTTAGCTGTACATAACATGGCAGTTCTTCATCCCACACCCCAGCACCAGTGAGCTGCTTAGTGGCCTCGGCACCGCGTTTCCTTGAGTCCTGTTCGATCCTCGTCTGAACAAACCGTGCAGGAGGACTAGATCACTGGGCATGCGGAGACATGGCTGTTGTTTGTCACGTGTACGTGATTGCTCTCACTTGTTTACAGGCTCTCCTTCTCTACCAGATAAGTACCGCCACACTCGGGAGCTGATGATGTTGCTGCCAGCCCATCGGGACCGACCCAGCAGCGCCATGTACCCCACGGCCATCATGGAAAACGGACAGGTAGCACCTCTCATTTCCTTTATGTTAGCTCAACCACCTGAAACCGACACATTCACTTTTACTATTTTGTCCACTTTAAAGCTTCCCTTATTATCTTTGGAAAGCACAAGAAGCTGGGATCATTTTCACAGTGGTCCAAGAAGTAACATAGAACTTCTGGCATTAATCGCACACCAGAGCCACCTTGGTAGTCAGGTGATGTAAATTGTAATGATTGTTAAAGCTGCAGTTGATTCCCAGCCTTGCCCTCTGAGCCCTGGGCCACTGCAAGCATCCTACCAGTTAATTTACTCACTTTTCCATGCCGCTGTCTAGCCCCAAAGTTGATTCTAAGTAGTTTTATGGTGATTTCCAGAGGTAACAAAATACACAAGAGGCTGAAATGATATACAGGGTCTCCAAACAACCTGCTGCTTTCTCTGGACCAACTGAGAAATTCACGGTGTGCTTTCATACACGCATTTTAGTTCAGCTCTGGCATGCACTTCGGAAGCAAATCTCCTGACCGTGCCCGCTTCCCATACTTCAGTTCACATCAGAGAACTGTCTCAGAGCACGCGAACTCTGTTCTTTCAAATGAAGCCAAAGCACAAGGTAAGCTCCAGAAGAGCCTGTGATGCACTCAAGCTGCTAAAGCGCACAAGACCAGGCTAGAGCTGCTCTGACATAACTCCTCCAGAGAGCACAGCAGTGTGAGCGCTGGGTCCTCACCGCCGTTGGGCTCTGCAGGTCCACTGGCACTGCACTGCACTACTTGCTAATGTAGACAGTCTAAGGTTCCCATGAGTTTTTTATTTTAAAAAATTTCCTTGCCTAAAAAAGTGAACAGAAATCCACTGTTTCTGTGCTTTCTTCTCCCTTAGCCTCCAAATTTTCAGCGCGCCTTGATGCAGCAGATGATTGGACCGTGCAAACCTTGCAGTGATCCCAACCTGTCTGTGGCTGAGAAAGGTACTCCTTTTCCTAGTTAACATGCATGCTTTCTAAAATATTATTACTCTAGTCATGCTACAGCAAGTAATGAATGGGCTTCTACATTTCCTGGCAGAGTGCATTCTCTCATTCTTTTAATTAACAGTTTAATTAACTGGGCCTTCTGCCAACCTATAGTCACTTCAGATCATTCACAGAAGGGTGGAGTTGCACAAAGCTCTCTATTTCAAAAAGCCTTCTGAGTTTAGCATTTTGTGATTGAAACAAATCAAGCAAAACTCCCAAGCAAACAAATGAGAAATTATCTGAAAGAAGCGTGCAGGATCTGTACCGTTTTCAAAAAATAATGTGGCATACTGCTGCTTTTCTTCAGACCGTATAAATCTTTTTGGCTTTTTTTCATGTGCACTTATTCTTCAAAATAATAACATTTCTTGTGCTCTCTCTGAGGTAGTTTTATACTTAATTAAGTTTATCATTAGGAATGTGTACTTAACTCACCGCTTTGAAAATGCGTGAGCAGAGCCCCTGTTAGTAAGAAATTTTTAAGGAAGAGTTTGAAGAAAATCAGTGAAGTGACTATATGGTAAGATGCAGCATGGGAAAAATCAGAGGCCTCTGAACATTTCCCAAATGATCCCAGCGGCTGGCACGACAGGTCTGCAAATAGGTGGGAAATGAGTCTGTCAGTACCCAGCAAAGGATGATAAATAGCTGAGCAGAAAAAAAAAATCTGAGAGAAGAAAAGGAACTTGCAAGAGGGTTGCCATGGACAAAGTGATGGGCTCAAAAAATGATCTGAGGGGCAGCATTCTGAGAAGCAGAAGTGGGCAAAATTCTTGAGTCAAGATCTGAAATAAAGGTGCTGCCATTAGAACGCAGTGGTCATATGTATGGCTAGGAGAAAGAGCCTCTTAGGCAAACGTTTTAAGGCCAGGAATGAGCACCACAGTCCTCTAGTCTGACGTGCATCGTGCACTCCATTAGGCATCTGTCGGTGTTCTTGTCTCAGCAGCTGTGCCTGAACTAAATTGTATCTTTGGAAAAAAATAAGGAAAATCCAGACGTTATTATAGAATTTCTCATAAATCAGAACCGACTACTTCAACAACGTGGCAACATTACAGAGCAGCTGACATTGAAACCAAAAGCCAGCCTGCAGTTCTAAACAAATGGTTTTGATGACAATAACAAATGGTTATAACAGGTAAGGCCAGGGAGAGAGGAATGACGAGCTCTGGCTTAGACACGACAGATGTGGTAAGATTTTTATACTGGTCAAGAGAAAGAGCTGGCAAAGGTACATACATGATGTGTTGCCTGTCGAAAAATAATACTTGAATTTGTACTT
This sequence comes from Penelope pileata, assembly GCA_013396635.1. NCBI lineage: Eukaryota > Metazoa > Chordata > Aves > Galliformes > Cracidae > Penelope > Penelope pileata. The sequence goes on from WBMW01003378.1 coordinate 722,334, forward strand.
GTGGGCAATATTTATGCAAGAGCGTAGTCTACAGCACAAAGAGAAGGAGACCCAACACAGAATCTCCCAGAGCCCAAAGGAGCCGGGAAGGACAGGTGATATTCTCAGGGATGGTGCTACAGGAACCCCAGCTCTTCAGCCAGGTTGGAAGCATAAGTGCAGCTACAAGCGTTTTTGCAGCCCTCGATCCAGCATCACTCTGTTAGTCAGGATGATGTCTGCCTTGGTTTTGTGAACAGTCGTGCCCCATGAATTTTTCCACCCCCTTCCTTGCCGTGTCAGAAGCGCTGCTCAGTAATTCCCATTGACAGCAGGGTGACAGCAGTTGCCTACAGCAGAATGGTTCCAACGCAGCTTCCTCGCTAATTGAACTTGGCCGCTGAGGCTGTTGAGAGGGCTGGGCTAGGACATCACTGGAGCTCCCTGGGTAGGTTTCTCCCTGAAGCATTTTGGATGCAGCATTGGTTTTAACAGGCAGCAGCCATGCTCCACAATCATCTGACCTTAGAATGATTTCCAGCACGTAGCTCAAAAGGCAATGAATGAGGAAATACTGAGAAAGCATAAACGGATTACACGCTGGGGTACCATGTTCTGTTCTTCAGTCTTCTGCTGCATCTCAATCTTAAGAACAAACAAAAAAAGCAATCATTTTACAGGCCAAGAAAACCAGGTCCTGTTCTGTCCTTTTCACTTGATGCTGGTGTACTGCAGGAGAGAACTGTGTGGCTGGCATCGTTACGCACCCTGTCCCTCTTCATTTTAGCCTTTTGACACCAATGGCAGTAACGCAAATTACAGCACAAGCAGGGCTGCTCAGACTGCTTGTCTGAAGCCACGTTACCTGTGTTGAGATGTGTCCCTTGGTTTGAACCCACTGTCTTTCAAAATTCTTAGCATTTTCTTTGTACACCATTCTCAGTTTGAGGGTCTCTCTTTAAAAACAACATTTGCTTTGATATTTTTGTGGGTTTTGTTCTGTCTTTTGAGGCTGTCATTTTCTGATCCTTTTTTACCTCAGGGAATTTTAGGTCTTGGAGAGCCTGTGTTCGTGAGCTAAGGAAAAAAAATACTAAAGAAACCTTTCAAAGTCATTTTAGAGAAACACACTCAAAAAATGGTTGCAGGCATTTTAATTACAGAGAAATTCTCTTCACATGTCAAACTCTGTGTTTGTTTCTCCAGGCTTCGATTTTTCCTGTTTCAAATTTAAGATGGCAAAAGTTACCTTTAATCTCAGTTTTCTTTGGTGGACTCACTGAATTACTTGGTTTCCCCCTCCCTTTTTTTTTGTCTAAGCTGATGGAACTCAACAGTTGTTTATAAATATATACACAATTATTGCATTTCTATCTTCTCAGAACAAACTGAGTCTTAGTGTGTTTGAAAGAGAAGAAGATGCATTTTAATAATGTCTGTTAACAAAATTCTTGAGATCTTGACACAATCTCGTTGTTAGAAGCAGCTATTGTTATGGTGAAAAGATAAAGTCACACAGATCCCTCTCAATGTCTGGTATGTGACGAAAGCCTTCCTGTCTCGTTCTTTTCTGATTAACAAAGGCTCCATCTTGCCACTGACCTTGTAATGCAAGGAGCCTGGGCTGCTGTCTTCAAGTATTTTGTGATCAAATTTATTGATGAGCTCTGGAGCTTAGTAAATCAGATCTCTGAAGTCCTGATTTCTTCTGTAACAGATTGAGGTTGTAATTGCCCTCATGTCCTTTATTCAGTCTTTGCTCAGCCACTGTAATGCAGCAACAGGCCTTCCTGTGTCTCGCAAGGGTTCTGCCCCCTCCTGCTCTGTAATTATTCACCACCAGGCAGAACGGCTCACAGCTGAGATCTAGCTGCCATTCCATCGTTTGGGATTTCATTTTTACTTACTGGCTTGTACTTCACAGAGTTCTGCTGCTCTTCACAGTTGTTAGAAGTGGCCCACGGGGGTCAGTGGAGGGGAGACGGACAGACTAACAAACAGTGATCACCTAACTCTCGCTTCCTTAACAAAGCATCCTATAAACTTAACACGCTGTAGATTAGATGATGCTCTTGTATGCCTTCAATCCTGCCATATGCCAAGTTCCTAGAATCTATCCCCTCTTTACTGCTAAAGATCACACCAGCAAGCCAGTCCTTCTGGCCCCACAACCCCGTTGTGTTACCCAAGTTAAATCTGTTTCAATCCTTCAGCTGTGCCAGCAGCGCCCAGTAGCTGGAGCCTAGACAGCGGAACCCGAGAGGCCCTGCCATTCCTGTCTGCCCACGTTGGGAGCATCTTGGCCCCACCAGTACCTCCCCGAAGCCTGCCCCATGGTAAGGAAAAGCCCAGTAGATCTGCTGGGCTAGTAGATCTGCTAGTCACGCAGTCATGCCAGATGACTAGGCCACCTGAAAGCTGGCCAGTCTTTTTTTTCCCCCTATAGAAACCATCAGAAACAAAAAGCCAAAGTCTTTTCTGGTCTGCTAGGTTAGCAGTGGACGTTTTCAGTTTTGTTTGAGATCTTCGTATTTTTAGAGTCTTTACAATAGTATGGACTTGTGTGGACTAGAATTAGGTGTGTGTGTGTGTTGGAAGTTTGGCCGGGCTTCTTGCCAGTGGCTGTCTTCAGCAATAATGTATGCAGCTACTAAATAAACCTTCAAACATTCATTGTTTATGAGCCTTTCACCTTGCCATGAAGTCCTTGATAACAGGGGTGGGTGGAAACCTGCCACTGCACTGAACTTCTCGTTAGCATTCTGTGATGCGAGAGACGCCGCAGCATCTATCAGATGGGAAGCCTCATGCTGGAGTGGGGTTATCTGCATTTGGAGCTGTCACCTGGCATTCCAGAGTCCAAAAACTCAACTCTCTCATGGCACTTGAGGCTGCACAGGTCTGTATTTCTGACCCTTGTCTCGTTCCAGGACACTACTCACTGCACTTTGATGCCTTCCATCACCAGCTGAGTGATGCTCCTCCAGCACTGCCTGCACGAACGTTGCGCAAGGTAAAACGGAAGCGGCAGGAGAGAAGAGAGTAATACAGAGGGAAAATAATGGGCTCCGGAAGGACTCCCCTCCTCCACTGCCACCTCCAGGCATCTCTTGAATACAGAAATACTGTTTTTAACATGCTAGTTAAAATGAGAAAATCCATTGGAAGTTTGTAATTGTTGCACCTAAATGTAGGCCCTTCCACTTTCCTCCTTTGCACATATGCTGTGATTTCAGGCCCCCTCAATACAGAGGGAGGGAGGGATTTATCACCTCAGCTGCTGTGTTAAGTGCATTTATTTGTCTGTCCACAAGAGGTATTTCCATACAAGTCAGAGGAGTGCATGTACACACCATTAGTATTTGACGTTCTGAACAGAGCCAGAACTGCACCGTTATTAACATCACTGTCAAAAGCTGAAATGTGCAGTGAGCTGCACAGTTGCTTCCCTTGTTGATTTTCACGTGATCTCTGTTTTTCTCCAAACAGTCCCCTCTTCATCCCATCCCTGCGTCACCCACCAGTCCGCAGTCTGGCCTAGATGGAAGCAACTCCACTTTATCCGGCAGTGCCAGCAGTGGTGTCTCTTCCTTGAGCGAGAGTAATTTTGGACATTCCTCTGAGCCGCCTCCTCGCACAGACACCATGGATTCTGTCCCCAGCCAGGCCTGGAACACTGATGAAGACCTAGAGACACCCTACCTCCCTGTCAGGTACAGTCTCTCTGAGCCTGATGTCCTCGAGTCACTCAAATCCCAGCCATGCCGAAGCCACTCTGCTCCATCAGGAGTCATTCCTCAGGACGCCATGGACCCTCCTGCTCTACCCCCCAAACCGTACCACTCCCGGCTGCCAAACATGGAGAATGAGGAGGGAATGATCATTGAAGATGACGACAAACACCGCCAGTTGCATCGCAAAGTGTCCCAACCAGTGAGTGGTGGAAAGGAGGAGCAGGCCAGGGTAGCATGGGAGCATGGCATCAGTGAGCAGTAGGAACAACTCCTCGTAAGCAGCTTGCATCACCATTCCAGGTCTGACCAGAACACAGAGAGATGAGGACTCAGAGAACAGCAAGCCGACTTTCTACTGCCGCAAATCTGGCTGGAGCCCACGCAAGCAATTGGGCCAGCATGGGAGGTTGCTGCTTTCCTTTTTAATTTCTTTTTAGACCTTTCCGTTACGTTTTTTAACTTTCTGTGCAGTAGATGGTTATTCCTTCTGCAGTTTCTTAACCGCACCACATGGCACACAAGCCATAGAGACTTGCAGAAGCCGAAAAATATTTTAAGCAGAAGGGGAAGAAGGAGGAAAGGTGGCAAGTTGATTCTGAAACTGCTTTCCTCCCAGCTCTGAGACACACTTGAGTAGAAGCAGTTGCACTAGGGACATATTTTGTTGCTGTACAGAAGTGAAAGCTCATTGCTGAAATCAGGGATTTTATGAACCGTCAGTCTGGAAGGTGCATGAGCTGCAGGCAGTGGAAAGATGGCAATTCCAAGAAGATATTGGCTCTTTTGAGAGCATGATTGTACATATCTGTGCAGTGATCTCCCTGCATTGGTTCATAGGTGCTGAGGCAATCTAACCAGTGCTGATGCGCTGATTTCCGAGATATCATTTCCAACAAACTCTGCCTCCTTTGTTTTTTATGTACTGTTTGATTTCTTAAATTTTGCTTTCACTGGCTAAACCAACCTGCTTTCTCATTGGAGTCTTGCTATTCATCTGTGCTACAGGATGAGGGGAGGTTAGTAGCCACTGGAGCTGTGACCTGATTGTAGGCCTTTCCCATGCCCGGCTTTGGGCAGGCTGTTGACACCAGCATTTCTATTCCAGTTTAAAAAAAAAAAAAAAAAATTCATGCTACCGCTGGTTGATGACTCGCCAGTAAAGTGGCTTAAATGCATCATATCCACCACTCCTTGCCTCAGGGCTGAACTTCACAATTCTCACCAAATTCCATCACCCAGGAGCTGAGATCCATTACCCGAAAGCATCATGTCCTCAGTCCCTCTCCAAAACTCACTGCAGCTGGTGTGCAGAATCTCCATCTCTCACAGCAGGCAGAAAAGCCCAGTTTAGTGTGCACCCTAGAGTCAGGAATCTTAAAGGCAACCTGTTAAAGAAGAAACATTCGTTTCCTCTTTTGCTTCTTTAGAATGGATAGTGAAGTTGTAAGAGCTTCTTCTTCTCTCTTCTGGAAGATTTTGTTTCTTTTCTCTCCATATGGCAATACAGCCTTCTATCCCTGCCTTATTTATTTATTGTCAGGCTCCAGAAAGGGATGAAGAATTTATTGCAATTGTGAGGTTTAAAAAAAAAAAGGAAAGAAAAAGAACTATGCAGAAGTGGAGTCGGTACAAATGTATGTATGCAAAACAAGCCTTTTAATCAGTTTGCTTAGTTCAGTACATGGCAAGCCAGGAAAAAGTTCTGCAGTAACAGAGCTGAGATCTGTTCTTTGAAAAGAACTGTAAGAAATCTTCTGTTCCCATTTTCATATTTTTCAAGAAACTTTTGATCAAAAGCAAGTATCAAATGTTTAATGCTTTAGATAATTAAGTAACGTTCTTTCCTGCTGTCGTGCCCACACACATTTTCCTTCCATTCATTTCCATTTGCAGACTGCAAAGCACACTCCAGAAGATGGTAAGTTACCACCGAAAAACCTGAAGCACATTCAAATAAAAGACTGACCTCCACCATTTAAATTAGTGTCAGGAACAGGAGTAGCATCCACTGTCATATCCAATTCTTGCTCTAACCACGCTGTTTCTCATGCTACAAACAGCATAAAGAAGCAAAAAAGGATATAAATCTTTTACAGGTCACCTTTAGCACTACCTCTAAATACAGTGACTGGGCAGAGTACATCGCTTCTGAACTCTCCTAAAGGTGGTCTGTCTGTACGAAGTCAGGGCTCAGTCAGCTGTTGTATGAAGGGGATTTTAAGAGGATTTCTGTGTTTTCTTTCTCAAGCTCTAGCCCATGCAAAAGTAATAAATTATGGTTTTGTTTCTTAAATGGCCTGTTTGGCTGGAACAAAGTCTCTCGTGCTTCCTCTATTTTGCTACTAACATAGGCTGCTTGTAATCTTTACAACCTTCACCATGAAGAGAATGATATTAAAACCTGGCATACAGTGGACATTTCATCTCTAGCAGGAACAGGAGTTTTCCAGTGGCAGAACTGTCCTAACTGTTAATGAACCAAGCTGGGTCTCTGGTATAGGACACAGGTATGAAAACTCAAAGTTATGTTTTCAATTAAGGTAAGTCATGGTAATTCCTTAGAAATGAGTGAAATATTTTCAGATATGTTATTCTCCAGTCAAACTGAGATTTTTCGCAAGAAATTTTTAAGAGGATTAAGTCTTCACTTCCATCTCCCTTACCTCTCTTTGGTGGTTTGTTTGGTTTTTTGGCAAGAAGGTTGAAAGTAGTAGATGTACTGATTTACTGAACTTCCTCATTAAAAAACAGCAGGTTTTGCAAATAAAACTTCGCAAAAGCACGAACGCAGTTAACATGGGACTAAGTCCCAGTCAGCTGGAAAACCTGCCACCTGGAGCTCTCATCAATCTCTCCTAATGCACCAACTTGCTCTGAGTAGAGAGGCTATACAACAGCAGTCAGACCATTTTGGATGTTTGTTGTAACTGTGTGTTTGTAGGAGTTTGAAGATAATGAGATGATGTATACAAATACTAAAATTTATGGCAGGTCCACACAAAGAAGGATGGAATAAATTACTGAATTTACTAAATTTGAGCCTCTCTGGAGTTAAATTTCTGTTATTGTTCCGGTATCTGGCACATACTCATCTCCCTTTTCAGTGCTTAACTTAAGGGGTGCAGACTGCTGTTCAGGTTTTGTGAATGCTGGAACGAATATCACATGGAACTAATATTTCTCTGGAGGGTGGGGTGGCTTTGGCATAGTGCAACTCCAAGAGCAAACTCAGTCCTGGAGGAGGTGAAAGCAACAGCAGTTGTTGCACTTGTGCAACGGGATTTGAAGATTCTTTGTACAAACCACAGTAATGGGATGTTTTGAACAGGACCTGTTCATTCTGTACTTAACTCTGATTCAAATTTAATGTGTACTTGCCTTCCTTGGGTTTTCTTTGCATAACAAAATAGCATGTGCGTACCTGAAAAAATTGGTGGAATTCTGCTGCAAATCTCTCCATCGTGAGCGTACCTGCTGGCCCCATCTGAAACAAAAACGAGAAGAAGCTACAGTAATAGAAGAAAAGCAATTAGAAAAAATTCTCTGAATCCTACACGTTTTTTTCAATGGCTGGGTTGGTTTTATTGCTGCGTGCAAAACTAGGGTTCTTTTCCGTCCTTCGTTTACTTTTTAGCCCTTCTTACCATTTTTCAGGTAAGGGATATTGCATATTCCTTCTGTGGGAGAATCAGCCAAAACTGGGGAGGCTGGAGAGAGCGAGAGCCTTTGGGAAACAAATTAAGTGATATTTAAAATTTCCTCTAATCATGCTTCTCTGTAAATACCCCCATTTGAATGCTGTGTATTTGTACAGGAAATTGAGCAAAAAATGTATAGATTGTGATGTCTGACTGGTATTCTGCCCTGTAAATGTGTTTTTAACCTCTGGCATTCTGTGCTTATTTAAAAAAGGCAAAAACCTCTAACCACTTCTCTTTTGTGTATTCATGTTTAAAATAAAATCAGAACAGCTATCTTATCTATAATGGAAATCAAATTGAAAAAGAAAAAAAATAATTTGTACAAGTGTCCTGAAGGTACTTCATTGTATATATTGTGATAGCATGTTTCCAGAACCGACAAATAAGTGGTGTGAATTTTAGATGTAAATATCTGCTGTTTGTTTGGGGTTTCTTTCCCTTACCCATTCACTCGACTGCTGTGATGTGGAATTAAAGATTAATACCTGATATCACGTGGTACAGCTGTACATTCATTGCTGTCCTCCTGACAGGGCTGTCCTCAGGGTGCTCCACACATCCACGGGAGATGTGTGTGACAAAAAGAAGCAGCACAGCTTTTATCCCTGCAGGTCACACTACAGGGGTACCCAACATACACAGTTAGAGGCACAGCCATCACTTCCCACTTCTGTTTGACTGAGGAAGGTGGATGGAGGCAACCAAAAGGAGCTTGTGGCTGTTATGTGTGGTCAGGGCAGTTTCCAAGGCATCCTCTAACTGGCAGTCCTCTATTTCATTTAATAACTTCTTCAAGCAAGCATTAGGCAAACCTGGCAGCCCAGCTGATTCACCTAACGTGCAACAGCCCGAGACACCTGCCTGTCTATCACAAGCTTTAATACAGCCTGGAGGCAGTACTTCAAGTCTCAGCAGAACCAGGGTTGGTTCTTGGATGGTACCTCACTGCTCCGAGTGGCAGCTCAGTCCACCTTCTTATTGCAATAGCAAGATGTTCTGGCAGTGATTTCATTTCTCAATTTAAATAGTTAAATACCAGTCATTTTAACAGAATGAATATGAAAGGACAGTAATTAAAACACATAAGGAAATAGGATTTGGAAATTAAAATCTGTAGTCACTGCCACATGGGATTAATCTTAAAGGTGGGCATCTTCCTGTATTAAAACTAATAGATCAGGTTAAAGTTCAGGAGACAGAAGAAGTAACCTATCTACCCATCTTGTCTTGACAAAGCAACAAAAATGACAAACTTCATCCCTAAAGACATTTAGCAGTAAAATATAATAAAAGTGCAATTTAAGCTGGCCCTGGGGTATACACAGCCAGTCCACCTCTGTTAACTACAAACCCCATGAGCCACAGGGAAACACTGAGGGTAGCTGTACCTCTCAGATATTAGAACGTGGCTTAGCTGGCACCTGGAAGATGTGTGTGTAAAGCAGACCCTGAGTCTCTTCCTAGCCCAACTTACCAAACCTCCGATTTTTTTTTTTAATTTGGCTAAAAGCATCTGTTAATGAAGCATAGGAAATGAAAGGTATTCAGCACAAAAAGCCATGGGAAGCCTTCAGCCTTAAATAAGAGTTTTAAAAGTTTCCATTAAAGCCAAAAGAACAAGCATTTCAGTACAAGCCAAATACCTGAGTTAAGCTAAGCCACACCAGTCAAATTGAAGTGTAAATACCCCAGCCGAGCACTTTGCCTTGTCTAAGAAAGCTTCAGCACAGTTTCTGTATGTGACTATAATGAAATTTACACTGAGTTACACAAAAGTTGGTAAGAGGAGAAATTAAACTTCTAGCAAACACGATTACCTCATCCATAAATATTCAGCCACACTGGCTCTGCACAAATACGCCTTTATTCCTAGAGGCATCTTAGTACAACCCAGACTCAGAGCTGTCTGAAATTCAGGCAGCTGAACTGTAGTGATTGAGCAGAAACAGCTGTCACAAATCCCACCTCCTTCACCGCCACAGTGTAAACCCCTCGGAGGTGCTCATCTGTAGCGCAGCTGTTGCTGCTCGTGACTTCATACCATACCTGTGCAATAGCCGTAGCCTTGGGAGAGCTTGGCCATTGCCTTCCAGCAACTGAAGCCTCAAATACAGCACAGCTCAGCACAGGTAACATGTTTCAGAGTATTCTCACCCTTTTTTCCTACTTCTGGCTTCCCTAGAGCTGAAACAAGGGCGGGCACTTGATGACCCATCTCCCACCGCTAGCAACTGAGCCCCAGCAGTCCCTGCGTGCCCCAGGCAATGCACTCCATAGCGCTTAAGCAGGAGTGTCAGCATCCAAGAGGCTTATGCTAAATCCTTCAGATTACCCTTATCCCTGCAGCCATTAAAGCAACCCTCCTGCTGTCCCACCAACACCTCTATCCATGTGACCTGCTTCCTTCTGCTGTCCTCTCAGCCCGTTCTTATCACAAGAACCACATATCTGACAACTGCCGGGCTTCTCCAGCCACTCATCTGCACTCTGACTCCAAACTCCCACACTGCAGCCAACCACGTAGATTGAAAGTAAAGAATTCTTTGAACGTATGGATTCCTAGACTTCATTCACCTATTTACCACTGCTAGGGACACAGATACACAGGTGCACTTTATGTTATCTTCTGGACCCATTGCTAGTGCATGGCTGTAACCTGCCACTGCTAACAAGCCCAGCTCTGCCAGTCCCAGCAAGGGTTCTGCTCGCTGCTACGTGCCACACGTGCTCCTCTTTGCCTACAGGGATTGACCCCTTAGCAAACCAGTATCTAAGAGCTGACCACACTCCAGCTCCTCTATTAGCTCTTCTCCACTCAGTTTTTCCTCTCACACTACTAGCCCACCAAAACACAGGTCTACTTAGCACAAAAAAAAAAAAAAAAAAAAAAAAAACCTGAAAATTTATAACTATATTTTTTTCCTTTTTTTTTTTTTTCCCTGAGCTAAGAACTTCCCAAGCACGATCTGCCCAGCAGCAGGCAAACCCCAAAGGCTCCAGAGAAAGACAGCGGCTGGGACGTGGTGGAATGAACAGCAGGCTACCGACACAGCCATGGGCCAGAAAACAAAGCAGAAGGTCAAAATAAACAATAATTAAAAGAAAAAAAAAAATCCTTCAATCCTTTCTAGCTGTTGGAACAGTGGAAAATAAACTAAGTGAAGAAAAACAAATAAACCAACAGGAGTCTTTGCTCTTCCTCAGAGACATTTGATGATAGTATATAGAAACAGGTACAGACTCATTTCCAAGTTCAAAAAAAAAACCACTCTGCTCCCTAAAAAAACGTATAAAAATTCTACTTTGAAGATCTCTTTAATAACTGTACTTCTTTGACAGTTAAAACAAACTTCCTCCTAATTCTGCAGCACCTAAGTTCTCCTAATGTTGAATCCAATCCTACTAATCAATAACTCCTTTGATCTTGCAGCTCTTCTGGGCAGTATCCTGGAAACGAGTGCCACTAAGTTACCCATTTCTCTGCACAACTAGTAGAGATATCAGTAGACAAACAACAAAACCTCAGAAAAGCCAATAATCTTCTTCAAATACATATTAGTATTGGAGGGACTCATTACAGACTGATTAAAAAAAAAAAAAGTATAGTTAGTAACCATAATGAACGCATTTTGAGACATGGCTGCAGAGGGGTGAGGATGGACAGCGCTGTCAGTTTCCATTCCCCTGCTCCTGTCCCACCCCCAGGCTGGTGGCTTCCAGCTGAAGTTCCTGCAAGAAAACTCAGACTTGGACAATGAATTTTGGCTTCACGACTCAGCCATGGAGCTGAGTGACTTTGCTGCTTTGCCCAAACAGCACCCTTGGGTCTGTGCATGCGACACACAGCCCCGCAGGGCAAGGGTCATCCAGGGGCTAGGAGGGGACAGAGTCTTTGGCAGGGGCTGTGGTGACAAGGGGAAATGGCTTCAAATTGAAAGAGGGGAGATCTAGGTTGGGTATAGGAAACATTTCTTCTCCACAGAGCGGTGATACATGGACACATCTGCCCCGGGAGTGGTGGAGCCACCGTCCCTGGGGGCGTTCCAGAGCCATGGAGACGTGGCGCTGAGGGACACGGCTCAGCGTCATGGTGGGATGGGCTGGGGCTGGGCTGGTGACCCCAGAGGGCTTTTCCAACCGTGTGACATCTTTGAGGTAAGGTGCGCAGCGACTGGGACAGCCCGAAGGAATTCCAAATACCTCCGTTTGTTTCCTCGGATCCACACAAACCACCAAAACCCCGAAGCGAGCGGCCCGCGGCTGTCAGCCCAACCGCTCCGCGCTCCCTCACGCCTCAGCCCCCCCAGCCCCCACCGGCCGCGCACCCCGGCGGGAAGCGGGACGGCTCCAGCCTCCCTGCC
>WBMW01003378.1:745057-771674 GCA_013396635.1 Penelope pileata
TTTTGGTTTTATATAAAACTATTTCTGTTCTTTAGGAAAAGAACTTTATACAAAGAAAATATATTGTGAAATATCTTCAGAAGTTTCCTTGAAGAGAAGAGTCGTCTCAGCCTAAAATAAAAAATAAAAAAAAAAAAAGGCAGAGAGAAAAGAGGCCTAACCCCAGGTCTCTTTATTGTAGAGCCTCCGACTCGGCTCCGAGCCTCGCGCTGGCTCGAACCAACGCAGCGGATGGGCTGGGGCTCCTCGGGATCTCCCAGGAGGAGCAGGTCGGGGTGCTCAGGATCCGTGTCCCTTTGGTCTCTGGTCTCCGTCCGGCCGCACCCCACCCGGCGCCCGCTCCTCACTCGTTCAGAGTCAGGATGATGTCGTCCTCCAGGTCGGAGTTATCGGAGCTGTCGGCTGGAAGGGAGACACAGGTCACGGTGGGGCAGGGGAGCGGGCAGCGGGGCAGCTCAGCAGGGCAACGCTCGTCACCAGGGACGGCTGCCACCAGCAGCTCCGTGGCACCGGGGGCATCCAGCACCGTTAGAGCGTGCCACACCACCCAGCAGCAGTCAGCAAACCTGCACCAGAGCCTTCCCCTCCCCTGCTGACCCAGGGGGAGGAGGGGATGGGAGCAGCTCCAGCAGGTGCAGCTTCCAGCAGCTGGCAGCATTTCCCACGACAAGGTGGAAGGATGGGAGTCACCTCGAGCGAGCAGCCTGCACAGCTCTGTGCCACCTCAAAGCCACAGCACTTCGTGCTGGGGCTGGGCTGTCACCTCCCACAGCTGCTTCCGAGCCTGACAGTTCCACCAAACTGCTGTGGTGAAACACGGCCTCTGTGTGACGTTCACAGGGCTGATTCATTACGCAGCAAGCGGGACCCGGACTGTGTCAGCGTTAGGCTCTCACAGCCCGACGGTCCTGGCAGCGCAGAACAGCAGGAGCCCCACCCTGTGACGGGGCAGTGACCCAGGCTGTCAGCACCAGCACCTTCCTCCAGCAGCCCCACGGTTACCAGGAGCTCATCTCACTGCACAGCCCTCGCTGACCCGCAGCCCATTGCTGAGGGCTGCGCCTCCGCCGGGCTCCTGCCCCGCGGCAGGGAGCGAGGACAGGCAGGGTGTGCCCGCAGCACTCACAGCACACACCGACTGCAACCGGCAGCAGGAACCCCCTCCTCGCTCGGCTGTGCACGAGGAAGGGGCAGCGAGGAGCTCTCCTGCCTTACCTTGGAGCTGGCGGTGGTTCCTTCCCTTACGTGAGTTCATTGGATGCTGCAGTTAACTAGGTGTTAAAAATAGTTTGAAAAAAGAAAAAAGACACCAAGACTTCCTGTTAAGTCATCTCAGCTATCGGATCGGATCTCTAAAATGCCTGTCTGGAAGGTTCTGGAAGGTTCACCCCCTCCTCAGATGCTTTCCTTAAGAAAAAAACAAATCAACACAAGCAGCAGAGGGCACAGACCCTTTCCCAGCCCTCCTCCCTGAAGATGCTTCTGAAGAGGAAGAGAGAAACGGGATGCCCGGGTGGAACACGGGGTTATCCCGCAGCACACCGGCCATCTGCACAGAGAGCTGCTGGCTGGGCTGTCCCACACACTCCTCCCCAGGCCTTCAGGAAGCCTGTCCTGTGCTTAACACTGCCTGGAAGCCAGGTGACCCCTCTTGGCTCAGCTCCCCAGCTCTCTGATGCACCCACTGCTGGAGCCAGACTCTTTCCAGAGCAGTATTTCCCCATGAAGAACAAGCAGAGGAGGAGCAATGCTGCTGAACTGCTTCAAGAAGCTCCAGACTGCCCTGCTGAGAGGCAGGGCAGGAACCGCAGCAGCAGAGGCAGCAAGGAGAGCTGCAGCCACGCGAGGAGAGCTGGGAAGCACCAGCCGGTGCTGCAGCACCTGGGTCAGGCAGCGAGAGGGAAACAACTCCAAGGGAGACAACAATCCAGAAGCTCTGGAGAAGAAGAGCAGCTGAAAAAGTTCTTTCCTAACAGCAGAGGAAAGCTTTGAAAAGGGACTTCCCAGCTCCATGTGCTCCAGTCCGCACAGAACCTTCTGGTTTTGAGCTCCACATCCGTAAGTAGCCCTGACTGCAGTGAACTGCTTGGATGAAGCTTCTGAGACCTGCCTGGACATTGCCATTTGCATTACAGATGACAAACTGATTAAATGAAGTCAGCCACGCTCCAAGGCAGATGCTTAACGGGGCACATTCCAAGGTGATTCCTCTCCCGGACAGAGATGAGAATTCCACAATCTTCTGCCATCTACCTCCCTCGTACATTGCAGACACCCCCCTGGCCCAGGAACAAGCCCCTGAAAGATGTGCACAGTGCACAGCTGGGCAACATAAGCAGATCTACCCGCCCCAAAGTGTGACAGAGGAGGTGCAAGACAAATCCCTACTTAAGAATTTCTCCACGGATTGTTTCCTTTTCAGCAACAATCTCTTCTAACAGAACAGGCAGGAGTTACAGGCAACCCCAAATGCTGGGGTGCAATATGCTATTAATGAATGTGAGCTGTGTAAGTGTCCAGAAAGGTCCTGCATGCTGCACCCACCACGTGAATCCCCTGCCACTGTAGGGCCTCCACTACACACTAACTGCTTATCCCCACCAGCCTTTAAGGTAAGGCAACTGCATTATCTCCATTTCACAGCTTGGAACTTGAGAAGATCTAGGGCAGCTTGGCCACACACCCAAAAACCTTGCGTGGGAAATAAAGAAAAAGGATCAGAATCTGATGGCACCAGTCCCAAGCCTGATGCTACCTCTCACCTTCTCTCTCTCGTGAAGCCTTTGTCCAAACTGAAATGCTAGATAAAGATCAGACCTTTCTTTCTTACACTCACACTCTTTGTTAACTATTCAAGCCTCTGTATCTATGCCAGAAAAAGAGAACTTTGAGATAGAATTGAAATTGTTATGTTGGCAACAGAAGTCTAAAAAAAAAAAGGAAGGAAAGTCAGAAACGACACGATGAGTTTGCACTTGAAGCAACTGCAGAAGAGAAAGAACAGTGCCAAGGAGCAAAAAGGCTTGACTGTCCCTCCAGGTACAAACAAGCAGAGGAGAGAGGGGAAGCCTGAAGCAGAGTCCCTGCAAGGGCAGGACAAGCAAGGGCTCAGACAAGGCTCCTTCCCACGTTGGCCTGCCTTTGAGATGTCTCACGTGCACCCGGGAGCTTGAGGGCTTCCTTCCCAGAGCTCACCAGCTGAGCTGTCCTCTCAGCTAAGAACTGATTTACTGACAGATCACTAGGAGAGGCCACAGGTGAGCAAGCACGATGCACTCCTGTGCCTTTCCTTCCAGGGAGGGGGAAAGTCAGCTCAGCCAGATGTGCGTATTTGTCTGACGTGAGACAGAGGACAAGGCCACCTGCGGTCACCAAGCTAGGCACACACTTACTATCTCCAAGAATCAGCTCAACTTCCTCGTCAGCATCAGAGTCTTCATCTTCACCCTCATCACCCTCTTCCAGGAGGTTGGCAAGCTCCTCATCATCGGAGGGCGAGAAGTCGTTCTCTCCATCCTCCCCAGCGTTCTCGTTGTTCTCATCCTCCTCCAGCTCAGCCTCCAGCAGCTGGTCCGTATCGAGTTCATCGAGGTCATCTGTATCATCATCGTCATCTTCATCATCTTCTTCCTCCTGCTCTTCTTCCTCCTGCAAAGACAGAAAAACAGTCCAGTGAGGACACTGAAACACACACGAAATGGAGTGAGAACAATTAAGAAAACAAACCTATTGCTTCTACCTCTCCCCACGTCCAGACATCACCCATCACTACACAGGAACACTCCTCCCTGCAGCTCCAGAGCACTGCCCGTGCTGGATCAGCTGCAGTGGGATCAGCCAAGGCCAGGCGGTGCGACCCAGCACCCATGGCTTTGTTGCTAGTGTTGTACAGACTGCTTTGGCCTCAGCTGGATAAAACCTGTCTTTGCATCAAGCAGCACGGGTGCTCAGTCTCACAGACGTTCATTCTCTCATCCTGATTTGGATGAGATACAAAATACAGCCCAAGGTCCCACCAGCCTGCACCAGTCCCTGAATCTCTCCACTGAAGACACTAGACTCGCCTGAAGCGGTTCAGAATTCTCATCTTATTTTTTCCTACAACTAAATAGTAACTATTGGCATTCAATAAAGCAACTGCATTTTGGGCTGTGCAGGCCAAACCCAGAAAGCCAGGACTAGCAGACGAAGCAGCAGCTGGTACGATCCCACTGCTCTTCAGAGACAGGAGAGGCTGGGAGTGCCACCACTGCAGGAAGCCTCCGGGGCTCCGAGTTCCACACACCTGCACAGCTCCCCAGGGCACAGCCTCTCTGACAGAATGCTCTCCTGTGGCAGCAAGGCAGCCCTCAAGTCTTAATTGCATGGGGAGGGAACACATTCTGCAGAATTACGAAGCAGTTAAGACAGATAATTAACAAGCTACTGCAAGAGCTACTTTGGTCTTAAAACATCAGCGTGAGCGCGGTGAGCTTCAGTTACTGCACGTTCAAATCCATAAGGCAAAAGCAAGCAGCCCTCACTTCCACACCCAGCACCAACCTACTGCTGCTGCAGTGGGTGCTACAGAACAAACAGCACCCACACAAACCAGCACCTGCCACCGGCCAAAGGAACGGGGAAGGTCAGGAAGCCTGGGCAGGCTCTGCTGTCCCTTTGTGTGCAAAGGGCAGCCAGCTCCCCACTGCCGACCTGCCAGGCCTGCTGCTTCACACAGACTGCAGAATCAAAACTGCAGTTTGCTCCCCAGCTTGCTTTCTGAAAGGTCACGCTCAGTGTAAGATTATATCCATCTGCACGAAGGCCCACGCTTAGTTTTGGTAATTGCCAACTTGGAGTCGCTGAGTCCCCGAGCTGCAGCACGCTGCTGGATGGGCCGGGCACACACCGGGAGCTGGAGCAGCTCACCTGCAGAGCACTGCTTCCAGCTGCAGAGCCACCCTGAGCACAGTTTGCCTCCTTTCCAATGAAAAATGTTGAACTGAGCCCAAAAGCTATTGCCTTCAGAACTCCTGCTGCTCCATGCAGCGTCTGCAGAGAGACCGATGTCTGAAACCTTACGGCTCTGTTCAGATCTGAAATACTGATCGCAAACCCTAAAGGCAGGAGAGTTTATTTTCCTTCCTCAGTCTCTAAACAACCCTGAATCTGCAAAGGAGACCAATTTATTTTAAAAGCTCGGAAAAACAAAGCCAAACTTCCCACTACCTGGAGATACGGAGACACCAAGCTGTGGACACGAAAATGCTCCGTGGTCTCCAAGACTCGTTGGAAGCTAAGGCAGCTGAAACCCACAGGATTCTGACACTGAAGAGCTGTCACATCACTGTCAGTGGGGCTGAAGGCAAGGTGTACACAGCCACGCCATCCTTCACATGGGAGATGAAGGAACATTTGTATGAAGCTAAAGATTTCTTTTGGCTGGAGGACTACAGAGAAAGGGTGTATTTAGGTACAAAGGAACTCTGAAGGTTCACAGCAGCCAGTGAGGACAAATCCCCTGCGAAAACACGAACAGGAGCAGAGCACTGGAGAACTGAAATCAACACTTCCTCCTTCCCAGTTTAAATGACTCAGTCTGAAGCACATGGTTAAAATCCATCCACGCTCATTCAAAAAACTAAGAACGGTGAAATGAGATCTGAACGATGCCCACCCTGGGTAAAGCAGAACCAGAAAATGATGTGAAAGCCACGCTACAAGAGTCACACGTGCTCCATAGGTCACGTGCATGTGACAGGGTGCTCCATGACGTGCTCCCTGCAGATTGTTACTGGACTGAGTGCCACGGATCACAGCTCGGGAGGAGTGACCTCAGTTACTGTCGTGTTTTAAAGGACACAGCCAGGAGCCAGGACACCGTGCCGCCTCTGCCAAGTCACGGGCAGATCCATCCTGCACTCATTTCCTACCTCACCAGTAGCTCCCAGAGCTGTGGGCAGTGGCACAGGCCAGAAGGAAGGATCAGCACCCAGCACACACATCTGTGTGCAACACACACCTGTCCTGCAGCATGAAGGTGAGCACATCACTAAAACGAACAAAAAAAGTACACTGCCACGAGACCAAGGAGCTGCTTAAGCCATCATTGACTCCTCTGGGTGTCTGATGGCACCCTTCTGTCTGGGTTGTTCTCTGTGAAAGCTGCTGAGGACAGAACTTGAACTGTGCCTATAGCTCTCATATCCTTTCTGCTCCTTTAGAGGACGTTCTCCTTCTGCTCCAGAAGACACAATTCTGAGCTGCCAGTCAGCTTTGTCTTTCCAGACAGCGTAACACTGCACCCTCTGCACTGCAGAACCCAACTGACCATCCCATAACCTTCCCCCTGCAGAGCACCTCACCCCGCTGGCAGCACTGACCCCGCTGCCTGGGGTCTGCCCTGCTGCCAGTGACAGCACAGCCACACCGAGGCCTTCAGGCTTGCAAAGCCTGAGGCTCTGATGGATGATCTCTGATGTGACTCATTCGCAATAACAGATTCTACAGGTATGTATTAGGTTTTATATGTATGTGTTATAGCTATATATAGCACGTGAATGGAATATGTAATATATATGCAATAGCTGTAATACATACAGACACAGCAGTGAATAGAAACACCCGGATTTTCCCGTGCTGTTTTCACAGTGCCATTCCAGTGCCACTCTTCCTCACTGCCAGCATGCAGAGATGTCACCACAAAAGCTGCAGTGCAGAAGTCATTCCAGGATCCACACACCTGCATGGCCAACTCTTTCTGCTCTTCAGGAGCTCAGAACAGCAACTCCAAGCAAGGGCTGTTGGCTTCGCACGCACCCACCCTATTTTCACCCACGAAAAGGCCACCTGGCTCCACGTCTCTACAGAAATACTTCAGTGATGACTTCACCCCACAAAGCAAGAAGACTTTGCAATGAACACAGACAAAGCTGACAGCATGAAGTGAACAAAAGAACAGCTAACAATTACAAGGGGATGAGGAGAGAAGCAGTCCAACTGTCACACAGAATGGCTACCCACAGCCAAGTGGAATGTCCCCAAAGGGACAGGCCCCAGCTGAACTCTCACAGAATGGCTTAGAATCACAGCATGCTTGGGTTGGAAGGGACATCAGAGATCATCTAGCTCCCCAACTTTAAAGTGTTCTGAGTGAACTAACGAGTTAATTTGAAAATAATAATAATAAAGATAAGCTTAAGCTGAAAAACACCATCTAAATAAAGACTTTGTATCTGCTCAACTTGAAGTCTAAGATACCTCAGTTATGTATAACATCAGCTGCACACCTGACACAAGTGTGAACGATGCAGGAACCATTGGTCTTTGTAGGGCTGGGCTGCAACGCAGCTCAAGTCAGAAGAGAAACCTCTCAGCACTCACTGGCTCACCAAAATTCATTAATTCACACACAAGGTACCAAATAAATCACTTCCCAACACAGCCCATGTCTCTGGAACTACTTTGAGGATGATTTCAGATGGCTGAAGTGACTCAGAATCAGAGAGGTTAGTTATGGAGCAAAGGATGACGACGAGCCACGGATGGAGACACCTCAAAGCAAACTCCTGGTAACTCTACGACTAGTTCATGATCTTATACAAAGAGTCAGAAAGCCCCGTAGATCCAGCTCAATTAACTCATCATTTATATTTACAAAGAAACTAAACAACATCCCCTAAAGGAATGGCATAAATGGCAGTGGCAGCTCTGTAACAAAAAACGCTGGACCTGATTCACGCTGTCATTATTTACACCCAGGTCACAGCATCGTAAATACCTTTTGCTTTGGTTCAAGCACCATGTATTTACTTTGATACTGTTCAAGTCTGCATGCACTTTCACTGCACTTCACAGACTCTCAGCACCATCACAGACTTTCTTACTGCTCCCCTCCACCCACTCATTTTGCACATCCAGCACTCACTAAATCTGCCCTTTTGGGCAGGCACAGCTTATTGATGCTTCACATATTCGCTGGTGTTTGTCTCCCAACAGAGCATGTAAAGGCTCAGAAAACCTCTATCTTCCATTTATTCCAACTCTGATGCAAAATACAGGTTAACTAGGCAGAACTTAGTGGATTTCTGCACTGCAGTTTAACACTGTACCACTGTACATGCTAAGTGCTTCCTGGAAATACAGTGTACAGCACTGCAGATCGATAAAACCAGACATCTCAAACTCATGCTGCGAGTCTCTGGCTAGCAGAAGGAGCAGAGATAACCTTATCCCAAATTCTACTTTGTACATGAGGACCACAGATTGTGGCACCACTAGAACTGGAGATCAGCAAACCTTCCCAGATAAACAGCCCCCAACAGAAAAGCTTCAAGTTCTCTAGAGGCTGTCCAACATTCTCTTCACTGCAGCTTCCAGGGAAGAAATTTTGCCAGAGGATGATTAAAAAGAATAAATTAGCGTACAGAGGCAGATAATACTCAGAAAATAACGTCATCTGAACTTCCTGAGAGTTTGTTTTCTAAAACATGCAGAATTCCCTTTAGGTATCATTAATCTAGCTGTATATTAATTCTCAGCACTATTGGTGAATTGGGAGCAACTATTCCTGCTCAGTACAACACCATACACTGAGTGCAACGCACTGAGAAGCCATCTCAGATGCCCCTGGATTTGCTGAACTATGGTTGATCAGAATTCCCTCTTCCCTGAGATATGCACAAATTCTGTGCCATCCTGTAGGTCCCCAGCATCTCAGGGACACTGGTCACAATGCAACCTTCAGGCTCTGCTCTGCCTCCCACATCTCACAGGCAACGTGTTAAGCCTCTGTGCCACTGCATCCACAGCACACTTCCACGTGTCCCCGAGTCAAAGGGAGCCTCTGATATCTGCACTGAAACAAAGCTGCCAAGAAATAAACACTAAGAATTGGAATTCTTCCTTCTGCTCAGTACATGTTTTACCAAAACACTAAAGCAAACAAAGAACTTGTTCACCTGTAGCTTAAGTGCCCAGAAAGTTTTTTGCACAACTTTCAAACCTTGCTCACGTCACATTCAGACAGTGAAAAGAGCTACAGCAGAAATACAAACATACCAGCTTACTTTAGAAGCAGTCTTAAGACTTTTTATACTGTTATCTTACATTTATTGAATTCAAAAATTTGCTAGGTCAAAATGAACAGAATTTGAGACTTCAAGTTACCTTTTCCTTCCTCTGCCAGGGGTTGTTTCCAGCCCCAGATTTAGACTAACAGATCTCTGCCCAGCTCCCTCTGCCACCACAGCAGGACCTGTGCAGCTGCCACCAGCTCAGGGCTGCTCCCTCCCCAGCCTCACGCTCACCTCCTGTCACCGCAGCCAGGTCAACCTCTCTCCTCTGCAGATGCTTTCCAGCAAGTCCCCTGCTCTGAAAATACTCTCCCCATTGCAACACTCTATTTGAACCCTGCCAAGTGATCTTTCCCTACTCCTATTTCCACTTGAGAGGCTACTTTTTCCTCTACTTGCAAAGTGCTTAAAAACGACGGCAAAGCTTTTGCCACTTCTTCAAATCTCCCAGCTCATATTTAAATTCTGTTCTGGCTATTTGTAGCTCTGTAAGCCTAATCATTAGCAAGTAAACATCTGCTTATATAAACTGTTTTCTATTTCATTTTTTTCTTTTTCAGTAAAAAAAAAAAAGAAAAACCAACCACGATTCCCAGAGTCTCATTATTTTGTTACATTTATTTGCTCTTGCAGGAGGCTACCTACGAGTTTACTTCTTCTCTTTCCTCCTCCTCCAAGTTACTCCTAGAGAAAAGCAAACTCACTTTTAGCAATCTAGCCTCATCTAAAATGTCAGCATTACTCAAACTACCACCTCTACCACCTCTTTTCCAACACAGGAAGAGGCTTTGCTTTCATAACATCTGTTGCTCAAACACAAGGTCACCAAAGAAGTATTTTTCGCTCCAGAGGAGTCTCTCCACCTTTCAGTCATTTCTTTGTCCACAGAAGATCCCTGTCACACCTTCTGACCCCTGCTCTTTGCTCCCAAAGCCCAGTGTAGCACATCAGTACTTTCTGATCCTTTGCTATGCAGTTCTCAGGTGGGACAGTGTCTGCTTCGCAATCACTGCTATCCAGTTTCCTCCCCCACCCACTTCTTAACACTCCCAGAACAACAGGCAGTACAGAAAGCTTTAATATAGCCAAGAGTCCTCCTAGGGGGTCAAGCATTCAAGGAATTTTGCCTCCTGAAGAACCTAGTCACCCTCCTCCCCCTCAGCTAGCAAACCCAAGCCCACACTCACTTCCTATTGTCATCCCATTAAATTAATTCCAATCACAGAACGGCTTTGGTTGGAAGGGACCTTAAAGGTCATCTGGTTCCAATCTCCCTGCCATGGGCTGGGTGCCCCCCACCAGACCAGGCTGCCCAGGGCCCATCCAGCCTGGCACCGAACGTCCCTCAGCCCTCCTTGACAAGAGAGGTGCTCCAGCCCTCTGATCACCTTCATGGCCCTCCTCTGGACCCACTCCCACAGCCCCACGTCCTTCTGGTGCTGGGGGCCCCAGGCCTGGATGCAGTGCTCCAGGTG
This sequence comes from Penelope pileata, assembly GCA_013396635.1. Lineage (NCBI taxonomy): Eukaryota > Metazoa > Chordata > Aves > Galliformes > Cracidae > Penelope > Penelope pileata. The sequence continues at coordinate 755,586 of WBMW01003378.1, forward strand.
GGGCCTCACGAGGGCAGAGCAGTGGGGGACAATCCCCCCCCACCCCACTGCTCCCCCCTCTGCTGATGCAGCCCCGGGTACAGTTGGGCTGCAAGCACACACTGCTGCCTCACGTGCAGCTTTTTGTCCACCAGAACCCTCAAGTCCTTCACAGCAGGGCTGCTCTCAAGGAGTTCTCCTCCTGGTCTGTATAGGTATCTGGGATTGCCCCGACCCAAGAACAACACCTTGTATTTGCCCATCTCTTCCGACCAATGCATCTAAAGAATCCCTTCCCGTTATTTTTCACATCCCTTGCCAGGTTCAGTTCCATCTGTGCCTTGGCCTTCCTGATCCTATCTCTGCACATCCAGACAGCCTCCCTGTATTCCTCCCAGGCCACCGCTCCCTGCTCCCACTGCCTGTGCGTTTCCTTCTTACCCCTCTGTCTGCCCAGCAGGTCCTTGCTCAGCCATGCTGGTTTCCTGCCTCCTCTGCAGGATTTCTTATGCTGGGGAGAGCTGGGAGAGCTCTCGTGCTCTCAGAGAGGTGTCCTTAAAGAGCTGCCAGCTCTGTTCCATTTCTATGTCCCTATGGACAACTTCCCAGGGGATCTCATCCAGTACCTCCTTTAGCAGTCTGAAGTTTGCTGTCCTGAAGTTCAGGGTCCTGACCCCACTCTTTGCCAGGCCGACGTTCCTCGAGATCACAAACTCGAGCAGGGCACAGCCGCTGCAGCCAGGCTCCATTCCAAGCACCCATCCCCTTCACACCACAGGGCTGTATCTACTTTACCTCTGTGGCAAACTCAACATCACCATTTCTACTTCTTCATAGCCATTCATGAAGTCACAGAGCTACAAACATAGAAACACAGAAGCCTGGGAAGGCACAGCAGTTACTCTATGTAACAAACAAGGACTCTTACCATATGCCTCTATGCAGAAGTGGACACATGCAGATTTAACACAGGAGACAAACAGCACGCCACGTGTCACAGAGGCAAAACATGGAGTGAAGAAATAAAAAGCAGTTATTCTCTTAGTCTATGTCAGTAGGTTAAGCCTGGCTAACTACTGCTTGCCTGCGATGAATGAAAAAGCATCCACGACACGGATGCACAAAACCCTCCGTTGGGTTGGCATGGTCAATGGGGATTCTTTGACCAATACTGTTCTGCCTATGAGATGTTCTCATCATAACTTGACCATATGCAGCTGATGATAATAAATCTAACTTGGGGGCCACTGTCTGCTGTGAGGAAGGTGCAAGTCATCGCTCAGCAGTTGCTGGGGAGCACCAGCTCACAGTGGTGGCTTGGCACAAGCTGCCAAATGGACTGAAGTTCCCCCCTCCAGCCCCACAAATAAGTATCCACGTGAAAATAAATCTGCATCAAAACACCAACAATAAAAATACAATGGAATTGCTGTTGCAGGCAGATAGGGGTAGAATCCTAAAACAAGTTGAGACCATACAAAGAAAGCTGAGAAAAATGCTCTCCACCCTGGCTGAACGAGATTTAGAACACCATTTCTCCTCCAAGTATTTATTGCCTTAACTCCAAAGCTTTCATTTCACATCACCCAGGACTTTCCAAACCAATGTAAAAAAGACAAATTACACACCTACCATCACCATTTAGATAGCCCAGAAGCACTGCAGGATTATTAAGTTCTTCAGTTCTGGCAAAAGAAGCAGAACACACTTTATAGGACAGGGACAGCTAAGCGTGGCAATCTGCTGCTGAAGCCAGAAGTCTCTCTAGAAACAGGAGAATAACTAAGAAGAACACTTGAGCCCCGCAGATGCAACATCATTCACATCATGTACCACACACACACACAAAAAGAGGTCTTAAAGAACTAACATAGTGAGGAAAACAATAAACAAACCAAAGAGGTAAAAATGCACAGACTAAAAATCCTGTAACCCACTCAGAAGACAGCATCATCCAAACTGAAGTTTTCCAGTTTTGGTTCCACTCTGTAGTCAGCTTTTCTGATCACTTAATATTTCTGGTTTCCACTTCCAGTGCACAGCAACTGCCACGCACCGCGTCCAGGCCACATCACTACTTTCCCTTGCACCATCTCCTCTGAAGCTCCACACCTCACTGCACCAGAAACTAGAGACTAAGCAGCCAAGAAAGGGAAATAAAGACTCAAACAAGCTGACCAAAAAGCGGCCCAGTATCTGCATCAGTAGCCCAGATATCCACCTTGTTTTTGTGAAGCCTAATTCTGAGTGCAATCGAAGTCGTGGCAAATGCAGTAGAAAGAAGAGACTGAATAACGGGGAGCTCAGCCCGTTTCCCCACAGCCTGACCATGCAAGTACTTGCAAGTGAGACTCAGTCACTGATGGACCCTTTTCAACACTCATCTGACAGTGAAATGATGCAAAAATCTAATGCAAGCTCAAGGCAGAAAGACTGGTGCTATGTGTGTGTAACATCCAACAGCAGCAGCTCACAAACTGCCTCTTGCTACGCACGCTCCCTCCTCTCCTTCCCTCCATAACTATGGAGCATGGAGCACCAAAACCCACGCAGCATTCATTCCACTTAACGAGGCCTGGCAGCCCTGCACCACCTGCCAGAACCAGAGGCAGCTTTCTAAAGACCCAGCACAAACAGCCGAGTGATGTAAGAGCAACAGCGATGCTCTTCTCAAGTATTTCAATCCAAACCATAAAGATTCATCACAGCAGTACCATACACAAGCCAGGCAAATCAGTCTGATCCTTTAATTAGAGGGTAATTTATGTAACAGATAATTGGTTTTACAAAGTTTAACTTGAGAAAGGGGGAGTACTGTAATTGTTTTGCTTCTTAACTTAAATAAGAAGGAATGGAAAGATAGCAGGGGTACGTGGCCCATAGCTGTCTGGCCATTTAAGGACTCTCAGTCTTCGTTTTTCCAAACATTTCTCAGACATATTAGCTGACTCTCATACAAATGTCTGGTAGATGGTTTTCCCCACAATTCTTATGGTTAACTTTCCTCAAACCCCATTTTTTACAATGACTATCCTGCATCATGTCTCCCCAACAGGGCTTACCTGAGCAAACACGCTTCTGTGTGAACACCTCTTACTTTCTGTACTGACAAATTCTGTACTAGTGGACCAACGTAGATCATATACAAAAATATATTGGCATCAAGTGTGAAGATACAGGGACCAAATAGATTAACATCTGCTCTGAAAATCTTGGCCAGAGAGATATCGTGCTAATGCTGACACACATGGATTTTCCCCTGCCCCATTTTCATGAAGACCAATGAGCACCTTCTAGCCAAAAGGTGTTTTAGAATATCTGAAACAAGTCCCAAAAAGTTTGAAAGTATATTTCCAATATTTCAAAGCTTAAATCACTAGGAAAGTACCTACACCTGTGTATGTATATACAGAAAATTTATTTTCATATGGAAGCAAATTTCTCTGGCTGGCTTTAACAGATAGGGGAGCCAGAGAGACACTATTCCAGAAATCTGCATCCTGTTCAATGCAGGATGTCTCTGTGCAGACAAAAGCTCTATTTGGTAAGTCTAAGTCAGTCATAGGCTAGAACTAATCTGGAAGGACAGCAATGAGCAGGACAGACAGCAAGGTTTTCAGTTCATGTTTTGCTAAATATACATAGACTGAATGGAATCTCGATGCATAAACGTTGTTATATCAAAGTCAAATCTCTCTACTAAGGAAATTAGATTCTAACCATTCCCACAAGATATTCCTGTCCAGGAAACATCTATACACTCCAGAAATTAAGACTTGATATAAAAAGCAGCAATTAGGCACTATCAACTTTTAGCTTGCAGACTGACCCCAGAAGCAGCTTTGCTTGAATACTGCCATGAGCTCCACTGGAAAGCTGCTAGCAGACTCCCACTGTGCCTGGGGCCACCTCTGTCTGTACGACAAGAAGCCTCCCCCACTCACATCTGAGGGATGACAGACACCTCATCTTTGCTTGGTACCTTGTGTTACAGCCTGGAATCAACAGCCCTCAGACTGTGTCCCCTCACACAAACAGGTCTCCAGCGAAGCACTGACTGAACGCTCCCCAGCGATATCACAGAACAGCGTCTCGACAGACACCAGTTAGTCGTTGTACCATGCACAATTAATTTTTGCTACAAAGTGCTTCAGGAGATTTTATAAAGAAAACGTCAACAAGTTTACTGAAATATACTTTACATGGACAAAACCAGTGGAAGCAGAGACGAAAACAAACTAATGCCTAACAGAGGCAAGCACTGGATGGCTAGAAAGTAGAAACACTTGGGAAGGAACAGTAATCTTTTATTTTCCCCCCCTGCTCACTGCTTCACAAGGAGTTCTACTCTTCACCCAGCCTTCAGCTGAACACAAGCTGCTAAACTGAATCCTCTAGGGACAGTAACAGTGAGCGACCATGTCCGAAGAGCCTGGAGGCTTCAGCTGCAGCCTGCTGGCATACAGAGGACATGAGGGCAAGAGGTGTGAGTAAGGACTGCTGGATCTTAAGAGTTACAGCAAAACTGCAACAGTAACAGCTAGCTGCAAAGAAATTACTCTTTCCACGGATCTGCTGTCTAGTCTTCAGAACTAGGAAGTAGAAGTTTTAGCCTAGCAGCAAGATTCAGAGACAAAGAGAGTATCAGAAACCCAGCTTTGCATACCCCCTAAAAAAGATCTAAACCATTACCTTCTGGCATTTATTGGACAAAGGGGAAGTCAGCTCTTCTCATGCGAAATACAGGTACATGATTTACTAGAATGCAGCAACCAAAGAGCAGAGAATGACGCATTTAAAATCTTTGAGGAATTGAAGCATCAAGTCTTTGCCTATTCAAGAAACACCTGATCCTGAAAGAGCTACAAGTTTGTCTTTGATTCTCACTGCATAGCACTGAGTATTCTGTGCTGCAGTGTATTCTACCAATGGCCCCTGAGGAGCACCAGCTGCAGCTCTCAGTTCTTCTGTCAGGTAGTCAGAGTCCAAATGGCTGATCTGAGAAGGAAAAGCAACACTCCTCAATGTAAACCTACAGCTTTCTTTAAGATCTGTGGGTAAGATTTTGCTGGGTAGAAGCACTGTGCAGTTTCACTGCATTAGTCACAAGCTCTGCCTCCCCTGGAAACCAGTGACAAGTCATGTCCCACTGCAAGACCCGGGCATACGTGAACCAGAAAAAAAAAGGAAAACCTCACACACTATTGTCGCTGCTGGGTGTCGAAGTATTTTAAATAACAAGCAGAACAAACAGCAAAGTTTCTGATGAGGATTACAATATTTATGCAAATTAAAACAAACTAAATTATCAAATCACTTTACAGTGCACAAAACTACTGCACACAGATCTTGTACTGATAGTTTATACTGAAAGTAATCTGCTTCACATTAAGTGAGAACAAACGAGATATTCGTAGTTTATGGATAATACAGGAACACCTGTGGCCTCTCACACGTAGACAGGCAGCAGCTACTCTTGAGCAAGCAGGCTAATGCTGTATTTCTCACCTGATCTTCTTCATCCTCTTCATCTTCTGCCAGACGCTGCCTGCCCACTTCATACAGTCTGCAAACTGTATCCATGTTCATGGAATCCATGCTCCCTTGATTCTGAAGAGAAAATGCCCACACAGCAGTTAGCCCCAGGAATTAAGCATTGCATTCATATTCAATGCTCTATCTGGTCTCAGTTACAGGAACATGACCAAGAGCCTCCCCTCCCATTTACTGGCAGCTACACAATTAGCACTAAAAATGAGACTTTTCCATTTCAAGGGCTGGCCCAGGAGCAATGCAAGCATCTTCTTCCTGCTTCTGTCATCCATGAGCTATGCTCTCACGAACAGACTTAATAAAACCTTTACCAGACCCTGAACACACTCTGGTTAGTCCTCACCAAGCTGCACAACACTGCTTTCCTACCTCCCTGTTTCGAACACTGAACCACGTGCCTCAAGAGAAGGCTCAGGCTGTCAAACAGCAAGAGCCCCAGCAGACAGCAGGCTGATTCCCCACCAGCCACTGCTGCCACATATCCTAAGTAACATTTCCTGTATGATTCCTACAGAAGAAAACATTCTTATATTGGCCTCACCACCTCTGCTTAATAGTTAAATTCTTAACTTGCATTTTGCAGTCAGTAAGGACCAGCCATGCACAGAATATTAAGTTGACAAGATATTACATTAGTCACTGCATGCACAAAGCCAGGATCAAGAAACTGAGTCCTGACAGTACACTTTAGTACACTTTGCTCTTTAGAGCAAAGAGCTACTCATTAGTTTAATGCAACTTCCCCTGCAACAAATTAGAAGTTTTACTCTGTAATTTTTGCTTTAAATTCATAGTTTCTGAGATTTTGCTAGGAAAACAAGTGATTAATACCTAGACAAAGAGAGATCCATAGAAAAGCTCCATGGCGAGCCCCAGGTGCATTGCATTTCCCAGACATTTGATGCAGTGCAAACTTTGATTGGCAATTGACATAAACAGCAAAAAATGCATTTATGTTTCTGAGAAGCAAAGACACTAGATAACATTTTATTAGGAAGTGTTTGAAGAAGAGAGGCAAATGCATTTGGAAGTTCAAGGAATCAGAGGCAGAAAAACCAAGACAGGTTTTGGGTGGACAACCAGAAGTGAACACCTTTATCACCACCAAGCCCCCACGAGCAGTTAAGGATGTGAATTTAACAGCAGGAACTCCAGAATCATCCGCTCTGAAGGTTTTAAAAAGCATAGATTACAGCTACAGAGAGAAGGGATCATTCTTGGCTCCTTTACCTCAATGACAGCCAGGTAGCAGTCCTTGCTGTCTGTGCACAGGTCAAAGATATTCCGCTTTACATCTATGGTAGCTGGAAAACATCACAAAATTAATTCCATTATTAAGTGCATATTACTTACTGCTTGCTAGAAGAAAAGATCTACCTGTGTATGTCTAAAAGCAGCAGCTGAAGTAAATGTATATAAAGAATATTTGTAACTAACTCAACCAGCAATAAAGAACAGAAACATTGGAGACTGTCATTTTAAAAAAAGCAAAAAACAGGTAAGTTCTTAACGTAGTCTCCACTGTGCCTCCTCCCTTGATAATATGTTTATTGACCTCTCTGTGCACAGTAAACAACAGATAATCTTTCAAGATAGGCAGCAACCAGGGGACTGAGTCATGAGCTGTATCTCCTTTCCATAGCAAAAGCCACATCCAGGCCTACAGCAGTAATTAGCACACCTGCAGAAGCTTTGCAAGCCAGAGGCCAAACTGACACCGTTTTGGACCACCAGCATGGGAAAACGCTGCAGGGAAAAGAGTGAAAACAAAAAAGGGTCTTTGTGAAATTAGAGCAAATCACATCTTGGCCAAGTGACCTACTATCTCAGATTATGTCCTGCTTGCAAAAAGGAAAGGAAAATAAAGCCAGAACTGCTGAATGGCAGCAGGTAATGAAGGCACACACTGGATAGATGTGATACGTGGACCTGCTCCAGTGTTAAACTTAACACTCATGTTTCAATCAAAGTCACAGCAAAATTTGTTTTGTCACACAAAGGGGAGGAAGAAGTAAATGCTACCAATCAGAACCTTTGATAAACCTTCAAAGCTCCACACCAAGCTATTTGCTCTGCTTTTACACTTACCTATGGGTTTATAATCAGTTGCATTGAATGTCCTGAAAGAAGAGCCAAAGGGACTTCGCATTCTCTCCTCCAGAAGTTCATCTTCATCATCTGCCTGCAACATAGCTGATACAAGGAAAGATCATTCCACAAACCCACCTTCTATTTGTTACTGTCTTTAATCAACTTAAGATCAAATTCTGACACGAGTTTTCTCTTTTACTTAATAGCTTAGCAAGGCCCTATTTTACATCTACTCTTCCAGGGCTGCCTTTATTACCACTGCAGATCATTGAAGCTTAACAAAGAGGACAAAATCACTTTCTCAAGCCACATCAGGTCTGCTGTTGCATACATTTTCTTTTTCAAAAGGTTGATTTTTTTTTTTTTATCTCACAAGTGAGTTGTGATATTGCTGATGTTAGAGAAAATTGTCTTTGTCAGCAATGTGTGTAGCACAAGCTCCCTGGAACAAAGAACAGCTCGCGTGTGCCAGTAAGCCCTGCAGACAGTAAGCTTCCAATTTCACTGAACAAGTATCTACGATTTTCAGAGATGTCTGAAGAGAGTAACTGAGATGGAGAAAGCCTACCTCCATACATCACTGTGCCCGTATAGTTGAAGACCACACGGCACTGATCCAGTGCAGGTACTGTGTGTAACAGATGGAAAGTTCGCAGGTCCCACTGCAGAAATACAGGCTAAGGAGGAACAGACCATTGAAAGTTTGTGCCCTTTTCAACACAGTCCTGAACAAATGACTAATTGCTTTCAAGAAACCTCACTGCCACTCCCTTGCAAATATAGCAGAGCCAGAGTCAGACTGTAGCACCACAATCCCTTCAACACATTCAGAAACAAAGAGCTCTCACACAAAAGATCATTCTCAGTCATCAGATATCACTGCAGTAGCTTCAAGGCAGACCTTGGTAAGCAACAGAAGAAAGCAAAGGTATCACCAAGTGCATTAGAAAAAAAAAAATCTCTCTCTCTCAAGAATTTCTGTGAAGCCACAGTCAGAGGTACAGCCTCAATACAAATGAGACGGGTGTCTGACAGTCCCCATTTACTCCATTCCCAGATAAAAGCTGTTACTGTACATAATTCATAACAAATCAGACCATTTCTAAAACTTCAAACAGCTGATTGTTTTTCAATACAAATTCTTTCAGTTTAGCACGTTAGCACTGTGGCTGAAGGATACAATTTCTGTGTTGACTATGACCTCCAGCCCATTGGGATGGAAAACACCACTGATGGTCATGTTGAATTTATCAAACTTGTGGATGGCTTGTGCTGATCTGACATCCCAGAGGACACCATCATTTAGGACAAGGTCATCAGTGGGGTTAAATGTGGCACAGTTCTTCTTGTAGTTGTTGGCAAGATCTGGGTTAAACAGAGTCAATAGCTTGTTGCCAGTCTGAATATCATAGATCTTTAGATTAAAAAGAAAGAGAAAGATCAGTCACAATTTGTAATGTACCTGCATTTAGTACATCCCATGTTTTAGATTGTCCAGAATCACCCCAGTCCCATTTTGCTTTATCATTTAAAGCAAAAGCATTCTAAAGACAACCCTTCCTCTGTCAGTCTTTAATAGTTTTTAACAGTTGGAAACAACTCTCACAACGTGTTTTGGCCAGTACTTTGCTTACAACAGGCTTGCCAATATATTTTAACACTATCAGGAAGAGTTCCAAAGGAACTAACCCTATTAGGAGAAGGGGGGCAGGAAGCTGCAGACACAAAGGTACCCCTCAGCCAGAGCCTGTTCCAGAAATGGAACTGCTCTCAGAGCAGATGGTATTTACAAATATCAGAGCTCCAAAGCACATGGGACCAGGGGGACGAGGAGGTCAGAGCCATAACTACAGAAAAGGAGTTTAAAAACCTGGTATCTACACTGGATGGCAACTTTCTATGCTTTGCCCCAGCAAACTGTAAAAAGCTTTAAGGAAAACCTGGAAGATGAAAAAGGCTTTAACAAGAACAAAGGGTTTATGACCATCTCAGATAAATGTAATCTGTAACACTCAGCACAGTCCAGCTCTCCTTCACCTTAGAGAAGAAAAGATTCTCTAGCGTTGGAAAACTGTTTATCAAACAAACACAGAACACAAACTGATCTGACTGCCAGATGCATCAGTTAAAAACTGGGCAGGAATGGATAGTTTGCTTAAATACAAAATATTTACACAAATCAAGAGCAATAAATAACGTATTCAAATTATGATTTTAAGTTTCACGGTAGTATTTTTATGCAAATGCTTTTTCAAAAGTGACAGTGCCTCTAATGAATGCAAATTAGCACTGAGAAGCAGAAGCACTCTGAAGCCTGCATCTGCCAAATTTGCAGGTATTTGTGAAGAACATAGAAGCATTCTCTGAAAATACTTTGGTAAAATTAAACTTGTGACACCCAGAAATAAGTTGCAAGTTAGGGGACGAAGGAGCAGAATATGGACATTTAAGCCATATTTCATAGCTGGAAATTAATGAAAAAATCAGGTAAAGGAGGCAACTTTAGGGGGAAAAAAGAAAAAAAGTCATGCACAATTTCTCTCAAATGAATAAAACAAAGCAGATTTCAGCGTTGCCCAGCATAACCACAGAGACAACATACTGCATCGTGTTTATGCTACAGATGATTCAGAATGGTCAAGTTTATACCCTTCAACAGAGGGAAAAGTTATTCACTATTTTCAAAGCTTTTCCTCTAGCTCACCAGTCACACAGAGCATTGTAGCACCCAAATCTGTCAAAAGATGTTCTGTGAAGAAATACATTCTTGTCACAGCTTCACAACCATGACCTTCCCTGGTACTTACATGGGCTATGTCTCCTTTTGTGCCAATGACCCTGTCCTGAGAGTGCTTGCTGAACTCCACATATTGGTCATCAGGGAAGGAATGCCTGCAGGCAGAATCAGTGAGAAAGTCAAGGAAGTGCAGATCCACACCACTGGTGTGAAAAGACTTTCATTTGCCATTTACCGTGGCATACCACAGCACTAAAACGCTTTGCTAGCATCTGCAGAGAAGTATTTATTGCAGACACAGTATTTACAGCAGACCAGTTAAAAACACAAGCAGCAAGTTAATAGACTTGTAATCAAATTACTGCAATAGGGTCTGCCAAAAAGGTAACACTATTTGCAGGAGTGACCAATGAATGGCAACAGGAACATTCAAAGACACGTGCACGTGGTGGCATGCTGAACTTGTCATCTGAAGAATGCTCTCCAGCTGACATACACAGGTTGCAGCAAAACTGTCACTTATAACCAAGGCAGGTAACAGCCTCATCTTTTTAAAAAACAAAAGAGCCTCCTCTCCACTTTCAATGAGAGCAACTGTAATCATTAAGCTCAATTTGACAGCTTCCTTTGGGATATCCAGGTCTGAAAATGCAAGTCAACATATTATAAAACTCTGTGCCTGGCTACAAAATGATTGTCAAGATGACAATAATAAAAATACCAACACAGTTGTCTGCCTTTAGGAATAACAGTTATTCCACTGATCCATCCTGCATTAGATGGCTCTTCAGGTAGGTAGAATTTTGCAAAGGTGTATGGACTCAAAAAAACAGGGAAGATACTAAACCCAAAAGGTGTTGCCTTTCCTATGTTCTCACCACAGACACTGTGGGAGCTGTGCTGTCCTGTTCTTTCACGGAGTTTGCTCTTAGGCATTCTGCCTATATAATGTTTCTTCTGATGGCAACATATCCCACAGACCAGAGTGCACCTACTTCATATCAAAGACAGATTTCATTCCCCACAACGCAGACAGAGGTTGGCTCCACGTAGCAGATGTCAGCAATAAGGATCCATCCTGTATTTCCAGATGGGAGAGGACAGGCAGGAAGGAAAAGAATGCCAGCAAAAACAGGTTATCATTTCACCTGTACACTTGAATTTAGACTTACATGATTAATTTAGAAACTACAAGTTTTGTGCTCCCTAAACTGCTCCTAGGGGATAACACCTCAGTATTCAATATTATACCAAGGGCTCTTTTTATGCTATGAAGATGAAGAAAAATGTTACAGATAACAATGGGAACAATCTATGATGTTAACAGCAGATAAAAGCAAGATAATCTCTGCCTGAACTTTGATGCCCTGTGAGAGGAATTTATGCTGCTTATAAGTTGGTTACCCCCTATTTCTTCCTAGAATCATCCCCCACGAGATTTTTCTCAAATTACACAAACTCTGGCATTGTGTCTCACATCTCCCTTAACTACAGTCGCTTTAAGCATTTTATCACTCTCAGACACATACATCCATTACCTATGCAGGCACACGGCCCCAGCATCTTCTCTACTATCTTGAGAAGAAAATAAATAACAGAGCTTGGAGAGGCAGCACATTACCACTACCAGCACATTCAGCACAGGCACTACAGGCTGGCCAGCAGGTGTACTTTAGATTTACATACCCAAACACACCCCAACTATACCAGGCTTTAGTCCACGAGAAGTTCTACAGCTCGGCACAAGTCGTTGGTTACTTACCCTGGATGGCTCAAGGTGCGTGATAGCAGAGTTATGGCAGTTGTAACTTGCCTCTTCCTGCCCACTGAATACATTGTAGAGTTTCAACTGCCCCGTGCAAGTACCCAACATTAAGAATCGTTCCCGCGCAGAAAATGCACAGCAGGTAAAGCCACTCTCGTCCTCATTTGCTTCCCGGAACACAGAAATGGGACGGAACCTATAGAAGGCAGAAAAACAGGGGTCATCCAAAAGAGAGCAGAAAAGCAAAACTGAGCTGCTGGGTGATGGTACTAACACCAGCCCTCACTACTCAAGTAGGTTAAAAGTTACAGCTTTCTTCTAGGACAGCCAAGTATCCACTGTAAGACTGATGCTCAAGTGAGAACGTGACAAGAGAACGTGACAACAGTGTCTGCACCATTCTGGGTTTGCCTTCCGTGATTAAGTACTTCATTAGAGCACGTCATTAAGCTGAAGCACTTGGAGTCTGCCTTCAAAGCTGGACTTAAAATCTGGAAATGCTGTCATCTGGATTTTTTTTTTTTTTTTTTTTAAAAAAAATTTCCCTTACTTTCCAATTTAACCTCAGCAAAGAAAGGCCACATAAAGCTAACAGCTTGCTGTGCTGAAGAGTAAGCTGCAAGGTGAGCAATATGCATTCTGCTGTCCTCCACAGCCTGGGTCTGTCAGAAAAACCAGCCTCAAGGCTATGCTACGCCCTCGTGTAAAACTGGCACTATGTACTCACCTTCCAAAGGAGAGCAAAGAGTTATGAGCTTCATCAGCCAACGTTGCCAGTGAGTTACCATCACACTGAAAACAGCGTGCTTTGTGTGCTAAGGGGCAGGACTAAGGACAAGAGAAACAAACCAACTTCTCAAATTGCCTGGCAAAGCTCTCCCATTCGCCACTGCCGAACGCAAACCCTTGTCTGTCCAAGGAGGCTCCACTGTAGGACTCCACAGCCTGAACCCAGGCAAGGCTTTTTGGCACAGGGCACGCCCCGAGAGGGAGCAAGGCACACGGTTCTTCCTTACCTGCTGAATATAAGGTGTCTATCAAAGCAGCCACCATCCACCCCTCCGTACTTCGGGAAGGCCGCCCTGCGGGTCAGCCGTGAGGTAAAGTTAGTTGGCGCCTGGCGCCTCTGTTTGGGCTCAGGACACTGGTGGGGAGTAAAGAGAGAGAAAGGGGGACAGGTGGCCACAGGGTTCTTGCAGCGGGCGTGCTGCTCCCTAAGGTACTCTGTGATTATACTGTCCAGCGTGGGCGGGGAAGGAAGGTGTCTGTCCAGCTGCTTTTTGATAGCTGGGCTCTGGCTGTAGGCGCCATGGTCCGATTTTTGTCGCAACACTCTGATCTTTCTGCCGTTGCAGGGAGTTGGCCGCTCCCTGACAAAGCTAATCCTGCCAATCAGAGGGGAGTTGCTGGCGTAAGAGGGGCCCGGAAGGGCAAGTGGACCTTGGGCTGCAGGAGGCCTTGCCTGAGCGTGGACAGAGGTGGCAGCAGAACCGACAGAAGTGTGGCTGCTCAGCCGGGCCGACATGCCGTTAGCTATGCGAGGAGTGCGAGGCAGGGCCACGGGGGAGGCGGCAGCTGCAACGGGGGTGAAGGCAGATGAATGAGATGCTGCAGTCATGGGCAGGTCGGCCTCTTTAGTAAGGACAGCTGCAGTTTCTCCCAGGCCCTTAGAGATGAGATGGTTCCGGATCAGGAGCAGCAGCTCCTTCTCAGGAAAGGTGATCCTTGACTGGGCCACCACGTCGGCTTTCTGCAGCCGAGCCAGGGAGACATCCGTGCCAATCAGCAGGGGCTTCCCCGAGACACGCTCGATCAGCTCAGCAGCGTATTTGCAGAACTTCACGTGCTCGCTGCGCTTGTCCTGAAGCACCGGCTCCTTCATCAGCTGCTGAATTTGACAGCTGCTGAAGAGGGGCAGCTTGCTAATAATCTGCCGGACAGTGCTGCTGCGTGAGAGCCCCACCAGGGCTTTGCAGGCCAACGCCCGGATCTGATCCGCGTCTGTGATCGGCATCTTTACAGACAGCAAGGACAGCAGCACTTTGATGCCATTGTTGGACTGTACCACGTTCCACATCTTAGCCAGCGTGTGCTCACTGCTCTTAGGGGCCTGAGGAAGCTTGCGCCGAGGAGTTCCAGAGATGAATTTGCCGATGCTGGAGATTCGATTATCCGGGCCACACACGCAGTTGATGATGATCTGAAGGGCTGACTTCTGAATCTCTGCGTCATGGATGAAAAACTCACCCTCAGCAACTCCAAGGATGATGCTAATACCTAGTGATGGAAAGAAATAACTTCTTTAACACTTTTTTTTTTCACATCTTACCATTTAACAAGGTAAGTAAGGGAGTCTTTTGCAAATCTGAGAAAAATACACTACTCCTCTTCATTCTGGGAACTTCTGAAGTTTACTTTTTCTAACTAGCATTAAGACACATTCTTCTACCTCCATGCCAAAACATTTTTCTATACTCTGATGCTCCTCCACTTCATCATCAGTAAGTAGGGAGCCAATCTTTCAGAGCGCAGACTTGGCACAGGACTGCAGTCTTTGAGATACCTGGCACAGAGAAGATGCACAGGCATGCATGCCTCTAATTCTTGCTGCAGAAAGCAACTCTTGTATAAATATTGGCAATGCAGAAAAGGGAGGGAAGAAATGAGACTTTGCTATGAAGGAGAAAGAAATAAATTACATCACAGCTTCCTAAATGAAATGAATGAACATGTTTCACGTCTGCTTCGGAAGATCAAGATCACTTTCAAGAAACAGGTACTTTGACCAGAAAAAGATGTAAGCAAAAGACAATTTCTTCTGCACAACACCTAGCACCACTCCTCTTTATTTTTCTTTTCCTAAAGAAATAAAAAAAAGAAAGTCAGGCCCTCTTCAATGCACAGGCCTTAGATCTGACCCAGGTACACCTCATTAATCTGAAGGCAGTCAATTTGAGTATAACTCAAATAAAAGTATAGCAATAATTATTCTTCTCCCATATTCCCAAATGCCACATCCCAAGGAGACCTAAATTTCTGGGAAGCTGAGGGAACCTAATAGCCCCACAACAGAAGTGAATTTGCCTCCATCTGTATTTAATGAGCACTTGAAAACAGGAGCAAGTCAAAGACCACACCTTCAGATCTGTAATCCAACCACAGTGCTAATCACGGCACAGTTCTAACCACAGCTCACTCTCCCATTTATTTGCATCCCTAACAATAACTCTGCATACATTAATGATCATGACCCCTGGCTCACTGTAGGTGAGAAACAGCCAGCTGTATAAAACACACAGGAGACAATTGATAGTAATCAGGACCACATTCAGCTTACCCACAGTAGAAACAGTAGATCCAGCTTCATCTAACACATCCACGGGTTCTGCCAGCTGCAGCTGGATTTTAGGAACCACAGTCAGGATGGCTAGCACATCCAAAGCGTAGCGCACTGTGTCGTTCCTGAAAGCAACACGAGAACTTCTCAGAGGTGTACTCTAACCCAGCAAATCAATCTGTCCCAGCTGATGCTTCTGAGGATGCTGCTCTTAACAGGCTGGTCCTCACAGAGGGCACTGAACACATGTAGGTGTGCACACCATCACCTGCAGTTTGTAAACACACATCCCATCCTGCCCACAGGCTCCCAGAAGCACTGTAACTTTGCATTTACAAAAATAAGACTAAGACTTCTCCACAGAAGCCTTCTAAACTCAGCTTCTCAATCAAACCTAACTCTACATCTCAGTTCAAACATTCCTGTCTAAAAAACTTTGTTGCCAACAAAGTAGAAAGGAAATTTTTTTTGAAGGGAAGCTGTTCAGCAGCAGAACTGACAATCATGACATGGATAAAGGCATCAACTTAGGCACCAGATTAAGAGAGACACAGGTGTGTGGAAGATGAAAAGCACTGCTGAACAAGAAGTGACAGAGCAGAACAATGCAAAAAAAAAAAAAAAAGA
>WBMW01003378.1:771682-794569 GCA_013396635.1 Penelope pileata
CAATGCAAAAAAAAAAAAAAAAAGAAAGAAAAAGAGGGCTGAAGGTTTGTAAGCCTGTATGGAAAGGCAGGAGTTAACCCAGGCAGCAATTAGGAAGCAGCTGCAGAGAATAAGAAACATGAGAACAGAAACTACCCAGGAGAATGCAACCTGAGAGAGAAGCATGGAGGCAGGGGACTACAGGAGCAGAACAGATTTCAAAGGCTTTCAAGCCAAGCTAGGCAAGGAGCTCCTGCACACACCAGAAGTAAGGAGGGAGTCCTGGTGAGGAGAGTACAGCTGATGACAACCAGCCATAGCAGACAGCGACTCACCAGTGAGCATCTCTCTAGAGAGGACTACACCACCACTCTGGGAGCAGATGCTCATTAGGGTAAACAGAGGCTGAAACTCTGCGCCCATCCTCCCTCTGAACTGGGGATAGGATCCTATCAGACTCTGGCACAGTTCCTTTGCTTTTGTAGGAGTAAGCATGCTGCAGATTTTTTGGGTGGTTGGGAAGAGGAGCCACAGAAACACAACACAATACCACAGTGCTCCAGACTTAGAAGTAGCACGACAAGGTAAGCCCCTCTCTACAAACAGGCTGAGTTTAGGAGCTGGTGGACACTGTTACTGTGCGTTGCTTGAATTCATCTTCAGACTTTTTCCTCTCTCAAATGCTGACTTGTTGCATATTCACAACTCCTCTGCAATGTTGCATCTGCTCAATAAATTTCAAGTATCAAAAATGAACAAAGGTGATACAGTGTCCTCTATTGAGTAAGCTAAGCTTACTGCACCCAAACAGACATTCCACCTCTTCTCCAGGATTAAGATATGTCTTGACTTCTACTTGTCTTCACCTTCTACTTAGGTTTTCTAGCCCTTCTGTAACAAAAAGGTACAGAAATGAAGAAAAATAGCAGGGAATTGTGACTAACCTGTACTATGACACTGATTCCTCAAAAATTGAAGGCATGAGACACTTTTGTTCTTCCAAATTCCCATGGCATCCCTCTCTCTATCTCAAGATTTTCATCCTGCTTTCCACAGTGCTCATGAAAGCACTGTGCAACCACAGCACCCTACTACCTGCCCTAGATACTCTAAGAGAAGGAGGAAATTGAAGAATGTAATGGCTATCCTGCACAAGAATCACAGCTTACTGCACTGAAAAAACACAGCACTCCAGCAAACACTCCAGCTCACCTTGCATAGTATGTCTTCCAGTTGCATGCTATCGAAATGAGCTGAAGCATGAGCTGGACACAAGACAACTTGAGGAAAACCTCTGCTGGCTCCCAGTAGAGCTGTGCTGGTCCATACTCAATCAGGAACTCCATCATCTCTACAATCTGCTCGTGAGTATAGGAACAGGCCTGGGGGGAAAGGAGTTGGAAGCATTAGGAAGAGATCAGGAGGGTTACAAACTTGCTCATCAAGCCCTTCAGGGTTGTGATAAACAGAAAACTGTATCCATGTCACAGCTGAAAGTATTGCTGTTCCTTGCAAATTATTTACTTTGTTTTACTCTCCAACTACAAAGAAAAAAAAGTAATTGCCATGACAATATGCAATGATAAGCTTAACAATACATTTCACTTTCCTTTGCAGTCCTAGAAAGCTTAGACCAATTTAAGTTACACTAAAATTCCAGTCTGCTTTTAAGCTAGTCGCTGCTAGCATCATTCAAAAGAAATGTATGATGAAGTATTTAAAAAGGTTAAAAATATTCAGTTGAAGTGTAGAAGTTCTGACTACAAAACATACTGAAGAAACAACATTCCAAACAAGCTTGCCTTTCAACTCAAAAAAACATAATCAACAACTTTTATGCATTAATTACTGAAAATATAACTGATTTTTGTAGAAGCCAAAAAAACTTGTGTTTTCTCATTTTAGCTCTTCTGGAAAACCATTGTAAATGAAACCAGAAACTACAAATGAATGTACTGCCTCAGAACAAGCAGTCATTGAAGTGTTTAAAAAGTAAAAATAAAATCATTTTGAAGGAAGAAGGGAGGAAAACAAGTCATGGCCAACACCAGATTCTCTCAGGTCATCCCTGAAAACTATGGTGTCCAAAAGAAGTGTCTCAATTTCTCACTACTAAATTAAACCTTAACTATGTTAGAAGGCTGGAGCATGCTGCTCACCTTGTAGGGTGGCTGTGGATGAACCAGAATGCCACCTTCGGTGCGCTGGAGCGACTGCTTCACCTGTTCCAGTTTGATAGCAAGGTGAGCCTCAAAGTATCTCCGCAAGGCCATGCAGGTGTGTTTCCCAGTCTGGCGACTGGCAAAGATCTCATCATCGCTCAAGAGAGCTCCTTGGTCTTCCAGGTTTAAGATTTCAAGAGTACTTATCTTCAGAAAGAAAGTTGGGTGGAAAGAAAAAGAAAAAAAAAAAAAACTTTAATCAGCTCACACTTCAGAAAAAATAACACTTACAGTTCTGAGCTGCACTTGTACCAAAACCAAACTTGCTTTGCTACAAAATACATACAAGCAAACTCTCTCAGAGAGCTGATGAAAATCTTTTCTGTTCAGATAGCTATTTGCCTGAGTAAATATTAAGTCTAAAAAGAACCATTCCCCCTCCACTAGCTACGAAGAAGAAAACCAGAAGTTACACCAGCATACATCTAGAGGTGCTGCTGTATTATTAAGCATTATATCACACAACAGAACACGTGCTTACACCCTGCAGGGGCACGGTCCCTGACTTAGCACCAAGCCAAGCTCTCAGGACTGCACATTCCATGCAGAGGTACCAGATCTACATAGAAACAGCATAATTTGTGCTCATGTGGTACCACAAACACTACAGCAGGGCACAAACACAGCTGTACCTCTCCTGGAACACAGCTGGATGTATCTGCATCCAGAAGGGTGCATAACAGCACCACACATGCATGGGGAATGCTGAGAAATGTTTGAACCACCACTAAGCCATCACTGTTTGAGGGTGTGCTGCTTAACCCAGCAGCTGCACCAGAAAGCTCTCAGAGGGCAGCCAGCCTCTGGACAGTGATCCTGTTAGTAACAAGAGGAAAAAGAAACCTTGTGTCTGTCACTCAGAAAACTCACCCCACCTCTTGGGAAGGTAGGAGGAGAAAACAAGCAAACAACAAAACTGAAACATTCCACAGTTATGTAACTGTAGAGGGTGCAAAAGCTGATGTTAACCCTGCTCAGCATGAGACTCCAAAGAAGCCTTACCAGGTTAACCAGACGACGAAGGCCATCATGCCTGTCAAAGAGCTCCAGGACAGCACGGAAGGAGAAGCAAATGGAGAAGAACATCGTAGCGTGACAGCAGCCTGAGGCATGGGAGCACTCCATCAGCCACAACGTGTAGTTCACCACATCTGAAAGCACATTATGGGGGTGCATGCACACCTAGAAAGCAAAAGAACATTCTTGAGAAGGACTTCAAACATTTTTAAAGAGAATTAGTCTGAGGAGAACGAGAGTTCTTTGAGGCAAGAGACAGCGTACAAATATCCCTAGTCCAGCTGTAACTGATATGTGAGATATGAAATCAAAGCCCCACTACCAGACCAGTGAGACAAGGCCTCACTGAGACTAGGAGACCACAATGTGGCAATGTAGGACTAGCAACTGGTCCATCCCCTGACATGAACAGGGTAAATACAGTGATCTGCAAACAGTATGATTTCAGAGATAATTTCTGCGTTGTTTCAAAGCATTCAAAGAGTGCTTCACTAGAGTCAGAGAAGGAAGTTCTAAGCAAACAAACTAAAATTCCTTTGAATGTAACAGCATCACACACTATGTTGAAGTTCTAGTGAACACTTGTATCAAAGCCTAGAGGAACAGCAAGGATCATCAAGTGCTAAAGCTTGACCTTCTCTTGAAATAGACAACTCAGCTGGTCTCTTCCTCAGTCCTGTCTCTGAGATGTGCTCAGAGCTTTCACATCATTTGTTAACTCCTCACAGGGAGAAGCTCAGAACTCTCTGTTCAGGTCAGTGCCAACAGGAACTGTGCAGGGAGCTGAAGCACTGGCACTAGCTACTTTCATGCCACGTTAGATTTTTGTCTCTTCCCTGTTGGTGTTAGACATACTCAGAGGAGACTGAGTAACCCCCTTCAGCCTTGCTTCCACCCCAAGATCTGAGGCTCAGCACACACTACATGGCAAGGGACTGCCCCCTGAAACTGGCTTCCTCCAAAGCTCAAAGGCAAGAGAGGAAAAAGCACATATCTGCTCTGCCAGGTGTTTGTAGATATTGTAGATAGGGTTAGCATGTGGTAGGTAAGGCAACACCACTACAAACAGCTACATCATTTTATGACACGTCCTGAGGACATGAAGGAGAAGCAATCCCCGTGCCAGGGCTTCTGGTTTTCCTTTTGAATAACCATGCAAGCAACAAGGCAACCAGAAAAAAGAAAGCAGTTTTCTCATGACAAATAAAATTCAGAGAAACACCAAGCAAGTCATATACAGCTAGGGTCCATCTTCCTGACATAATGGGCAAAAAGAAATGGAGAAAACATTATACCCATTTCACTCAAAATAAACAGAAATGTAGAGTTAATACTTCAACTGATTCAATTTTCAACTGAATAATAAAAGAAAAAACAAAACAAACAAACAAAAAAAAAACAACCACACACAAAAACAGCCAGACAATTCCAAGGACAGGCCAGGAATCAAAAGTCATCACCCAGCAAAGCAGAGCAGATTTAGAAGGCTTAAGGGTGTAACTTTGTAGTTGCTTTGAATGAATTTTAGAGCAAGATCCTCCCATGCACCAATACTTATGCTTACAAGCTGGAAGTTCATCTTTTTTTTTTTTCCCCTCTTCTCTTGGCATGGCTGCAACTACAGAATAAGCTGGATCAACTCCTAGATCTGGCTTAGCATGCAAGTGCTGCTGCCAGTGTGAAAAAAGGAAACAGAATCAGTGTTTCAAGTACCTGGGAAACTGAAGCCTAAGGGAAGGCTGACGTACCCAACCTGTCTGAAAAGATCCTTGCTGGAAGAGCACTAACCAACTGACAGCAGGGGCCTTTTATGATACATTTTTTTAAGATGTTAAAATATGAGGTGAGGAACTAGCCTTCATTATCAGCTGTTTTAACATTTATAAGCTCAGGTGAAACAGAACTCAATGTCCTTTAACTCGATTTCCTGCACAATGCCCAGCTGACCTGCACTAGCCTTCTGCTGCACCCTAACACTACCAAAGGAATCCCACTGCTGTCAGGAATCTGACTGAGGCACCGTGCAGCACTGAAGCTGTTCACACTTGGACTGTGAAAGGAAAAACTATCTCAAGTATAGGAGAGCACTGGAACAGATGGGAAAAGAAAGAGATGAGAAAGGGGGAGTTTTTCCTTTTTTTTAGGGAAAAAGAAAACAAAAGGCTAAAAAGGGTGAATGAAAGTATTGAGACAATGCTAACAACACAGAGGTCTTCAGCTACGTTCCCTGAGAAGTGAAACTCACACCCTTGAAACAAAGCACCCAAACACACCATTCTTCCTATGCTTTCTGTTGCCTATGCACAAACCAGAATCACTTATATAAATTTGCTTTATAGCTTAGAAGATATTTATGTTTGAACAAAGGTAGAAAGACTAAGTCCCTTGAAACAACTCAAATCACTGCAGTTACGTGTCTTACCCTTTCCATGGCATCTTGATTGTAAGATAAATAATACAAGCACATGGAGACTCCTGTGGCTGCCATGGAAGGACGAGGAATCTCCAGCAACTTTTGCACGCCTCCATGAGCAACAAACTCAGTTGCAAACTTGTTGTGCAGCAGCAATGATGCCAAATGCTATAGAAAGAAGAAAGCAGATTAGAACTGAATTCTTCAAACTGTCATCAATTCCACCCTTCCCCCAGAGAAAAACAGATGGCAGAAAACAAGCACTCCGTGCTTTATCCACCTTATTTCCTCCTCCTGTTACATTTAACTGCACAATGTAATATTTGGCCCATGTATAACTTCTGTACAGTTTTAAAAGTAATCGAGTAATTGAAAAGGTCCTCAGTTTAATAAGTTATTTTGCTTGATCGATGTCTGAAGAAAACCCTAAGGTTTTGAGATTTATTTATTTGTGCCAGATTGAAATTAAAATGAAGCCCAGATATTTATTTCCAGCTGGTGTACTTGAGAGACAGGCATTGATGTTGCACAGTGTTAAGACCATCAGCAGTCCTGCTAGAAATGAGCAAACTCCCCCAGCTGATCATCTCTTGCACACTTTGGGTAAGGGCTTCTACAAACTCACATCACTAAAAGTAGTTCTTACTTCCCAGCTGAGCCTAACCCATCACAAACCTGTGCTGTCCAAGTCTTTCCCTTCTTCCCCTCTCTGCACTTCTGCTCCTTCCCTTGTATCAGCACCAGCATTCACTCAAGTAGTAACTAAATTAATGCTGGACTGATCTGTCTATAAAGCAATCTGGGAGGGCTGAGAGCTCTTCTCATTACTTGCACCTTCAGTTGGTTCACTCCACAGCTGCATGGATGTTATGGCAGGCACAAAGTGGAAGGTGACACTGCAGATGCGCAGTGATAAGAAGACCACAAAAGAAATTGACTATTTTGGTTTGTTTTTTTCAGTACATACATTTGGTGCCTTTTTGTTTTCTCCCCACTTCTGAACAGTTATTCATGCAGCCCAACAACATGTTGGTGTAAATAGTTAGAACTGCATAGATTCCCCTTTCTGGTCTGAAAAGTTCCCTCTAACTACACAGAGCTAAAAATGCTTCTTAGATGAAAACTCAGTTGATCTTAAGGCCGTGTGTCACATTTAGCACACTATCAGGTAAGGAATGTTACTAGATGCTCCTCCACGTAAGATTTACTTATAACATAAATCAAGAAACAAGCATACAAAGATGAACAGTAAGGAAAAAAGGCAGCTGCCACTTTGTTTCACACATCTTGTGAAAGAAATACAAGAAAAGCAGAGCAGCTCAGAAACAGCCAGTGGGCCACTCTTCTCTCTGCACCACTCCCTTCCCACACCACTGTGAAATACTCAGATACATTTACATATGCCCTATTGCTGAGGAGGAAAATTTTACAAAAGGGAACTTAAAGGCTACTGTTAAAACTGAAGGCTGCAGCTGCCCTGAAGACTGCTACACTTTTCTGTGTTACCAACACCTTTGGAGGAAATGAGAAGAATCACTGTGACCCCCACCTGATCTGAGGCAAGCTGCACCTTCAGTGGGAATGCTCCTGCTTAGAAGTAAATTTATAGACAAATGACAATGAAACAGGAAAAGAAGACACTGGAGGACCAGAGGCAGAGGGGTTACTGGGAAAGGAGCACAGAAAACTCTGACTTGTGCTGCACTTCTGAAGTGGGTTATTTTGTTTTTTCCTTATGTGGGGGTGATAACCTACAGCTTGCTCACACAGAAACTTCTGTATTTCAAACATTAAACTCAGATGTCACGCTGGAGCTTTTGAGAGTAAGATTTTTATGCCTCTTATCCCTCTCAAATGTCCCTGGCAAGGACAGGAATGCCATCTAAGGGCAGCAACATCACAAGCTTTTGATGGAAAAAGAGATTTGTACCATCTTCAGATAGGCAAATGGCAAGGAAAATTAAAAGGTACTTCCCCCACATATAAGAATTTTTTTTTTTTAAACTAACAACATCCCTTTTTTTTTGTTGTTTTTAATACTGGAGTTATAAAAACAAAAACCCAGTGTAGCCAAGAGGAGTCACAGCCAACTCTGGTCCCAGGCAGCCCTGCAATACACACAGGCCTAGCAGAGGAGAGCATTTGCCTCTGATGCATGCAAACATACTCCATGCTTTTCCAGCACAGCTCTGCATTATGGAAGTTCAGTTACCTTAAGGGCTTCAAAAGTGAGCAGCACATCGTTGGTTCGCTTCAAGTCGATGTAGTACATCATCAGCTCCCTTGATCCCAGTTGCATGAAGATGGGCAACAGCTGAGAAAAAACAACGTTGGGAGGCTAGCTGAACGTTCCATGGGAAATTCAAGGTCTCTTCTGGTTTTCACTCTCTCAAACCCCCAGTTTCCCCCTATTGGCAGATACCTGTTCTGAGAGGTCAGAGGTAACCAGCTCCATCCATGGAAGCACTAAAGGTTAACAGACCTCTTGTAACACATCTGCTGACTGCAGCAAGGTGCATGACAGCTGCCACACGGAAATCTTAAGGCACTCCTTCAAGTGCAGCTATGGCAAGTCCACACAGATCCCACCCCGGCGATAGGTTCCGCCTTCCATCTGTGCAAAGACAACTACCCAACAACTGAACAGAAAAAACAGGAGAGCAGGGCAACAAACCAAAACCCTCTGCATAACTCTTTGTGTAACAGCTTTATAGCAGTAATTCCTACTTTTATATCCTATTATGGCTGGCATACGGAGCGATCCAGTCAGCATGCAGGGAATTAGGGGGATGATGGCTCCCTTGGTTCTCAGAGAAGCAAGGCACACACACACACACCATGTACACCACAAAGCAAAACTGTGTTGCTTTGTTGCATCTCAAAGGAAGTCAAATCACCTAAAAATGACTAAACAGAGACAAGGACAGTGTGCAGACCTGTGCTAAATTGAGGTTTGTGGTTTTAAAAAAAATAGGAAAAGGAAACGCTCTTTGGTACGTCTGAGGCAGCTCCACATAACAAGGGCACTGCCATTTCTTACCAGAAATGCTGCAGAAGTTACACAAAGCATTGCAGAAAGAATTTCAAGTTCACTGTTTCCTGAGACTTTTAACTCCCAGGAGTAAACAGAAAAAAGGTATGCATTCCAAGCCAAGTGACTTACCCTGTGTCACATAAACAGGCACTAAAAGTTAACAGAAACCAGAAATAAAATCCCTAGTGCCATGCTCTAACTGTTAGATCACATAGCTGCTAAGTTCAGGAATGAGCATCGCCTGCTAGGTACTATTCAAACTAATGGCTTCATCAATTTGAAAGCCAGCAACAACAACTCAGGAAACATTACTGATCTTAATCACAGCAGTAAATATCAGCAAGTGATATAATTGTTCTCAATTTTTTTCCCCACAATACCACTGACAGTTTTGTCAGGAGAATTTACAGAGTCCTCCCACCTTCATGTATATGCTCACCTCTTGGTACTCCCCTAAGGGAGTCAGGTACTGAAGAATTAGTCTCTGCTCTATGGCAGGAGTCAAAGGGTAAAGTGTGTAATTAGTGCCAATCACCCACGGGGACATTTCTGACCAGCTGCTGTTGGACAGTTCGACAAACATCCGCTCTGGCTCTGAAGTGGAGAAGCCCAACTTTTGCTTGGCCTTCCGGAAGCCGTCTCTTTCGTGCTGTTTCCCTGATTTGTTTTTTCGGAGTCCCCCATCATCTAGCTTTGTAGCAGAGTTGACTCTGCTACTGGTCTTGTGACTTGAGTCAACATGAAAGGAGATCTCCATGTCCCCAGCCACTTCTTCTTGCTCTCCATCCACGGTCATCTCCCCATAATCCATATCCACAGCCTCTTCGTCTAAAGGCAGCAGAGAATCTGATGGCACTTTCCGAGGGCTGGGACGCTTGTTTTCTCGTTTTGTGGTCATTTCAGTGACCTGTAACTCTCGTAGCCGTCGAAGCACCAAAGCTACCTGTCTCACAAAATAAGCATGCATGAGAACACACTTCCTGCCTCGATTGTACAACTCACATCGGCCATAGTTTTGGTCTTACCACCTAAAGAAGTCTATTACACAGAATACCAGGCATGCTGAAGTGCACATTTCCCCAGAGAAATAACAATCTCAAAGTGAATGAGAAAACCCCAAGCCTTTTTGCTATAGCTCTTACTCTAAAAAAAATCTTCACCTACTTTCCTGAAAGAGAAAAGTGACCTGAAAGCTATTAAGAGCAAATGAGCTATACTGGTGCCAACAGAGCCACGTACCATCTTGCACCTCTCTTTCATCATCTCTGTCTAGTCCAGAATAAGGGCAACATTTCCTTTCAAAGCTGCAGCTTTGATAAACTGCAGTTCTGCAAAAGCTGTGGGCTTGCTTTTACTCTTAAAGGCCTCACCTGTGCAAGAATTAGAAGAATTCACCCATGGTTTGGCACGTTGTGACCCACTACACACTGTCCTGAGAGCCAAATTTGCCTAACCTACCTTCTTCTGACAGTCACCTCAATTGCTCTAATACAGAGTTAACATCAAACTGATGAAAGATTTCAAATTTAAAAAAAATCTTATTTAAAATAAAATTTCATATTGAGTTGTCCCCATGTTGATTTTCCTTTCATTTCAAAGCGTCAGCCTAGAATATGAGCCACCACATGCAATAACTATGGATGTAAAGATCTTGAAACATTTTGTTTTAAGGGAACTAGGAATACGAATCCCATTAAAAAGTACAGTATTTGCCTTCTTAGGTTTCCACTGGCATATGTAACAAAACCAGTGTAACAGAATAACCATGCTGTGTGCCCCAGCCACAGTACATTCATGGTCAGGGAAGGATGGAAAGCATGAGCTACTGACTCTTACAGACACCATCACAGCCACTGCAAAACCTGCACGTTAACATATAAACGTGAGTGCTACCAAACACTCAAAAACAAAGAGGAAAAACAAGATAGAGATCTGCCCTCTGAAGAAAACTAGGCATCAAGCGATCCTTACCAGCTGTGAATTCTCATCCCTGTAGTTTGCAGCAATATCTTGGTTTTCCATAGCTCCTCCCAAGAGCCCTGTTGCGTATGTCCTCAGCGGCTGGTCGGCTTCTCGTGCCCATTTAAAGAGATTTTCAACAATGCCTTCCTAGAAGGAAGGGAATAAGAGAGCAATTCCAACAGTTAGAAACTGAATTGTTAGACCTCCAGCAATTTAGCAGATTTCAAAGAAGTGGTGCTGAATTTACACCAAGTATTGTTTGATTCTGGCAAATTACTCACATTTCTCTAACAGCTTACTAGGGCCAAATCGAAAAGCCATTTAAACAAGCAAGCTACCTGGTGCCTGAGGAACCAAAAGAACAATCCTCAAGACAGTCATAAATCCATATTGACTGGGGAATGCATGCAATTATACCGTTCTGTACATACAAAAACCATGATGTTAAACACTGTTAAAATATTAACAGTAAAACTCAGCGGTGTTTGAACACAGCCTGCCATGCAATTTTTCTTAACAAGGCTGAGTAACTGTTAATTAAAACAATCAATTAAAAGACCACGTGTTAGAATGAAAGATTTTATTTTTTCCTTTAGAGCATTACTGGATTTTGAAATATCGTACCATAACATCATTAGCATGGCATGACCTTGCACATCATCTGGGCCATAGATACAATACAATAAAAGATCAGTTAAAAATAATAACGAATATTCACACATTTCAATGATCTCCAGCTTACAGATTTTTTAAAGGGATGTCTGTAACATATTTAATTAAAAGTTAATTATTATTTAAAAGCTCTTAAGACATGAAAAATCAATGAGATGTGAAATCCATTGGGCACTAGAGGGCGTCTTTATGTCCAGAACAACTCTTCAAATAGTGATCACCTGTCCTAGAGCCTCCTACATACAGGAACCCTGAGATCCAGAATAGAACTCCATATATTCTCCAGTCAAAAGAAAATAAGCCCTTAAGAGCAAAACTTAACTTAAAAAATTAATTTCAATTTACACAGAGATTTTGTGCTCCCAAAAACCCTACATCCTCCACAAGTAGGAAGCCTATTATTTTGCTGTTAACTTTCTTTTGGATCAAAGTCTCAAAGCCTTAGATTTTGGGCAGATTGCAAAGATATCAAATTAAATTTGCTACTTCAGAAAGGGAGCACCTTATTCTTTCCTTTTACCAAGCTTCAGAGTTCATATCCTTGTTTCCAATAGCAAAGAAACTCATTTGGAACTCTCATATACAGCGCTACCTGATTTCCAGACAACTGTAAAATTAATTAGTAATTCTCTGATGAAGGAACAGGAGCTCAGGAACGAATTCTGCTTTATCCTCACCTTCAACCCTGTGCACATTCCTTCACAAAGCACACTTGCCAACATACAGAAGCTGAATTCAGCTGTTTATAACTGTTGTAGATAATCCCCACGAAGCACATGGACTTTAGACTGCTTAGTTCAAGTATGACTTGCTCATCGTTTAGGTAGAATAATGTTATCGCTCTGCTGTAGTTAAGGATTACCAGGTGAGAGGATTACAGCACATCTTAACATTCTGTACAGCCTGCTCCACTCAACGGGTCTATAAAACAGCAATTTGAAGTATAACTTCCCCCAAAACATTCATTTCAATTCCAGTTCCTCTGTTGTTTGAATCAGCCCTGTGACAACCTACAAGCTGCGGAACAGCCAAGATCTGATCAGCTGAACAAGGCAACATCAGCAAGCCCCAAACCTTTAATAAGGCTGAACAGATTGTCTCCCAGAGATAGGATTTCAGTGCTGCTTTATACTGGTTTCTCCTGTGGGAGGAACTGTTGGAGCACATAATACACCAAGCTTATATCTAAGCCTCAGTAAACACAATACCTTTTCCTGAAAGACAACAGCAGTTTCCAGTCCTGGCATGATATCCAGAAGAAGTCGGCAGGCAGCAGTGTTTAACGGAGGCTCTCTGCTTGTCATCACATAAGCATTCACTAGCTAGGGTAGATCAGGAAAGCATTGGTTTGAAATTCAACTCGGACCAAACCCAGTGCAGTGAAATCCTTACAAAGGATTAGTAAATGAAAAGTAATAATCAAGGCAGAAATGTCAGGATGTAAGCCCTGGACCTGCAGATGACCAACCTGCCAACCTGCTCTCCTAGTGCCCCAGGAGAAGAAATAACTTCCCTGAGAAACAGAATTCCCCTCTAACCTGATGCTCATTGATTAAATACCTATCTTGAACTGATTTGTGAAGATAAATGCCAAAAATAATTACAGCTCCATAACAGTGTAAACATGCAGAAGTAACAGCTGAAAAAACATTAAAAATCAAATGCATCAAAAAATGCACTTTATGGCATCTCTGTTTGCCTATCACTTACAGTTTAAGACAGAAAGCTCCGTGCAAGCAATCTGGCAGAAACCTTACAGCAACACCTATTGATCCAGGTGCTTGCATGGAGGTGAAGGCAACAAAAATCCTAGCTATTAGCTCATGTAAGGGTAGAACAGTCCAAGAGGAAAGCCAGACTCGTCTCCAAATCCTCTGCCTGAGCCTCCTAGAGCAAATATACCCTCCTCTCACAGGCACTCCAGCATGTCCAAGCATTCAGAGACAAGGCACTGGAATTAATGATATTAATTTCCATTACAGAAATTAATTAGGCTTTCAAACATTTATTAGAGGACCTATGCTTTCTTTAAAGAGACTGACAAACATTGAGAAGAACCAATTCAGTCATTACTACATGTATCCCAGCACTCCTGAACAGCTCGTGAGCTCTCCTTGCCTGGGGTCACTTTAACAGCAGCAAACAAGTTGCATTTAAACACATTTAAAAGCCACTGCTACGGAAGAAACAGTCCCACCGCCAGTAACATTAATATTAAACAAGCACAAGTACTCAGGTCAACAGCACTGAGTAAACAAAAACATTAAGGTGGTGTCAGGAAGACCTGACAGGTGCAGTTCTCAGAGCAAACCTACCGCATTCATGAAATCATCATTCTTGAAAAGTATCCTCAGTAAGTGACCGAGCATGCACTCGGGGTCTGCTCGACCTGGAAGAGAAACAGGAAAAGACTTATCTGTCTGCTTGGAGACTTCAGTACCAAACTGACTTCAGATTGGTTGTGGATGATCTAGTTAGCTGTACCTTTCTCAGAAACAAAGTTACAGAAGTCATATGAATTATTAATCAAGTTCACACTTCCTCTAGTTGGCATTACTTCCTTAAAATGTCTACTAGTCAAAGCACAACACGTGCCAATGGTCCAATTGTGCTGAACTGTCATCTTTGTAGACAGTGAAGATGAAAACATCTGAGTATTCCAACAAGCTGGAAATAAGTCATCCCTCCCACAAAATAAAAAAAAGAGAAAATCTACAAATCCAAAACAATCTGAGACAGACTCTCTTCTCCACGCAACACCCACTACTTCACATTAACTACAACCTGTTAATATGACCATAAGCTTATTCCATAAATCAACCCCTGAAATACGCTTCCAAACTCTACTCAGGTCCCCAAAATCTCACAACAAATGTCAAAATTGCCAGGAACAAGCCCTACAGAACACAATCACCCAGCGCAAAAGCAGCAGCACCAGATCCTGATCAGCAGTGGACACACTGAGGCTGCATGTGGCTTACTTTTAAATATGAATTACCAGGCACCAGTTGACACAGTGCTGCCAAAACCATCCAGAACATCTTACCTGGATGTCGGTCATCAAATGGGTCTGGATCCCCTTTGCGGTACTCCTCAGTCTCCTTCTCAATCAGCTCAGACATCCTACAGAAGGAACAACAGAACATGAGCACCATCAGTGCCACCAGAGGGTTTCAGGCTGTCCACCCAGAAGGGGGAGGGAAGAGCCTTGCCCCTGGAGTCTCATTCCCCACCAGCCCTCCAACACATGCTGACCCCTTCCCAGCATCCCAGTGATGCACAAGCATGGTGCTCTGAAGCAGTCAACACCTTTCATTTACTCATGTTAGAGTCCTGGTGATGTCCTACAACACGTACTGTGGAGAACTACAGGAAATGAGGGCTGAAGGAGTGCCCTTCACCACTGCAGTCTCTCTTTTGGAGTGGGTAAGTCCTGAACAAGCGACATGGTCCTCCTTCCTATTCAGTTCGTTGAGTGGGTGCCTCTTCACAACAAGAACAACAAGTGTGGAGAGTTTACCTCTGTGTATATATATATAATTTTTAAATAGAAATGTATAATAAGATACTTAGTACTATATAATCTCTATTTAGGTTATCCCTTCAGCTCCAAGCTCAACTTGTTAGTATGCCAATTACTGCAATGGATAGCACAAGGAGAAACCCAAAGAGATCCCTATTCAGAGATCTTCAAAATGCATTAAATGGTTCTTAGAATCAGCAAAAAATTGGAGGTTGTTTGGAAGTTATGCCTTCTCCCTAAACTAAGAAGTAGCCTCAGCAGGTAGAAGAAATCCTGTGTGACAATTCACTTAGAATTAGCAATAAGGGAACGAATTATTTTTTATTTAAGCAAAATCAAGAAGAGTGGGAGCATACCATGGTCAAGCAATAATCCCACAGCCAGGTACTATCTTTCCCCAAGCAGCGCTGCAGCGGAAATACACAGTTTGAAGTGAAATGAAGAACAGCATTCAAACAACATGAGCAAATTAACCCCATTTCCTTGGTACAAAACCTGATTCTCTGTCCTCTGTTGAGGTCTCAATGGGGTGCAGAACTTACAAGCAGCACAGCACTCTGAAACAAGGTCTGAATACCTCCAGACTAGGGAGGTAAGGAGATTTTATTACAAAGGAAGGAAAAAACTGCTAGAAGGCTGCAGCAATCCCTGGAAAACTACTTGTCTTCTGCAGGAGATCTCCCTTATAGCTCCATTCCTGTTACTTTCCAGAAAACATCCTGTGTTGCCAAGGTCAGTCATGGCCAAAACACATTCAGATCTGCCTCTGTGAACGACACTGACCTGCCAGTAGGAGTGGAGATGACGATATGAAGCCTGCCCAGACTGTAGGAACATCAAATGAGCTCACTGGGAACAAGCAGAGAACTTCCCTGCTTGTCTCTGACACCACGATTCACTTCCAGCAAGCCGTTTATCCTGTGGGGTTCTAATATTTACTTTTAGTAAGCCTGAATACGAAGGGATGCAAACTGCATCCCTTGCTAACAGGTGGCACAGCTTGAGCTCTCGTGGATTTCTGGCAAAAGCTAGCGACTTACACACTGCACTGCCAGCTCCTTCATTTTCCCAAGGGAACTAATAGCTTGAGGGGTGCCTGCTGACAGAACTGGGACAAATGGGGAGCTGAGAACCTGAACCCTAGATTTGCTAGGTCTTTCGAGGTGATAATCAGTATGCTGAATACCTGCCAGAAAGGACTGACAAGCAGTGAGCTGAACCTTCTCATCAGCCCATCCTGCTCAGGGAGGCAGCCAAGCAGCGTGCCAGTTGAGGCTGCGGGGTGCTCCCAGGGATGACACCATGATCACAGCCTAGATCACACAGGCACACAAAGCACTGGTGGCAGGGGTTTGTTGTTTGTTTTGAGACAATTAGGCACAATCACTCGATCAAAATAGAAAAGCACTGCCTCTTTAAAATTGGCTTTGAAAAGAAACAAAAACAAACAAAAATCTTTCTTGGACTGAAAGCACACAAAGAATAGCTGTGAAGTGCCTTGGATGAATCCATCTAGATAACAGCTTACTCTGCTCTCCTATCACTTCATCTGGGAATTGACAAACTACCAAAGCTCATTCCCACCTTTTAACACAGGCACATGGCACACAGGGCTCTAACAGAAAAAATTCACAGAAACACAGAGCTTGTATGCAGATTTCACCCATTTCCCTCATTCACCTGATATCACACCGGTCCTCTGCCCACATGAGTTCACAAGCAAGATCGATGTTCTGCATGGGGGTAGGTGTTCTTCCCCCCTGCTTTTAATTTTGTTTTTTTTTGGGCACCAAACTGTTTACAAACTGTCTTTGCAACTTAGTTAGATCCCCATTTTCACTTGCCACAGACTTAGCTCACCCTGAGGACAAAGAAAGAAGGGGTAGTGGCAGACATCTAAGTTGCAACACTCCCACTGATGTAAATGGTATCACAGAAAGTTGCCCCTACAGGAGGCTACAGACAACGTAAGGTGCTCTGCAATCCCACACTGCAACACAACTCTATCCCACACTTGGTCTGTGGGGTTGAAGCCAGAATACTGGGCTCCTGTTTCTGTCAAAACACCGCTGCACTCTCACCTCTGCTGCCTCAGCACATTTCAGCAGGCCCCCACCCACACAGGGAAGTGCTCTTCCAAGTTGCTCAGAAGGAAGTAGAAAAACGTCACTCCCCAACAAGCATGACCACAGCTTCCTCTGCTGCAAGCCTACATCAACATGCAAGAGCACCACTGCCCCCGGACACCAGCTAACACAAGCTCCAGCTGGGGAGGATTCCTAGCACCTCTTCCAGCCAATTCTCCTTAACCTATGCAGTACCTAACAGCTGCTATTCCAAACAGACACACAGCTTTCTTTTTCTGACACCTGAAGCACTGTAAATCCAGCTTCTGCCAGAGCCAAGGGTGCACCTCCTTGCCATCTACCTTAAGCAGACCTGTGTTACCCCCACTACAGCCCCAGTCCCCAAGCTCTTACCACCCACCATCTCTCTGCCTGCTGTACACTTAGAGAACCAAAGGAGAATCATCAGATTTGTTTAGGCATAAATAACACAGGAAACTCAAGGAGCTAAGAAAGTAAAGGGTGCCAAACTGCGATCAACACAAGAAAATCTATGTTGAATTTAGATTTCTTAGAATATATTAAATTCCTGGTGCTCTTGCCTGCAACAAAAACCCTGCAAGTGGCACATACGTTTTCTTCCAGACACGAATCAGACAACAACACATAGATGCACCAAAATACATTTCAAGATTTTCAAGAGACCTACTCATTTTTAACTGTTCAGGATTGGCTTCTTGCTGCTCACCTCTCTCTCCTGTGCTGTTATCTTTCAGAGGCAGTACAGAGAGCAAGAAGTTGCGCCTGCAAGGCGAGGCACGACACAGCCCTGTGCAAAGAAGCTCCAGCAGATCCCTGTTACCTCCACCCAGTGCCAGCTCAGGACCTGTGCACTACGGGGTCTGACCCAGCAGCGCAGAGCGGTGTGGCACAGAAACCTGCGATGCTCTTAATGCCTCAGCGAGCACAGCGAGCCCTTTGGCAGGTACAGATCTGACAGCAGAGGTGTGAGGAGGAACTGGGTGGAATTTCTGTGGCTCTCCTGCTACAGCAAGGCTATTCTGAGATTACACAAGAGAGGTCTGCCTTGGGAAACCACAAATACAATCGGTATTTTGAACGTTCTGCCTGTAGTGGAGGACTTCTTATACCAAATGGTGCTACCAGCACCTACACACCTCCTACAAACATTTAATTAGTCCAGGGAATATTTCCCTCACACATACAATAAAAGGACAGCCCAACAATGCCTACTTAAAAACATCAGCTTTCAAAACTTCCCTTTAAGCATGCTGTATGAGTTTCAGTAAAGTGTTCTCAGGAAGACTCTCTCCATCCAACGAGTCTCACTGTCACACAAGCTGACCAACGTCAGTGACAAACCCCACAGCACCACTGATGGAACCCCATTCCCATAGCTTTCAGTTTTGATCAACTTGTCACAAGTTTCAGGAAAACATGAAGTTACTTCACCTGTTTAATGATTCCATCTTCTATCTCAGAATATTAAATTCACATTTTAGAGGCAGCCTGTATAAGATCTTTGCAATACAAAATTCTTACCAAACTTGTATTTAAATGCTGCACTCATAGCTCAAATTTCAGGCCAAAGAAAACTTAATTACCAACAGTTAACCAGTTATGTAAGAACTTCAAGCAAAAAGATGGTAAAAGCTGCACTCAAATAACTTCTGATACACAGATTCAGGCATCTATGTGATGGAACTCACCTGGTGAGAATGGGGACCATGTCTTGCCCGCTGCCATGTTCTTTCTCCCATTGCTCCAGCAAAGTGGTGAGCTCAGCCTTGGAGTCCACATGCCCAGATCCTGAAGTCATGGCTTAGCCTAAGGCAGAGGGAACAAACGGACAAAAAAAAAAAGCAGGAAGGTGAGCAAGAAATCCCACACGGTTTTACTACATTCATTGAAACAACCCAAATCAAAGACTAAAAGCCACTTGGAAGAAGCAAGTAAATACTCAGCAAAAAAGAGCGAGGAAGAGAAGATTCAGTGACAAAACACCGCTGCGCTCCACTTTACCAGCTGGAAGTTTCCCTTTGGTCCTTCACCTGAAGGATAAGGAATGTGCACGAGCTCAAACACAAGTCCTGACTGGTGCCTGCCACCCCGAGCACAAGGGGAAGCAGGCACACCTGCCCACAGCGCACCGGAGCTGTGCAGAACGCTCCTTCGCTCCACAGAGACCTCAGTCAGCCCTCTGCTGTTGCTCAAGATGTGCTCATGAAACAACACCGCTGGGGCAGCAAGATTGCCATCAGTCAGCTCAGGGTTCCAGCTGAACACCCTCCGGACAGCAGGGAACGAACCACGAACCAGCGGGGCTCGGTGCTGCCGAGCAGGGCAGGTCGCCCATCGGCCCTGGTGGGAAGCAGCCAACCCCAGGCAGCTCCAGGGAGGAGGAAGGGTGAGCACTGAGTACTGAGCTGCTGCTCGGCTGTGTCAGCTTTCAGGTGCAAGACAGCAGCTGGCAGCAGACGTCTCTCCCCATCCTTCCAAGGGACCTGTTACAGGACCATCTCATGGAGGGAAGTGAACTCTCCCTCCAGGTTCTGCTTAAGCCTCTGCGCTTCCAGGTGTTGATTTTTGGCAGCCTGATAAAAATCCACCAGAAACATTAACAGATCAAACGAGAACACAGCCTGTCTCGAAGCACTGTCGTGCCCTTCAGCAGTTCCAGCATTTCATTAGCCATAACACAGCCCATATCCATCTGCCATAAGATTAAACACCCATTTGTCGGAACTGACCCACAGAAAGAGCTTCCTAAAACCACGTGTAACACAGATATGCCATGTTTCAGGCAGCTCTGGGCACATAAACCCCTGTAACCTATGTTCAGGAATCACTTATAGGAGAGACCACAAAGGCAGCCAGGATTGAACAGATTTACATAAGCACTTACAGCCCAGGCTGATCTGAAAGACATCCCTGAGTGGAACAGAGGGCTGGGTACCTGTGACTCACTGCCCACCCCCTGCCCAGGGATGGGTGAGCAGCCCTCAGCAACGCCTGTGATTTGCACAGACTTACACAGCAGCCAGCCATGGAGGTCACCAGCTGACATGGGCACAAACTGCACAGAAATCAGCAACCAGACTACGGAAAATTCAACCTGCAGCAGCAAGACATCCTGTCTGAAAAACACCATTTTAACGAGGATTCTATAAAATGAGAACATGCTAACAAAAACGCAGAGCCTGAGCACAAAGAAAGTTGATGCTTCCTCCATGACGAGTAATTACGATTTTCTCCAGAGCGTTCATTGTTCATTTGTCACAGAAGCAGACTGCAGAGACGGCTCTGGGAAAAGCACTGACTCCGTGCAGACAGAAAGGCACACTGAGATGGCACACACACCCCAAAACACCTCGGAAAAGGAAAGCTATTCCTAGCCCACAAAGGTCCATGCCTTTTTTCATTATCTCAGCAACACTTGCCAGCAGCATTTCTCAGCTTTTAAGCATCACAGGAAACATTCACGTGAGTATAAAATCGACTCTGAGCCTCAGAATGCAACAGCTGCAATGGCAACTGCACCCACCCATCTCTGACACCTCCACCTTCGCTCTGTGCCTCACGACCCCAGAGCTCATGCAAGGCCTGGGTAGGCTCTCCTGCACCTGCAGGACAGCGTGCTTCCCCTAATGACTCTTAATTATTCCAGCTGGAAAATGGGAAATGCTGCGTCAGCACTACCAGCAACAGGTCAGCCAAGTCCCAGGCAGAGAGATCCCAGAAGTGTTCAGTGTCCTCTGGGACATGCAGTGCTCTACCATAACCAAGGGAAAAAAAGGAAAACCTTGGACCTCCCTGAGACCTGGAGCATCACCTCGCTCAGAGCACATCACAGCTCTAATTAACCGGTACTCATACGCTACTGCTGCCCTGCAGTGAAGCTGAAACCCAAGAGTGCACCCTTCTGAGGGGGGCACAGTGTTACAAGTGCCCCTCCGAGGCAGCCCATCTATTCCCAAGGCTTATCCCTCCCAAAGCACCCAGAGAACTGTGACTATTCTGGGTGGCACTGCAAAGAGCAGCAACAAACCCCCCCCCAGCAGCAGCCACCTCTGCAGCTCCCACATTAACACCCCACAGCTGCAAAACACACGAGGATGGAACGTTATGGCAGGTAAAAGCCTTTTTAAACACAAGCAGCTCCTGCTACGCTCACTTTTTCCGAGAATTCCAGCTTAAACCCAAGTGAAGATGGCCAGGACCACAAATGGCACGAGCTGTAAACGCCACAGCCCTCCCTCACTGCTGGCCAGGAGCACTGCAGGGGAGTCCCACCAGCAGAGGAGCTGGGGAACACCTGCTACCTCCACCTGCTTTCCAGGAGCTAAGAGAACAGGGAGCAGCTCCCTCATCGTGGCTTTAAATCCACGATTTTTTATTTTTTTTTAAAACCATGCCCTGTGACACATTTCAGTTAGATTATCTATTAGGGACGCTGACACTGCTGCTGTAAAAACATCATGCTCAGCTTCAACAGGACTGGTACGACCAAGACATGCAGGACTTACTCATAGGATTTAAGGACTTGACTTGAAAAGAGAGATGTTTACAACCTCAGGAACAACCCCCTGTGAACTGCTGCACTGAGAACCCCCATGCCCAAGGTGCTGCTGTGGCACCCAACGCTGCTCAGTGCTGCAACGCCGTAACGCAGCGCTGTCGTGAGCACTTTACTCTTCTGAACAACGTAAAAGCCTGACAGAAAAGAGAAATCCCAAAAGTCCCTGGGACCCAGAAGCACTCTCAGCTCCTGAGGGCTCAGGGACCCCCACGCAGCCCAGCAGTGCAGCTCCCAGCCGCCTCTGCCTGCTGACCCCACAGCACAGCTCGGGCTGCTCTGCTCCCCCCACCCTGCAGTGCCACACTGACCACATCACCCTGTGGGGCATCCACCCCTCGATTGTGCTGCACTCAGGAAAAGGGTTATGAGGTTCTGAGCACACTGACTTCCATCCAGGTGAGAGGTTTCAGGCTTTAAAGTGCTCAGGTGAGAATAAACCCGGCTGCGGAAGCTGGAAG
Source organism: Penelope pileata (assembly GCA_013396635.1). Lineage (NCBI taxonomy): Eukaryota > Metazoa > Chordata > Aves > Galliformes > Cracidae > Penelope > Penelope pileata. The sequence goes on from WBMW01003378.1 coordinate 793,629, forward strand.
CCTACAGATAACTCGGTTACTTGGGAAACAAGCTTAAAATCCATGTCTTAAAAGGAAAATGAAAGAGCCACGTAAAAACAAAGATGCCAATTTATGGGGAAAAAGGTTAATTTTAATCGATGTTGCAGAAAGACTGCACATTTAAATGTAAAAGCTTTATGGATGAAAAATCCGGGAGGATTTGTGTGCCCATGTGCAGAGCGTCAGCCCAAAACCTTCACAGCCACACCTGGCGCAAAGAACTCGGTTTCACGCTACTCCTAAGCACGGGATGAAGTCTGGCTGAGGAGACAGAGGGATGAGGAGAGGCACGGAACAGCATAACCTGGGAAAATGAAGGACTGGGGAATCAGAACGCAATTAAACACGCAGCAAGCAGACCAGCAGATCTGGGCGTCCCTTCTGCGTTTATTCCTTAGCACGAAGGATTCTTTAGTTAAGAGCGAAGGGCTCCCTCTGCTCCATGCAGCCCCTGTCTGGGGGGTGTGCAGTGGGCAGGGGGGGCCCAGCTGTGTGTCCCCCCCGGGCAGGGCTCGGCCAGGCAGCCCGGGGAGCAGCACCGGGGGCCCTGCAGCCGAAGGAGGCTGGGGGATGTGCTCAGCTTCCCGCTGACACTCTCAGCTGCCTTACAGTGCTAGATACGTTCCCTGTGTTGCCTCAAGCGTTACCCAAAACAAAAAATAATCAGTAAAACCACAGCGTTTCGTAGCTAGGGTATGTGGAGGCCGGGGCACACCGCGAAGCCGCCGCTTCCCGGCCCTCTCCCCGGCCCAGNCGGGTTCAGCGTCCCCCGCTCCCTCAGGGCCTGAGGCGACGCCCGCCCGCCTCGAGGCCGCGGTCGCCGGCACAACGCGGCCCGCCCGGCACCCCGTACCTGCCCGATGCCCCGCTGGGTCGCCGCCGTTGCCCCCCGGCCCCGCGGCGGCCGCGATCGCTATGGC
>WBMW01003379.1:7471-25529 GCA_013396635.1 Penelope pileata
TACCCAAAAGATTCCTTTTTTTTTTTTTTTTTTTTTGATTTTTGGAAAAGCATTCTGCCACATGCAATTCAATTTATAAACCAGGTCAGGTGTGATGTCCTTGATGTTGTTCCTCTGTCCGCAGCATGTACAGCTGAAAGGAAGGTAGCTTTGTGGTTGTGGGAGACATACAACACAATAAGTTGTTTAAAAGGGAGATTTATTTATTTAATGCATGGTTAGCAACATATTTAGTTCAACATCACCTGTGTAGTGTGAATATTGGGAAGGTAATGAGATAAACGTCTGAATAGTTTGTTTATTTGGATAAATTACATAGCCTGACAAATCTGCAGGCAGGACCAAGCTATTCATGGAATTTCTACTACAATTTAGAGAAAGACAGAGAACTTTTATTATGTCCCATAGTTTGTTATGACCCTTTTCTTTTAACAACTCATGAACTACCTAAGTCCCACTTTGAGAGTAAAATTATTGTGTATGTTCTTTCCTGACCCACTGGACTTGCTTATTTAGATTAGGAAAAGCTAATGTTTGCTTTCAGATCAGGTTGTACTCAAATCCTGCTGCCTTGTAAATCTTGCTTGTGGTCTGCCCTTTGATCTCTGTTCTACGTGAGCTAACTCAGCCTGCAGCCAGTAGTGACTTATGATGGAAATGGACATTTGGGTGCATATTTTATGGTTGTGCAAGTCTGTGGTGGTTCTAGGATTCATCATTTGACACAATGAAAGACTTTGTCTCACAGGTAGAGAAAGCTGTAAGACTTGGTAAATTTTCAGCCTCATGCAATAAACACTCTAAGACACTATAATTAGTGCCAGTAATTTAGTCAAGAATTCTTCAGAATATAAATGCTAACACATTCTGCTGTGGAAGAACTAATTCTTTCAGGGTGATGGTCACTGGCTCTGAAATGCTGGTAGATAACTGCACTGTGGGAATCAAATGGCAGCTGTGACGACCAGATTTCTCAGCAACACAAATCAGTCACGGTTGGGAATCAAGTTTGAAAAAAAAAAAAAAAAGGAAATTAAAAACATAGAAAACCTAAACATTAAAAATATGTATAACATTTGCTAGGTTCATTTCATGCTAGCCACATGTGATAGTACGAAAATCATATGTCATCCTTTATGGCTAAAACCAAGGTAGCTGTTTATATTGTTCATCTTATAATTGTCTAGCAGAAGCAGCCTGACATAAGGTCCAACATCAGTATGGAAAGCTCCAAACAAATGCCTTGTTTATATGATTTTTATACTCTACCTTAGACATTCATTTTCTAATTATTTCTTAATCACAGTGGTTAACCCAAGAGAATGCAATTATTATTGGCAGCATAGATCACTTGTAACAAAATTGCATCCTCACATATTATCATATTACCATAGTTACTTTATTATTACAGAATAACCTTTACTTAATTACTAACCACAAGCAATTATGGAAAATGATATGAACATTCTAATTTAGTGAAAATATCTTTCTTTCCTTTATGAACAACAAAATGTTATCACAGCCAGGTAATAGAACAGCTCACATATATCAATGTATACTTAATGTATTCCATACAAATTTCTTAGGCCAAAATGTTCCTTTCTCCTGCTCCTGCAAAGATGAATGATCACAATAAAGCTAACTTCAGGAAAAAAAATCTGATTTTCTTGATTGTCTCTTATATCTGCACTTTATATCATGTTGTGATGATGGTTACATTAATATATAACACATTAGAGCACTGTAAGAGACTGTTTCAGAATCTTTTGTCTCAAAGCTTGCTGTGAGAACTCTTTGTCTCAAAGTTTGCCCACCTGCCTGCTGCCCGAAGGCTTGCAGACCAGGGACAATGAGAGACAAGCAGCCGCTAAACGGCCATCGAGCAGCCTTTCAGACTGGCATCTTGAGGGAGGCAACCACCGAAGGGGACGTGCAAACCTGTTCGTGACCGTTCGTGCCCGCTTGTGCGATATGTGACATACCTGGGTGCCCAGGAAGGCCATGCCGACCAAAAAGGAGGATAAGAAGACCTCCTCCAACGGGGAAGTGTGAGCTGCCTACCTGCTCCTGTCTGACTGATATCTGACTGATGCCTGGCTGGACCTGCCTGGTACTTGCCTGGTGCTGATACCTCCTGCTGCTTGAGACATGAGGTCCTGCTGCCTCCTGCCTGATATCTACATGCCTGACAATGCCTGCTGCCTGCTGCCTGAAGCCTGCTTCTGTTTCTCCTGATGTCTGCTCCTGCTTCACCTGGTGCCTGCTGCCTGAGACCTGATGGCCTGATGCCTGCTGCTGCTGCTCCCGCTGCGCTCTTGCTCCCTCGCTCCCACACAGGCCTGAGGACTTCCTCAGACCAACAGGACGGCGTGGGATCCGTGGTGGTGACTATCGCTGCTGCTTATACATAACTCTCGCTCTTATTTCCTATCTTTTACTATCGCCTGCTTCCCCATCCCCATCTCCCTCACTGACCAGAATTTCTATTAAACTGGTCGGACAACGTTTGACCTCGTTTGTGTCTTAATCTCACTCCGGGTATGTTCAAGAATCTCCCCTCACTCCGATAATTGGAGCGGGACAAGTATGTTAGTTTTGGATGAATTTTTATTGAAGACAGGTTACAGATTGAAAATTTTCTCTGCAGTTCTGGAAGTGCTTAACATCTAGACTGTTTGTAAAGATTTATCTCTAATTGTTGCACATTACTGTTTAACTAATCCCAATTTCAGCTATGTTTTGGTAAGAGTCTTTTGAATATTATTGATATATTTTTCTGATAAAAAGATAAAATAAATTCTTTTGTTCTGCCTTATATTGTTTCAGTTTATGCAATTGTTAACACATCTAAGAATAGAACGGGAAACTGTCAAGCAGCTGTAGTACTGGGCTAAGGTCCATGTACAATAGCTACAAACATACAAAAAGAAGTTTTTCCAAAAATTCTAAATGTTGAACAGGAAATAGATAAGGAAAGCCTATCAAACACTGTGATTAATGAAAATATTTAGAGAAAGCTAGGAAACCAATTACGAAAATAATTATATGTAATGAGAAGCTGAGAAAGCAATAGCAGGTTCCATATACAGGTTCACACACTCACAGATGTTTGTTCTTGCCTCATTGAACAGCTTTACAATACTCAGTCCCAAGGATCAAGAAGCAATGAATTCAGGACAAAAATAGTAACTAACCAAATAAATCCACAGAGATTTAGGAGAGAAAATGTTTAATGTTGTGCGATGGAAATAAAAAGGGAACTTAAGCAGTGCCTAGCTCAGAAGTGGGGAAGATTCTAGTGTTTCAATGCAACTGTTACGTAATGTATGACGGCAGTAAAATTGAGTTACAGGTCATTTTATGTGAGCTGCAAATTCTAAACCAATAGTTAATAGAGTCAAGATTGCTGTCAAACATTTTTTAAAGTTGTGATCCTGTGGTTCTGAATCCTATCTGAGTACTAAGCAAGCCAGAGACATGAATAACAGAATCACAGAATGACTGAGAAAGGGACCTCTGACCATTTGGTCCAACCGCTGATCAAGAAGACACATACAGAGTAGGTTGCCCAGGCTGATGTCCAAAGAGGGAGACTCCACAGCTTTTCTGGGCAAACTGTGCCAGTGTTCCATCACCTGCATAGCACAGAAATGCTGTGAGAGGTGCCAGTGTTCAGAGAGAGCCTCCTGTGTTCCAGTTTGTGCCAAACGTCTCACTCTATTTATTGGAGGTGAGATGATTAATGATACACTTGGAGTGAGATTAAGACGCAAACGAGGTCAAATGTTGTCTAATTAGTTTTATTACAAATTCTAGTTGGTTAAGGTGATGGGGGAGAGAAGGCAGGCGTTAGTAAAAAGATAGGAAAGGAACGCAAGAGTTCTTTATAGAAAGCAAGAGGCAATCATCACCGTGGATCCAGCGCTGCTCCGTTGATGTTTCATCCCATTGGTCTGAGGAAGTCTTCAGGTCCATGTGGAGGACGGGAGAGTGGGAGGAAGAGCACAGGAGAAGAAGAAGCAGCCACCTTCCTCTCTTTAGAGGGGTCTTTTATCCTCTTTTTCTGCCAACATGGCATTCCTGGGCCCCTAGACAAGTGGCACATGCGGCACCCTTAATCACCAGTGTGCAAGTGTATCTCCTTTTGGTGGCCATCTCATTCAAGGCACTCCTCGAAAGTCTGCTTGGCCGTGCCATGACCCTGGCAGAAGTGGTGCTCTCTCTGGCCTTATCTTTCATTGCCCCTGGTAACCACACATAGGCAGAGGTAGGCTGCAAGCCTTCAGGCAATGTCCGCAGGGCTTCATGTAAACTTTGAGACAAAGAGTGCCAAATGGCTTTTTCATGTCTCACAACAAGCTTTGAGACCAAGAGTCCAGAAACAGTCTCTCACACCAACTATCTCTTCATGATACTGAGTTTTATAGTTGTACTGGCCCACTTTATTCATTCTTTGTAACCTTAAAGCCTGTAGCATTCAACACCAAAAGAACTTCCTCATGAAAAGACTTCCTTGCAACTTTCTTTATTCAGTTCATCTTTCAAGCCACTGTTTAAATATGCTTAATGGTCCTGATCCTTCAAATCACTCTACTAGAATCACAGGATATCCTGAGTTTGAAGGAATCTTGTGGAAAGGATCCACAAGGATCATCAAGTCCAATTCCTGACTCTACACAGGACCACTCAAAATTCAAACCATATTTCTGAGAGTGTTGTCCAAGTGCTTCTTGAACTCCTGCAGGCTTGAGGCCATAGCCACTACCCCGAGAAGTCTGTTCCAGTGCCTGACCACACTCTGGTGAAGTTCCCTTGGGTTCTGTCACCGTCACCAGAGAGATCAGCACTGCCCCTCCGCTCCCCTTGTGAGGAAACTTTAGGTTGTCACGAGGCCTCCCCTCAGTTTCTTCTTCTCTGGACCGGACAAAGCAAATGACTTCAGCTGCTCCTCATCCATCTTGTCCTCTAGACCCTTCACCATCTTAGTCGCACTCCTTCGGACACTCTAATATATTTATGTCCTTCTTATATTATGATTCCCAAACCTGCACACAGTGCTCAAGTCGAGGATGCACCAGCACAGAGCAGAGCGGGACAATCCCTCCCCTTGCCTGGCTGGCAGTGCTGGGCCTGATGCATCCCAAGGTACGGTTGGTCCTTTTGGCTGCCAGAGCACGCTGCTGACTATTATTTTTATTTTGAGACTTACTCTTTTGAAACCTTAGGGAACTGTTCTTGAAGTAAAATACTCTTCACTCCGAGAAAAAGCAATATCTTTTTTATTTTTGCTGTCATATTTTTTGAATTTTCTAATCTTCAATTTTATTCACTGTAACAGTAGTTTGCAGTATTAATCAACTAGCAATTTTTTCAAACTCTCACATTTTGGTGGGGAACTTATGTTAAAAACTTCAAAAATGTATGAATAAATTGGTTTACCTTGCACCTTTTATTCTTAAAATTTTAATTGCTTACACAGGAAAATACTAAAGCCAGAACCGGCATTTGCAAATTGTTTCATATGGGCTAGACATCCACACAGTAGTCTTATCTTTCCTAGTGACATTAAAACTGTGTTTTCTAAATGTGAATAATTGCCTGGTCACTAGCTAGAAAAGTCCTTTTTATATCTAAACAAGAATTGCATATAAGGCAATCGAAACAATAGCTGAACACTGATTGTCGTTATTCTTGAATTTTCCCACAGTTTTGATGCCTGGAAATAAAAATATAATTCTAGACTCATTTTTAAAATGCTGAGTCTATTCCTTTCATGTCATTTAAAAGTATTGCTCTAGGTGAGTAAATATTACCTAAGTAACAGATTAGTTGTACACAAAATATATGTACACTTTAATGTAGATCTTGTAACAAATGTAACTTCCTCAATTCTTTAAGTTATATTACACAGGTAATATGAAGCATGTGAGAGTTTAAGGAAACACATTATTTGTAGTTTAAAATTAAGCTATTTCTGGTGCCTAATGGAGAGTTAGTGGAAATTTATTTACATTCTTACCCTTATAGTCCAGGCTATATACAGTCTGAAACAAGCTCTAGTCATTTTCCTGTAATTTATTCTGAGCTCTTTCAATATTAATGAACAAGCAATACACTTTAGATCCGCAATGAATATCATTTTTGTGATGCACCTGATTTGCTCTTTTGAAGTAGTACTTAACATAAAGAGGAAACACATGCCAATAATAGTCAAGGTCCAAAAATGCAGAGTTGAATTGTACCTGAATGAGAGAGCAAAGGTAAACAGGACATTTTGGATATTACCATTTGTTTAAGTTGTTGAATTTTTAGCCCCAACTAAGTCTTTACAGTCGATAGGGCAAGCTGTTCGACAGCGTAGGTACTGGTTCCCAGGAGACTTTTGTATTGTGTACTTATGGTAACATACATGAAATTCAAGGCATTAGAATAAGGCTATTCTTAAGAACATTTAGAAGATTTTCCTTCTTAAGAGTAACAAAGAGAGGCATAAAGTCATACTTGCTACAACATACTGTAGGAGTTTAAAGAATCCAGAACTGATTAGTTACCAGCAAGGCTGCCAAAGGCTGTTACACAGAGGAGCTTTTGAGACATGGTCTGGCCTGGTCTAGTCTTTTGGGGGCTACGCTGTCTCTTTCTCTGGTTAACCACATAGTTTACATGTTGTCAAGATACTGATAGTACTTTTATCTCTCCAGATGTCTGTATAAAGTCCTTATATAAACACAGGTTACTTAGGACTTAAATTCTTTCCAGAAACAAAATTTTAGTCTGTGAAATGTATTTCATCCTTATGTTTGTATCTTGCTCTATATCTACTTGGTTAAAGAATTTAAAGCACCAGATAGATTTTTATTATTGTGTTTTCCTCTTCTCTGAACAAAATCTGATTCAGTCTTCCCGTTTTTCAAACATTCTAATTTGCTTTGTATTGGGAATAACCTAATTTGTTGAGATAATAAGTATTTGATCAACACTGGTCTCATTTACTGCTTTCCTTACTGTTTCCTGAAACTATTTTCTTAAAAAGCCTGTACTATGCAACTGAGGACTCTTAATTCCAGGCCTCATAAGTATTATAGGAGATGAACCATTCCTTTATAGGCAGTGTGGTCTCATTGTAAGGACATGATAAAGTGCTCAGGAGGCTACTTTGTGGTTCTTTCTGGTTCATAGAGATCAGTTTATTGCATATATGTTAGCTACTGTAATAAAGCTGAAATTGTAAAGCCATTTCAGTTAAAAACCCCTCTGATTTTTTATTTTCCTGATTTTGTAAAATATTCCCCTTCCAGACTCTTTCTCTGCGTGATGCCCACTCAAACAACAATTTTGAATGAAAGAGAAAGGTGAAAGAATGTACAGGAGTCCCACTTCAAAAACAATTACAGTTACTTGTATTTCTGTATAAATAATTGTACCTCTAACTCAAAAATGGATGAATTTTGCAACATAATAAAGTAGGGGAAAAAAGGATATATTATTAAGCAATGAAAAAATTCAATGAAAGACGTTTTACTGTGCCTAAGGTGACTTATACTAAATGAAATCCTTACCTCCTGTGATATTGCAATCCAATCTTTTCCTCAAAATATACCTCATAGGAAAAGAGATCCCTGATGGGACAGTGGTGAATAGCCTGAAAGAGAAATCGGGGGTTGTTGTTCAAATGCATTCACATCCTCTTCCAAGCCTTTCTTTTGGTATTTGGATCTGTTACACTTGTCCTTACCCATAGGAGTAGAAGGAGATTGGAAAAGTCTGCCATAGGTTGGTGTCCATGATACTTCTTGGAATTGTGGATAAATTCTAATAGTTTCAGCAAAGCAGTGCCTGAATAGCAATCTCTCACCTCATAGATAACTCCCATATTTACTGGGCTGCTGGATGTAAGCCAACACGTGAAAAGCCACTTCCAAGATCTTTTGAGGGAAACAATCTGGTCAATATACTCTGAATATATGATTGAATTGGACATCATGGATGAAGTAAATGTGGCCTCCAGTGCTCAAGAGTGAGCACTTTGTGTAGCAGGGTACAGTCATGGAGAGCAATTTGTGTACCAATGGTATCTATGCGTTTATGAAGTTAAACTATTCTGAGTTTTTCACGGACGTCCAAGTAGATGATGGTTTTATGTCCCCATAGAATTAGTCCAATCCTTCATAGACTGCCCAGATTGACTTTCAGGAAAGAACAGAATTGTTTGATTTCTTTTTTAAGTGTTTGTTTATGCTATTCACCTAGTTGATATTTATGGATGCAATTAATTACACATGCAGCTGTGTACGCATCCTTATTGCAGTAGTTGCCTGTGTTAATTAAGAGTAATGTTGAATTCCTAATAGAAGCTTCATGTGAGAGATTAATGAAAGAAACTGCATTGACTTGAAAGATTGGAAGCTTTATGGCAGTATTCATTTGTGTATGGTTGGCAGATAACATAATATTTATAAGCCATTAGAAGATAATCCATATAATTACTAGTAATATAAAAAAATGACATATATTTCCTTGCAATCTAGAAAGCATGGAAATGGAAATAAATAGAAACAATAGAAACTGTCTAGTCTTATTTCTATTGCTTTGTAGATGAAAATAATCACTATTGTAACAATGTAGAAAATCTCTTGTTTTATTTAATTAATTTATCCAATTATTTTATTTATTTGAATATAATAGATAAACATTGTAAAGTAAAGTGCTGAAGGGATGGTTATCCAATTATGGAGGAAAATGATCAGGTGGGTTAGAAAAGCATATGGAATATGAAGAAGATACATAGTTAATTATACCAGTTTTAATTTATGTGGAAAAATGTATTTTTAATTGATCGCTTTTTTTTTTTTCAAATCCTTGAAGACTGTTTCAATACTTTGACCATGTCAGAAATTGAGACGGAAATCCAATATGTGTGCCACAGACCAAAGAAGTAAAAAATTTTCAAATTTTTCTTTGTAACTCCATAGTATGAGTAATATTTTCTAGTAGAAATAAGTATTTTAACTTGCAAGAGCTGACACAGATGCAAGTTTAGTTTTGCAGTCACTTTTTAATGAGAAAATTGTGGTGAATAAAAATTACTTTTATATACTAAATAGCACTTTAAAATCAATGTTATTAAGTGTGCTTTTTAACTATAATTTCCTTTTGGGTTACTAGATAATGCACGGGGTTTTTGTTTGGTTTTGTTTCTTTTTCTTTTCTCTCATTTCCTAAAGGGAGAAAAGAGTGAAAAGCCATTAGAAAGAAGCAGATGGGAGGAAAATTTTTCCTTAACGGGCAGAGGAGACATTGGTCAGTAAGTACTAGTATGTGCAAAGACACATTCTTTAAGTCTAAATTCCCTAATAAAGGTGAAGTGATTGAACATTATTGTATTAGTCCACTTCTTTGTCTCTTTTATTGGAAATAAAGTAATAATTAAAATAAAAGTGTTTCTTTTTCTGTAGAGTCTTGATATTCTTTTATGGCAGTCATTTAAATGTTCACTTCGAATTGTGTGAGCTATGCAGTCTTCTATCAAGTAAATGGCTGAGTTTCTGCTCAAAAACATTAAAAGCACCTGAAAATGCTTTTTATTTTAAGCATCCAATATTATTTCACTTTCTGGGACATTAAAGATTTGTGGCTTAAAAGCACTAAAGCTTGTTTGGCTCACATGTTAAAGAGGAGCACTGTTCTTTAGAGAATCTGGAAGTTGCTCGTGGTAAGACTGTATGATCAGTTTTGCAGTGTTTGTTATCACTGTGGAATTGCTTTAGTCAACTCTTTCACGAAGACTAAAACTGGCAAAGCCAATAATGAATGAGGATACTGCAAAGTTAATGCTGCAGAAATGAACCGTGGTTTAAACATTTGATTTAGCGGAATAGCTATGATACACATTAAGTACTATGTTAAATAAGTACAGGGCTTAAAAAGCAAATTTCACAGACGGCATAAATAACTGCATGTATATTAGCGACAAGATCTCATAGGACTATATGATGATCTGTTATAATGGATGGCCTTTACTTGGCACGTAAAGATCACCTGAAAAACATCTCTTTAGCAACTGTTAGACCTAGCGCAGAGTGTAGTGTCCATATTTGGAAAAAGATAGTTTAAACAGCCTGGGCCACTGCTGCTGAAGTAATATTTATTTGAACTTTAGTTTGACATCAGGAGTAAAAATGAAGTTGTTGGACATCACTGTAATCAATAGTGACAAAATAGTGACAAGCTGAAATAAATTTGAACTTCCCAAATGTTTTATATATGTATTAATATATGTTTTTGCAGACCTATTCAAAGAACTGCCAAATAATATAAGATGAAGAGAATGATAAAACTTATTCCTGACATAAATATTCATCTTTCTGATGCAAAACTAGAAGATCTCAGAAAAGAGTACTAGAGAAAAGGAAGTACCAGTAGCAGTAGAGCTATCACACTGACTTTATAATTAGGTTATAAATCAATAATGTGTGTGTTTTGCAAGTGCTGGAACAGTCATATTCTGTCTCTTTTGTATGTGATGTCATCTGTAAGTTACATTTCTGGAAAAAAAAGAAGTATTCTTGCCTTTACACAAACAGAACTGAAGATGCTGTCAGATTCTGTATTCTTTAAGAGGAAAAAAATGGGGTTTCATATACATGACTTTTGAAAATAAATGTCTTTATAGTGTAGTTTAGACATGACACTTAAGATCTAATTCTGTTAGACTGAGCGAAAAAAAATTGCAAGACTCCTTATTGTCCTTGATAAGAATTTTGAAGATGAGTCTAGGACTAACAGTAGAAAATAAAGTTCAGATTTCTAAATTCTGACAAGTGAATTTGGGTGACTCACTGTTGGAGCCCTTGCTTAATAGTTTTCTATTCTTGTTCTGTGTTATGACACTGCTTGCACTCAGAATTATGCTTTAAAAAGAGTTGACTTTTTTTCCCCATTGAAGTTTCCTGCCAGTTTCAAGGAGGAGGAATTTGGAAAAGTATCTCGGGTTATTTCATGAGATAATAATGTGCTACTCAGTCCCTGCAAATTAGCTACTACTAGATGGTGTGTCTGTTTTCTAAAGAAAATTTATTTTCTTCTAAGTAATCAAAAAGTTTCCTATAAATTCTTCACTACACCTATAATATCAAGAAAGACTATTTTGCATTCTACATGGAGAACCATCATTTTAATGATGTATAACTTTAACTGTCACTGCCTTTTTGATGAATAACACTAGGCAACGGTGTTCAAGTGATGGATAACACAAAGAGCCACAGCTCTGATGTATTCCAATAAGCGAACGATCCTGTTGTAAAATACATAATACGAGCAAGTTGCTTGGAGTTATCTATCATCACAGCAATGCTATATACCCTATAGGTGGCTTTGCTCTGACAGTCTGAAACACAAATCTTAGTACAAAACACAATCTCTTTACATGTGGAATGGATCATACTTGCTGCACAAAATAAGAATGAAATGAGAAAAGCTGATTGCTTTTTATTTTTTTCTGTTTTTGAAAACAAGTCTATTTCCAGACAATAGAGCTATAAAAATTAGAGACTATTGGTTAGTAAATCTGCTGTCTGTGTCTCCAAAACTAGGCTCTGATGGGAATATACAGATAAGTCATGCTTTCTGTAGACAAAATGAGGCTTCTGGCACTAACATTATTTATCTAATTACAGAAGATACCTCACTATACAATGTGCAGAATATGGCAAGTTTTCTGTTGTCATCCATGGCTGTCTGGATATATAGACCTGTATTGGCAATCTTTATAGAGCTGTGCATTACTGATGGCAAGATGGGCTTACATCTTCAGCCAAGGGACGATGTGGGACTCTAAAGATGCATTTAGTTTATATACGGATTAATTGGATGAATATTTGCAATAACATGTTTAAAGTTATACAAATCAAAGTGTGAAACTCTTTGAAAAGGAAAAAGGTGCTTGTATTACAGCACGGCTCTGTAATTAACAGGCAGACTGTACTAAAATGTGAGCAGGCGTGAACTACATTTGCATAATGATATGGTGATAATAAAAAGGACAGATGTGAAGTCATAACTCACGACTCAAGTGATAGTCATGAAAATCGGCTTCTTGATGTAGTGTTCACATTTGTGAAAATTAAGGACTTAGTTGAGAATTAGCCCATAAATCTTGGTCACTGGGACATTCATGTTATGTTAGATGGTGTATTTTATTGATTTTTGCAATAGCTAATTCAGAACAATTATATGATGTAAAATAGTGTCAAAACCCACCAATCATGAAAAAGTGTTACAGAGGAAAAGCACATTTTAATGACTCACTGTGATAGGATGCCTTGCAGATAAAGCTTTTTTACACCCAATTCTAAAATGAGGCTAAACATTTTCAGTCTAATCTTCTGCTATGACCTCAAAATAAACGTTATATACCAGACTTTTTTTAAAGTATGTTTTTTAATTTCCAAAGAATATCTTTCAGAGGAGTTCCAGAAAGCAATACGTTATTTCTTATATATACCTCTACAAATTCTGTTAAAGGGGTTTCTATATTCATTTGCTTCCGGACATCTTTGAGAGAAATACATCTAAGATATATCCAGTTAACAGGATTATTTCTGTGATCGCTAAATCAAATATACATTTTCACTGACTTCAGCAGATAAGATGACAAGGTCCCAAGAAACGTATGCAACTACAAAGCCCTAAAAATACAAAGGAAGATCTATGACAAAGCAGTAATTAATTTATGGCTGGGGAAGATTGCCGGCTGTAGTTTTGGACCATAGATTCATAGAATGGCTTGGACTGGAAGAAACCTTAAATACTATCTAGTTATAACCCCTAACTCATAGTTTCATTTGTCGTATTATGAAATATTCTCTCTTCTGTTACTGTTGACATAAAATCTAGACTCCTCCACAGAAATTTTCAGGTAAAAATAGAGAAATTTCAGATACTTTATTTTAATTAACATTGATTTTATCATTTATTTTCATAGATTTTGTTTTTCAATTTAATTAAAGCTTCTAGTATTTTGCATGACATTTATACTAACCAAGTTTTCTGTTTTTGTTTTTTCTATTTCTTCCTATGTAGAAAATAGAGTTAAGTTTTATATCCTGTAATACAATGATATTTGAGTTGTTACCTACTCCAATGTGTTACATAAAACATCAGTTTACATGTTTAAGCTTAAAATCCGTTTCTTATTTAATGAACAAGACTAATATATTGTAATCTGTTTATTCTGAGAAACAATGTACTTCCTAATTAACTAGTTAAAGGTTTGTGTGCACAAACAAGGATGATTAACTGAGCACTCACAAATTACTGACTGAGTAACACAAAGATTATTTGTGATAATTGGAATTGCTTGTCCTTGTTCTTGTGTTATCTGAACAGTTCTTACTGACATCCGAAGATTTGGGAAGTTGTTTGATGTTGTGTGGATGGCCTTGTCACTTCCAGTAAACTTACATCAACTCAGTGGAATTGATGCTGCTAAGCTTTCCTTCAAGATGTGTTAAGCATTATTGTCACTCACATATCTTGTCTCATCAAAACAAACAATAAATGAATTCTAAATGCCTTCAGGTCTGAAAGTTAGTGCCTCACAAAGAGGACATTGGGTTTACTTGATGAAACCTCACTAAAATAAAACCGTTGACCTTGAAGAGAGCACAAGGAGACAAGATTATTTCTCTTTTACTTATTAACCAGTCCATTCAGAATTAGGTCATCTTTGCAGACTGCAGGCACTATGCCAATTATCTGTTTGTTTGTTGTTGTTTGTTTGTTTGTTTTGTTTGCTTTCTTTTTGTTTGTTTTGTAATGCCTTTCTTCCTATGTTTGATGATAGTCCCGATCTGACATTTTCTGTTTGAGTCTGTGTTAAATATTATGCCATTCATCCAATCTAGCAAGTATATGAGGTCTGCTCTGAAAGTAATACTTCCTTTTTTATTATGTTGGCCCATGACATCAGAGACAGATGTTGGTGGCATGGCAGTAGAGTTTGAACCTTCCCACCAATATTCTGTTATGTTTTGTTGCCATGCAACAGATGGCAGCAGAGGGGCAGTCTGACAAAATGGCATCTGACATAGAAGTGCGGATGACGCAAAGATGTGGAAATGAATTCCTATATGAGGAAATATTGCACCCATTGACACTCATTGATACTTGCTGAATGTTTATGGAGCCCGAAGAGTGGATGTGAGCACAGTGAGGTGGTGGGTGGTGCAGTTCATCAGTGGCAACAGTGACAGTGGCTCACTATTCTGCAGTGTTCTGTAGCTGAGAATTTATTTTATCAAGTAGTGTTATTGTGCTTTTTGTATCTGCTGTAGTTTCCACGGAAATAAATAAGAGACATTACTTTCAGAGCAACCTACATAAGTTGCACTTTACCTATTGAATATGATAATGATTGCTGATTTTCTGAGCCCATTTATTTTAACAACTATTACGTTAACCACCATTTACTCAGAAGAAACTTTGATTGCTGTCAAGTGAAATCAGACACTTCCTAGAAGAAAATCTGAGGGAAAAAAAAAAAAAAAAAAGAGAGATGATAGATGATAGAACGTATGAATTTCCTGTTGGCATTAATGAACATTGGGTTATAGGACTGAAAAATAATTTATTTCTTTCAGTTCTTTGTTGTTCAGTTCAGTTGCAACAGACAATAACATTTTAATTCGATATCACCTTAAAAATTTTGTTTCCAGGAAATTTGTTCTTTAAACCTTAGAATTGGAAACTTGATTTTGTGTCCAATTTTGCTAATGGCAAGTTTCTATACATAAATTTCTGACGTTGTGTTTTAGCTGAAACTCTTCTTGTTTGTCTTTTATTTTTTATCCCAATGCATTATTAACAGCAGTCATATGCATCATAACAATTTTTCCCCTTAACTAGACTAAAAAATAGAACTTTTCTAGTGTTATCACTTAAAATTGGCTGTTCATAATCCTTCTTTTCCCCTTCAGTTTTCTCCAGCAAGAACTGTTATGTAAATACAGCTGTAGCATGCCTACCATAATAGCACTAATATTTTCATGTCCTTACAAGAAACCTATCATGATGCAATCCTAAGGTTTGTAGCACCTTGTCTAGTATGTTTTGACCTCAAGCCAATTCTTCTAGTCATGCTATGACCTCCTGAAAAGGGATGTTTGTAACACTAATACTGACTGATCCTTTAAGGACAACTTTCTACAGAAATACACTAGAAAAAAACACAGCATTGATAAAGAAAACAATTTGCGTTACAAATTTCTGTATTCCCTATGCTATTAAGACATCCCATGTTGATTAAGACCTTGTTCCTTCCCACTCTTCAAATTTTGCAGAGAAATGTGATTTCTGTGTTATAATCTGTTAGAAAAAAAAAAAAAGACATGTACATTCATAAAGATTGTTATAACTTTCTGTAGGTTCAGGAATTTAACTGATCAGCTACCGAATGTGTCAGCTCCAGTTGACTTCAGGCACTCAGCTGGTGCTCTATTTCTACTTTTGTAGTTTCTGGATATCAGTTTTTCAGCATACTTCGCTGTTCAATAAAGAGGGGCCAAGAGCTAGAGAAAGACAATTTATGTTTGAATAGAAACATAATTGATAGAAAGAATCTGGAGAAAGGAGGAAAAAAAATATAAGGAAAAGAAAGTGCAATATAAATAAGTGAACTAGAATATAAATGAATATATTTCTTGGTATTTAATACACTCTGATTAGATACAGGCTGATGAGCTGTGAGGACAAATCATTTAATTTGCTTTTGTTTTCAGAAATACATTCCAAACAAATACAATGATTAGATGAAAAGTCTTCTATATACAGAAGTCAACATTTTACTTCTAAATCTACAGAAAATTCTTTGCTGTAGAAATCCTGATTGTTCTAAAGACTATTTAAATCCATATGTCAATGCTTTGTTATCATCTACATGAGAAATTTAAAAATATATATCTTATGCTTATATGCATCACATATCTAAAAATCAAGAAAAATAATTCCTCTGATGTTTAAATTTATTCACTCTTTCAAAGACTTTGAATCTTATTTTAGGATTAAAAGATTTATGGCATACGACTAATATTTGGGGCTTTCTGGCTGGAAACTGATATTGCTATTGAAGCTATTTTCAGCTGTGAGTATTTTTAAAATCAGGGTATGCAATGAAGTAAGTTCCATACTTACAAAGCCATATGGATTAAGTTTAAGCTATTTAGCTGCTAATATTTTGCTTTTCTAACTTCTCATAGTTTAAAGTGCAGATAGCTATGTAGCCAATCCTTTTTCATAATTTTAAGTAGTGATTCAAAACAAACACACAGCATGTGTGTTTATTAAACTTTGCATCTCTTTGGAGCTCCTCAGTTTGAGCAGGTTGCATGCTTCAAGCAAAATTACTGAGAAATTCAGCCACGAATTTCTTCTTTCTGATGTCTGCACACTCAGCACTGGCAACACACACATACATCATGGATAAATTTGTAATTTCACCACCACGTTATAAGCTTATCTACTTGAACGAAACTGAAGTGAATGAAAGGTGATTGAGGACATAATTTTAATGCATCACCCAAGATAAACAGTAAACTGAAACTGCATCTGTGTATGGCACTGGGCTGAATGCCATAATCGGATTTATGCACCTGCTGAGCAGTTGGAAAACTATTTCCATATCAGAGGATGAGATGCATTCTAGCTTCAAAGGTTCAGAGTGCTCTGGGCCATCAGCCATAGTGTCTTGGCCACCTTTGTGTTGCATGATAGGCAGGTGTGGCACCATCAGCCTTCCCTGAAATGCCAGGTCTGAGCAGGGTGAGCCATGGAAAGCCAAAAGGCTTGGATGACCAGGAAGTTAGATGGGGAAGCTCTGACATCAGCTCCAGCCTGAAGGAAGGAAGTCTTTGTGGAGAGACATAATCAGCTCTACACCTACAGCTCAGAGGAGGCTGGTGAATTGTTCCCTGGGGCTGTTGCTGTTAGCCTATCAAAAGCCCAATTCACTTCAGGTTTGAAAAGGAGGGGGCACATTCCCAGCTGAATGATTTTGATGGGAAACGTATGTAAACCTGGTTTATATATAAAAATGAAGGCAGCGGTATATGGAAAGAGTGAATTTTAGTTCTTCTCAGTCTTAAAGGATATAAGATCCAAAATCATTATTAGATTAAAGAACTTTGCAACTTTCCACTTGTAACATTTTGTGATTTAGTATGCTCTTTAATTAAATGGTGGGACAAGCTCATCAGTTACATGGTGCCTAAATGCGTATTCTGTAAGATAGAGCCATATTAAGAAGAAAGGAACAGAAAATAATTTTCATAAAGTGCTATAAATCTATTTGCCACAGACAATTCAACAATAAAACTTAGCAATAAATTCATTAACTATAGGGGAGCAGATCTTAAAGCATTGTCTGTAAGCAGTTCTACCATTGAGTAAGTGTCAATAGTTTGAAGTTTACCACTGGCTCTGTATTCTGAAGCTACGTGAAGCATATATAATTACCAAAGCCTGAATTTGAAGGTTCCACATATTTTGTATTCTTCTTATTCAATAGGAAAGTGATAGTAGTGTTGTTTTTTGATTGGTTGGTTGGTTGGTCCTTGTTTGTTTGTTTGTTTGTTTTTAACTTTTTAAATTTATGTGCATAGTTGTAAAGAGCATAAAATCATAGAAACACTAGGTTGGAAAGGACCTACAAGATCATCTAGTCCAACCGTCCTCCTATCACCATCCCTACCCACTAAGCTACTAAATCATATCCCTTAGCACCTCATCCAGACGCTTCTTGAACAGCGCCAGGGACGGTGACTCCACCACCTCCCTAGGCAGGCCATTCCAGTGCCTGACCACTCTTTCAGAGAAAAAAATTTTCCTTATATCCAGTCTAAATTTCCCCTGGCGCAACTTGTGGCCATTCCCTCTCGTCCTGTCAGTAGTTATCTGGGAGAAGAGGCCGACCCCCTCCTCACCACAACCTCCCTTCAGGAAGTTGTAGAGTGCGATGAGGTCTTCCCTGAGCCTCTTCTTCTCCAGACTAAACAATCCCAGCTCC
>WBMW01003379.1:26274-403188 GCA_013396635.1 Penelope pileata
CCATCCCAGACTTCTAGGTCAGGGCGAAAAGTACCCTGAGGATAACTGGTCTGGCTATTAAAGACAGATGTAAAGAAGGCATTGAAAACCTCAGCCTTTTCCTTATCCTCTATGGTCACATTCCCTACCGCATCAAGTAAAGGAGAGAAATTCTCCTTAGTTCTTCTCTTACTATTAATATATTTGTAAAAGGATTTTCTGTTCTCTTTTACTGCAGTAGCCAGCCTGAGTTCGAGCTGGGCTTTTGCATTTCTAACTTCCTGCCTGCATATCTTGGCAACTTCTCTGTAGTCTCCCCAAGTAGCCTGTCCCTTCTTCCAGAGGATGTAGACTCTCTTTTTCTCCCGGAGTCTCAACAAAAGTTCCCGGTTCATCCACGCCGGTCTTCTTCCCCTCCGGCTCGCCTTACGGGACTCAGGGACAGCCTGCTCCTGTGCCTTTAAGAGCAGCACAATGCCATGATCTTGCTCTTTTATTCAATGTGGGGAGGAGAAAGTAGCCCTAAATTTCCTCAAAAACAGTTGAGTAGAAACAAATTAAGTAGAAGTGAATAATCTACTAAGTAGAACTCTGGGAACTATGGATATATGTTTAAATAGTTTCTTTTTTTTTCCTGACCTCCATGAAGAAGGGAAGAGCAGCAATAGAAGAGTAACTGTTTCAGTAGGTCTGGTGATAGCTGTACAACAGCTTGTAAGGGTGGTTTTTCCGTGAGTATTTGCCACATACAGTTTTTATATTCCCATATGGCGGAGGAGGCAGAAGAGCCATCTGGATCCATCTGTTTTAGGACTCCACTATAATCTATAAAAAGTGAGCATGCATTGCCAAATATTCTGAAAATCTTTTTAATTTTCCTCCACTGAAAGGTAAGTACACCAATGAAACTGAACATACATATTTTTAAGGGATACTGAGAATGTTAGTGTATATTGAGTATGTTTACTGCCTTCCATTATAAAATACATGACAATGGTATATTTTATTTTATTGGAGTATATTAAATCTGTTTACTGACATTCATTTACTGAAAAAACCAACAATTTTATTTGTATTTAATTTAAACTTACTACTACTACATCAGTGAAAAATCAATGCAGGACAGAAACAATGATCAGAAACAGAAATCTATGAATCTATGATTCTATGATTATGATCACCAAGAAATTTCTGTTTGAAGATTTTTCTAAACATCCTGTTTCCATCCCATCCTATTAAAAAAAGAATCTTCTATTTTCCTATTCCATAAGGATTTTCTTTTGTTACAGACTTTTCTCTCATTTTTTCTTTCAAACAATATGTTTTATGAACTTTTACAATCCGAAAGGCAAAGACCAGCTATAGAACATATTTTCCTATCCACAGCTAATAAAGCTATATGAGCTTTCTAACAGCAGCTGGAGTCTGTTAAAGAAGAACACCATCAATTTCTATTAAGTTTTCAGCTATAAGTAACATGTACATCATTTTCTTCTAACACATTCTTTTAAATCTTTGAGGACTTTGAATCAAGTTACTTTGCAGCAGATGTTAGATTATTATATTTGAGGTTTTGTATTAGATTACTGTTTAATGTTTTCTTGAACAATAAATGGTTATACTTGATAACAAGCACGACAACCACTTCATTCTCATAATTACTTCTTGTTAGTAAGATGATACACTTATGGAGTAATATGAGCCTGCTATCAAATGGTTTAGATTTTTGAGAAAAGTAAACCATTTAAAGTAAACCACAGCTGTAGATTTCTCATCTAGTGAGTTACTGTTGAGGATGAGGTAAAGAAAACAAAGTGGAAGTAACTACTTTTTGAAGCCATTGAGATCTATCTAACCACTGCTACTCCTACCAGAAGCCTTAATAGATTGCTGTATGAGTTTTGCGGGTGTTTCCCAAAGAATCCTGGCATCTTGCTTTTGGGGTAGTTTCTCCACTGGCTATATTTCATGTACAGCACCTAATATTTAGTTGCTTAGGACTAATAATTTCCGAAGTTGTATGACAAAACTTTGCTCGTTAATTCATTCATACTCCTAGTTTCCTCAATGAAGAATGACACAGGTAAATCTTGGTCCTACATTATAATGTGAGGTTATTTGTTTGAAACACTCCTGACTACATGCTTTTATTGCTTTTCTTGACAGTGGGTTCATATATATTTTATGACGGTAGGACAGTACTGCAAGTTATATGGTCATGTTTGGGTGACCATAGCTTTCATCTCATTAGGTTATATACTAGTAGCTAAGAACCATCTTAGGCTCAGGCTAACCTTGTAGCAAAGCTAACCTTGAGCAGGAAACTTAAGGAATATTTTCCCCTGATAATAATAACTAACACTTCCAGAAATCTCAACTGATATGCACAGGAACTACATCATTTCTGTTTTCATCTTTCTTTCTTTCTTCAGGTTACAGCGATGAGTGGTACCCCCCAGGGTCTGTCTTGGGGCCAGCACTCTTCAGTATTTTTATCAATGAGCTGAAGAGTGGGATTATGTGCATCCTCAGCGAGTTTGGTCATGACACTAACCTGAGTGGTGCAGTTAGTACAATAGAAGGAAGAAATATCATCAAAAAGGGACCTGGATGAGCTTGAAAAGTGGGCCCAGGAGGATCTAAAGAGATTCAATGGGTCCAACTGCAAGGTGTTGCATTTGGGTTGGGGCTATCCCAGATATGTGTACAGACTGGGAGATGAACTCCTTGACAGCAGTCCTGTGTCTTGGTACATGAAAATTTTACCTTGAACGAGCAGTGTGTGCTTGCCGCCCAGAACGCCTACAGTATTCTGGGCTGCATCAAAAGAGGGTTGGCCAGAAGGGAGAGGGAGGTGATTGCTTCTGTCTGCTCTGCGCTTGTGAGGCCTCATCTGGAGCACTGCGTCCAGATCCGAGGCCCCCAGCACAAGCAAGATACAGAGCTGTCAGAGCAGGTCCGGAGGAGGGCTGCAAAGCTTATGAGAGGGCTGGAGGACCTCTCTTATGAAGAAATGTTGAGGGAGCTGGACTTGTTTAGCTTGGAAAAGAGAAGATTCCGGGAAGACTTCATTGCAGCCTTCTGGTACTTAAGCTTATTCCTGCTTATAAGGTGGAAATTTTTTACTCAGAGGATGGTGAGGCACCACAAAAGGTTGCCCAGAGAAGTTGTGGATGCCCCATCCCTGGAGGCATTCAAGACTAGGTTGAATGGGGCCCTGGACCCTGATTTAATTAGTGGCAACCCTGTCCATGGTGGGGAATTTAGAACTAGATGGTCTTTAAGGTCCCTTCCAACTCAAGCCGTTCTGTGATTCTATGAACATGTCTCTGAGAAAGAATTTTGTTTCATAGTTAGTAAGTTCAGTGATACAAGGGCAGCTAAAAATATTTTAAAACCTATTATAGTATGTATAATTTAAAATTATTTATACTACATCTGAAGAAGCAATGTAGGTTATAATTGCATTTTCTTGCTGTTTATTCTGATGGTCTCTAAGCCTTTAATGGTCAGCAAAATTAATGGCACTACTTCCAGAATAAAGTATCAAAAATATGAATGAAAATAGTCATTACTATGGGTTAACCTCAGCTGGCAGCTGAGTACCACACAGCTGTTTTTTCAACTTGCATTGGCTGGCTCTGTAGTATTCAGTTACCAACTGAGGTTAACCCATGAAAGTCTGTTTTTGAGTCCTCCCTGTCATGTGACCTGAACTAAGAATGGTTCACAAGTCTGAACAGATCAAACAGGAGACAGTTTGTGTGGTAGCCCTTTGGCCAGTCCAGATAGGACCAGATGTGAGAAGTGTGTTCTATATCACAGCTGGGAAACATGGTACCACCTGAAACCTCTGGCAGAACGCACCCAGAGGTTGACTCCTAGGGCTGTGGATCCAAGGGTGTAGAGATCACCTACAGGTTGACTACACCCATAATAAAAAAGAAATACTAGCAGCATGTGAGGGATATCAAGCCACTTCAGAGAACTGCAGCTTCTCTTGGAGCCACGATTGCCTGTAATGTTCAAAGGAAGGGTCCCCCCTATGCATCTTGTAACCAACACTATGTGGAGTATGTGGACAGTACTTGCCACACAACGAGCCTGAATGGGGAACTCTACCTGCCCTGGAGTCCTGGAAAAGATCATGATCAGAAGGCAGACACTTCAAAGCATCACCTAAAGAGGTGGCCTGTGCTGAGGAGGCCCTACTTGTTTTAACGATATGTCATGTAGATGCTCATGTGCTTAAAATCTATGTCCCTGAAAAATGTTGAAACAATGGGCTACTAGACTGGGCAGCCAGAACTGAAGTGACCCAGGTGGACTTGGACTGACAATGTAAGGGTGTGCAATTCATAGTTTGGTGTGCCTATGCAAAACTGGTATATATAGAGAGAATTGTAACATGCATATGGGCTCAAGACTGAGGGATGGACCTGACAACTAAAGACGTTCCACAGATTATTAATGAGTGAAAATGTGCCAGAATCAAACAAAGTAAGTAAATCAAGCAAGTAAAGCATCTCTCTTGAAGAGGACAACGGCTATGCTATCAGTATCAGAAGGTCTGACAGATCAATTGTATCAAACTGCCATGAACCCGCTAAGACAAGTGTCATGTGCTTACAACGGTGGAGATAAACACCAGATGCCTGGAAACACCCTGCAACCCACACTACTTTCCAAAACACCGAGCCAGGTCTTGAAAAGAGAATTCTGTGGTGGCATGGCAGCCCAAAAAGGATCAAGTCAAACAAAATGACTCATTTCTGAAACAACTTCGCAAGAACCTGGGTCAAGGAACACAGCATTCACTGAATGTATAACCTCTTCTTATCATGTACCAGCCTCCAAAAAGATGGAATGATACCGCAGCCAAGTCTGGGGCCCGCAGCACAAGAAAGATGTGGAGCTGTTGGGGGCGGATCCAGAGGAGGGCCACAGAGATGATCAGAGGGCTGGAGCTATAAAGATAGGCTGAGGGAGCTGGATTTGTTCAGCCTGGGGAAGAGAAGGCTCTGCGGACACCTCATTAAAGCCTTCTGAAACTTAAAAAGATCTTATAAACAAGACGAAAATCAACTTTTTACATGGGTGGATGGTGATAGGACTAGGGAGAATGGTTTTAAACTGAAAAAGGGGAGATTTAGGTTATACAATGGGGAAATTTTTCACTGAGTGGTTGATGGGGTGCTGAAACAGGTTGACCAAAGAAGTTGTCAGCGTCCCATCCCTGGCAGTGTTCAAAGGCAGGTTGAATGGGGTACTGGGCAGCCTCATCTAGTGTCTGGCCCAGTGATTGGCAACACTGCCCACGGCAGGGGAGCTAGAACTAGATGATCTTTGAAGTCTCTTCTAATCCAAGCCATTCTATGATTCTGTGTTTCTATGAAAAAAAAAAAAAAAAAAGGAAGAGAGCAAAATTTCTCTACTTTCTTCATTTTATATCCCATAAGATAAGAGATCCTGAACATCCTGGAATATAATAATTTCTTTAAAATTCCTGCTCTAGTTGCCCCTTCTTCAGCAGAGGAGTTGGACCAGATGACCTCCAGAGTTCCCTTCTAACTTCAACCGTTCTATGATTCTGTGACTCTGTGATTCTTTCTGCCTTACAGATTCTGGTTGTTCCTTCTCTGAGCTTCCTTCAAAAGCACTGGAGGCCTGTTCTTATGCTCCTTTCTAACTGGGTATAATTGATCCTCAGCCAGGTTGCTGGGGTAATGGAGAAATGAACCTTTGCCTCTCAAAAATGTGAACAAAAGCTAGAGTTATGTAAGCCAAAAGACAATTGTAATATGATAAGATTAGATGAATAATGGCCTATGGAAATTTAGATAGAAAATTAGGTTCTTAATCATCGGCATTTGTTCTAGGTCTGTCTTTCCATTGGAGTAACAGGGCAGAAAGCATAACTATTTTTCGTTCATGCTTATTCTACTTATGGAAAGGATTATTGCATCCTGGTTCACTGTACTTGCAGGATTTAAATTGTTTGAAAGAAGCAACCTTTCCATTTCCTGTACTGGAACTATCATGAGTAGACTCCTTCTTCAGGACAGACATTGATGTTAGAAGTTGGGTATTTCATCTAAACATCTCTGAGATTAAAAGAACATTGCAAGTACCCACTAGATGGTTTATACATGTATTAAGTATCCACAGGAGGCATTAATTGTCAAATAAATAAATGACAAAAGAATATAAATCCCAGAAAATTAAAATGTGAAACTGATGTTATAAATTTGAGCAGTATCTTTGCATTAGCTATTTAGTCTATGATGTGGGTCAGTAACTGGAAGTTTACAGTCCTCTTTCAGGTCACAGTTTAGCTTTGACTACAAGAGCAAGAATATACTTTTGCTTACCATTTTATTTGGTGGAATTAACCTTTAATTAACCTCTCAGCTGTTGCTATTAAATTTTGGTATTAAACGATGACTTTTACTTATCCCAGCTGTTTCTTCTAATTCCTTGTATTTATGCTTGTGTGTGTTTGTTTCATGTAATAGTAAGCAGATTCTGAGATGATTTTTAAGATATCCATTTGGAGCTGATGTAGCCTTCTGTGTAGGATAAGGCTCCCAGAGCGATTTTTTTCATATTCAGAAAGATCTTTACATCTTTGAAAGCTCCAAAATGAAACAATATCATGAGTTCATTAAAGGTCATTTCATGGAAAAATAAATTTACTAAATAGTAAGTACTTTTGTTGGGAGATGTTAAAACTGGTTTGATTAATTCACTTAAATAAAACTCTTAACATATATCTCTGTGCAGTTTGTAATGTTTTCTGAGAAGCAGGAAAAAGTTCTGAAACAAAGAACAAGGACTTATAAAGAAAGCAGTGAAGGGTAGCTAAAGAAGTGGGTTACGTCTGTTCCCTTGATGATGTAATATCCACACTAATATTTCTGGCCAGCCTGGTGACATCTTGTACAGTCCATCTGTGAAGGCACAGTGGAGCTGGTGCTTCAGGGAAGTGATGCACTTGCTGCACATGCCTGAATTGATGGCACTGCATGTGGGATAACAGTGCATGACACAAGGACTTCTCTGAGTTGCCACAGAAACTAGAGCACATTCCCACAACACAAAAAACTGATACAGCCAATTCCCAACTACTTGCCCTCCTGACAATAAATCAGAGAATGTGGTGAATTAATTGTAAGACGTAATAATGCTCCTGGAAGTGCAAATGGGGAGAAAGCCTTTTTCCTGTGGAACTGATTTTCCAGTAATATTTTTAAAGTGTTTTAGATTTTGGCTCGATTCAATGCTATTTATAATTAATACTTAGTACTCAGTAAATACTTAATACCCAGCATGCTACACAAAAGTTGTTTTGATCCAGTCAAGTTATTATATACATCATCAGTATTATTTCATGGACTTGATTCAATAAATATAATTCTTAAGATCAGAAAGCACTGAAAAAACATTGAAGATTTCAGTTTTTAATGAAAAGACATCTGGTTAATAAAGGCACAAGAGAGATGAAAGAAAACTAGATTTTTTAAAAAATGTTTATATTTCTGTTTCTCCAAAGTAGTAAACATAGAAAAATTAGTTTTGCAGGAAACTCATAGAGCAGATACAAAATTCAAATTTCATTTTCCTCCGACATCCACATATAGTTAACACATGCTCATATACGTTCCTGGCTGCAGACTGTGCAGTCAGATTATTGTCTAGTACCTGATTCACAACATTGTAGGCAATAGCAGGTTTGCCATTGGCACTAACAGGAGAAGCATTGTAGTCTTTATTGCTTTTATATGAGGAGTCTGAAGAAGAATTCAAAAGCAGCTACCTTGTGTTTATAAATACAGATTAATAATGTTGACATTTAATGCTAAATCACAGCATGAAAAAGTTCCTTCTGCGTCTTCATAAATTACTTCAGAAATGCTATCATTTCTGAAAAAGATTTTAAACTATACTGGGAAAAAAAAACCTTACTTGATTTAAAAAATGTTTAAAATATAGTTTAAATTTAGACTAATTAAGACCAATTCAGACATATAATTTTGAAACTAATTTAAATATTTTTACACACTTAAAGTATTTTTGATATTTTCAAACTAAATTAGTATGAACACTGGAAAACATAAGAGAAATATTAGACATTTTAAAAGTCAAATATTTCAAATGAAAATGGGACAGCTTTTTATTGTATTTGTTGTTGTTTTAAAGTTTACCTGCTTTAAAACAGAGAAAGAAGAGAAAGTAGAATGTACAAAAATCACTACTCATTTAGTTCTCTTTTTTTATGTTCCCAATACTCAAATAATTCATTTCACTACCTTTATACTGAATGTAATTTTAGCAGTTTATTATGAATTTAGCATTAAAAACAGAACCTTTAGTTTCACAGAAAATACTGTATATTGCTTGTTGAACTTACTTGTTATTTGAACATTATTGCTGATGATAGAGCAAATGGAATGTGGTAATAATGAGAGCAGTAATTCAAAACCAGCTTATTCTACTTATGTCATAGCATTGTGAGAACACTGACAACACTGACATTTGCAATTTCTAAAATCATGAATATATGATGAGTTACTGTCTCGCTTAATTAGCAGTACAAAGAATGCTACTTAGAAACAATTGTACAAACATTTTAAGAAAAGTTGTCCTTGTTATATTGCAGTGTTACAACTGCTTGTGAAGGTCACACCTAAAAATGGATTATGCACAAGAGCATCTCCTGGCATCAAAAGAAACTGATACATCTAACAAAGATAGATGGAGATTCCTATTCTTGCTAATGCTGAGATTTTCTAAAAAGTTTTGACACTCTGATAAATTACAGAATCGGAGTCTGTAGACTGGGATGAGATTTGCAGAGTGTAGTTAATTAGTGCAGCAACCTCTTAGCCTTTTCAGGAAATGTGTTACAGTATGTTATTATGGCTAACTATATGAGAGAACATAGTGCAACCAAATCCATACAGTGAAAGAGCTGAAAAAACAACATCTACATTACACATATTTTAGGACTTTTTTGTGGACTAGTCCTGCTAGGTCCGATGAGCAGAGAACTGTTAGCAGATAGAGTATATTGGGGCATTCTTAGAGTATGTGATATTTCCTCTAAAGAAATGAATGCTTATTTCTCCAAGACTGCTCTACAGTATGCGCTGAAGCATGGTAGACAGGGAAGATCAGGAGACTATCCTCAACAGAATATTTTTCACCTGAGTGAAAAGAATAAGGGAAACATTGTATGCATCATTCAAGGAGGAATCAGATGTCAATACCAGAGAAGTTAGATTTTCTTTTAGCAGCAGCAGTTTTCACTGCTTCTGAACATTTGTTTCAATCCTCATTATTTACTTATTTATATAAATTGAGAACCAAATAACTATGCTCTGTAGTTATGCTTGTATTTCATTTATTATTTAAACAGAAATGGTAGCTATTAATTTACTTCGGCTAATTCAGTGCAGATATGCTAAGTGATATAAAATGGCCAAGTTCTTTGATTTAGAAAAATTTTGTTTTGGCACATTACCTCTGGTATCTCTGTTACTGTCTGTCTTATGTGAACACTTCCCTATGTTCTTCCAGCAACAATCTTCTATTAAACAGACGAGATGTTTAAATCATTTGCTAGGAGATTGTGCATAGAGGCTGTTTAAAACAGTTTCACAGCGAACTTCATCATCATACTATTCTGATATGATATCACCATCCCTAATTGCCACATGATTGCATGTTTAATGCATAAAATAGCAGTCATTGCCAAGGAGCATAACTTGGTTGTGCTTTCCAAAAGTAATACACTTCAAGATCTGGACATAGAACAGAAACTGCATCAAAATAACTGGCTGCATAAAAAAATCTCAGTGGAAATGGTTGCACAAAAAATACTCTATTCTCACAGCAAAGATGTTTTATGGATAAGTAGAGAAAAATACCTTTGCTCTTTTAGTTTAATTTGTTTATTTTTGTTGGCTTGTGAAAGGAAGCTGTTTTGAAACTCTAGGAATGCTCCTATCAAAACTACAGAATACCTAGTTATTGCTACAGAAGAGACCATGAAATTCTTAATTTTTCTTGCTCAGATTATCTAATAGTGAAAGAGGTAAACTGCAACGTTGTCATGAGTTTAGAACCATTTAGTCATTTTCTCTCTTTTACATATTTTTTCTGTAAACTGTTGTTTTCTCTTTTTATATTTCCACTTGCAATCTCAGATTCAATACACCTACCTGAAGCATGTAAATAAGGTTGCTTAAAGAGTAGCTAAATTTAGACTGTATGCTAAACAGCTCAAAATCTAGGGTAGCAATCATAGCCTTCCTTCTGCTCACAATGTTCAAAATCCTTGTCCAGGTTTAAATTCCTGTATCCAAGCCTCTGATGCCCGTTATCTACTCTGAGACGTACCCTCATCCTTATGTTATTACAGGCTATTTCTGCTTTGAATTGGCTCAGCTTCCCTGCCAAGCACATTAACAAAACACCACCTAGTTTTCAACCTCATAAGTACTCACCTGACACCTCACAAATTGTCAAGTGCTAGCTCAGGCACTGAAAACCAAAGGTCTCTGTACAGTTCTAAACTAAGTTGAAAATTAGCAGTAATGTGCCTACCTGTAGCTAAGGAAAAGAAATGAAAAATTAATGATTTATTGAGTATTAAGAAAGGCTGGATGAAAGATTTGCTAGTTGTTTCTCATTCCCAGCTAAGCGTGAACTCATGAACTTTCTGATTTAGTTTGTATTTCCATGCATTTTTTACTGGCAGCAAAGTTAAAGAACTCCCCTTTCTTCCTCTCCCACCTTCCTGCCTTTTTCTCCATTTCCTTTTTTTTTTTTTTCTTCAGTTAATTAACCTGGGTATCAGCATAGTCTCATAAGCAGTTCTTCTGGCACAAGTGTAAGGAGAAGGCAAACATGGCAAAAAATTGGAGTTAAGTGGGAAAGGCTATGAGAAAGCAAAAATTTCTAAAATGGAGTGCATGAGAAAAAACATCACAGAATTCTGTTCTGGAATTTCAGATTCAAATTTTTCACTTGGGATTTAACCTGGTACACTCCAACACAAAAGAGCTTCAGGCTCTCAGATTATGGTTCAAAAACCTTCAGGTTCCTCACAGTCAAAGGCCATTTGGGAAACAAATTTTAAACACACTAAGACTACAAAAAAAATGTATGTGTAATAGTAGTCCTTTAAATTATTTGTGTTGAACAGAATAATATACCTCTTAGAGAGATGTTACAACTCACATTTTTTTCAGCAAAGATACCTCTTGCTAGTCACATTTTTCTTCAAGCTGAATTATTGCACAGTCCAAATGTTCACTACGTTCAAATATGAGATAAGACCAATAACCAGAAAATAAAGATGACTCACTTGGGAAATTCTGTTCAAGTACACATTTTTGTTTGGCTTTTTGTTTTCTTTTTTGTGCACAAATATGTTAGTCTCCACTAGGCACTATGCGTAGAATACTTGAAAAAGTGATAGTGCAGAAAAATAGAGACATCATCAGTGAGTCTTTCAGTCTCTGCTTAGGGATATCCCACAAGAGATATGCCTATGATAAAGAGTCTATATGAGTTGTCTTTCAGGTAAAAAGTCTTCTAAACTGAGTTAATTTTCAGGTTTTAGTTTGACTTGAAGTGCTACTTTACTTTTGTTTTAAAGAAGGAACAAATAACCTCCATCCTTCGCCACATGGAGATACAGCACAAGAAATAGTGTGAGTCCTTTTCTCCCCTAAAAGCTGGAAAGGTAACTACTAAAACTCTTGTAGCTGTACTTGCTGCTGAGGCCAAGCTGGGATGTCACCTGATCCAGTTTCTAAGGGAGTTTTGGTGGTGAGTCCCGAAAGAAGCATGCAGGATGACTCTTAAGATCACACCAAGGCAAAAAATCAATTCCAGGAGCTGGCTTCAGCTTATGATTTTGTAATTCTGTATATACAGAGAGTGACTATGATCTAGAAGAGTTTGGAAACCTAAGAAGAGGTGCCGTAAGTTCCCTGATGGCAATTGTTATTCAATAACGTGTAGTGCAGTATTTTGGTTCTGGCAGTAATTGGATAGGTTAAAAACTCAGTCAGTGGACTTTGGAAAAGAAGAAATACAGTTTGGTAACAGAAAGTCTGTAAGTTGTAACAGAGTAGAACAAGATAGAACAGAATAGAATAAAATAGAATAACTGTTTCCAAAGAAGGAAAACTGAAAAATGCAGTTTATAACATTCCAGTGCATGTGAAACTTAATTTTATATTGATGATGGGGACTGCTGGACTGAAGAAAGGCTTTCTTTGAGATAAACTTCCTAATTTTTGAAACACTGCATTTTTCCTATTTTTCTTCCTATGTGTTCTAGTTACCATATTCAGACTTCTTTTTTTTCTTTTTTTCTTTTGACTTATAATTGTTGTTATGTACTAAAAGGTAAGGTAATGACAGATGGAGACAGATCAAATGATAAACTTCTTTTCACACCATTTAATATTATCTTGTAACTAATATATGTTCTGTAATAAAACACTACAATGTTCTTTGACTCTCCTTTCTTCATACTAGACCATGAAATTTCTCAAAGTCAAGATCAAATTGCGTGAAGTTATAGCTTACTCTGAGGTGTCAAAAATAATATTATCATGTTTAAAAGATCTCAATACTGAGCCACTTTTAAACTGTGACTAAATACCACTCAAAGAATACAGAAATCTATCCTGAATGGGATATCCCTTTTAGGTATAATTTTGCTGCTTCGTGGGTCACACGATTTTGATTTGCTAAAACAGAACATTAATGCTTCAAAGCATCAGCACACCTATGTTGAATTTAATTTTTGCAGCAGAAATAAGATTTTAGATAACACTTTTTTCAGTCAGAAGAAATGGCCCCAAAGCAGTGAGCAACCAGAAAAATGAACTTCAGTTCAGTGTTTTTCAAGTTATAATTACTAACGGTTACTAATTTTGGCTGTGCTCTTCTTAAACCTTTTAATGCTCAACTTCATGCTTCTAAAAACTTCTTTTGTTCCACAAAATTCAACTAAGCAAGTGGTACATTTTATTTAATGGTTTTTATGCTTGCTCTTCTATGTTTCTTTTACCTGTTTTCTACTGTTGAACATCTTTCAGGAAGTTGCTAAGCATGAAGGAGTTGCTAAGAGTTAATTTTGAACTACTCATATTATCAGGGCCTACCACAGCTGCATATACTCCAGTTAGCACCTCATTTGCAATGGAGACAGCTTCCTGAAATCCATGGTTAGTTAGTCTCATTCTACTTTTTGTTAAGTTGTAAATTCACAAAACAAAGTTGCTTTTGTGTGCACCTAGAGTAAAATAATAGATTATGAATAATTAGAGTCCTATAAGCTTTTTCTCCCTTACACTATTTTAATTTGTTTTCGTTCTAGCTCTGCTTAAAAGTTCAATATAGATGTAATAATGTAAGATTCTCATTTATTGAGTTCATGCAAAAACTGAACGTCAGAAGCTTTTAATCAACTACTTGATACTGGAGCAAAATGTATCTATATGTCTTAGTTTCTAACAGAAGTTACGCTTCTCGTAGTGGCTAGTATGAATTTATCTTGTACCTCAGAGATACTGATAACATCCTGGCAGTGTTGAACGGAGCCGAGGACATAACTCACTTCCGCATTCCTCTGCCAGTGAGATAGTTAAGGGGGGCATAAGGAGCTGGGAACTGGGAGGGGACAGGACCAGGGCAGCTGACCCAAAATTGACCAAAGAGCTATTCCATCCCATATAACATCATGTGATTGGTTCGGGGGGGTTTCCGGGTTCTCTTCGTTACGGAAGGGGCTAGCCGGGAGGAAGGGTCACCAGTGGCTGTGAGCCCTTGCTCTGCGTATCCTCTTTGTGTATATATATATATATATGTACTGTTATTTCTTTTGTTCTCTTTACTATTTTAGTAAATAGCATTTATCTCAACCCACGCATTTTACTGCATATCTCTCTACTTCTCTCCCCCGTCCCATTTGGGGAGGGGGGAGAGTGAGTGACTAACTGTGTGGAACTTAGCTATCTGCTAAGTCAAACCATAACAATAATCTGCATTGAAATGAAAAAGTAGCAACTTTAACAGAACCTTTTCATTAATTAGTTGTTAAAAATGCTTATTATCCTATGTATAGCATGAAATACCAACCACTATGACATATCAAGTTCTGATGAATCTTTTATACTCAGACTCTGAAGTGTTAGGTGATAATAGATGATTTTTAAAAGAAATCTTGGAAATTCTATATAGTGTATGCAATATAACCTTGTTAGGAATCCTTATCCTTTTTTTAACGCTAATTCGATTTATATAATTACTTTATTAGGTGAGTTCATTGTGGTAATAATTTAAAAAGGCTTCAATTAGTTTTGGGATATCCAATTGCTTAAATAAGCCAGTACAGCTAAGCTAGATGTAGATACCACTGATCAACACCATTGATCAAAGAGAACTTGTTTAGACTACAGACAGGGCTGTTTTTCCTCACTCTTATTTATTTATATATCACAGAAGGAAGCTCTGCAAGGAAGTCTTCAGTTATTTGCCAGACTCAGGCTTGCACATTACTTCTAAGAATGAAAAGCATTTATAGTAGCAGTCGTATTAGTTCTATCTATCAGGTACTCTTTTTACATTAGGAAGTAAAGTTATTAATCTTTGATTGCGATTAGAGTCAGAAATAAATAGCAATAAACACAGTGAAATTTAGAATAAAATTTTAACTTGCAAGCAAGCTAGAGCATATTATCCCAATACTCCTCGCTCTCCACAGATCTCAAGGCTTTTCCAAGCCTTCCCTCAAGATCAGGCCCTCTTCTCTATCTATGGATGACACATCCCACAGTCACAAGATTCAGCCCTGTTTTGCCCAGAGCTATGGCTGCTCCAGCACCCAGCTGCCATACCATTTATCCTACTCGGGGACTTTTCTGGCTGCATATCTTCCAGCAGTCACACACTGACACACATGCTCCAGCTGCTGGCCGCTATTACCCCTGATCCTACTTCCAGCATACTGATCAGCAGCCCTTTTGTACACCACCAAGCCCTTTCATGCCCTTACCCTCTCTTTGCCAATGCTTGTTCCTCCCCAGACAACTTTGATCCCTCCCACCTTTGTTTTCTCCCCTGATTTTTGCCTCTTCTGAGATCCTTACTGTGTGTGGAACAAGACTTTTCCCTGTGTGTAGGGTCAAGTGAAAACATTATGTCATGTTACAGGAAGCAGCTTTGCAAGAATCTTTGTCTCCATGCCTTTCCAGCTATGAAAATATAGGAAAAGATTGTCTAGATATATCTACCCTAAACAGAAGCTAGGTAAAACAGAAATTTAAAGAATTAACACACAATTGAGCAAATAAAGTAGCTCCTTTGCATGCATAGATTTGAGAATTTTTTCAATTTTTATATATACTTTTATTGATCCACATTAGCATTCTACATAGCCTTCCAGCTAAGTGGGCACTTATTTCAACCAGACATCCTAATGTTGCAAACTCTTGGCCATAGGTTACCTTTTGGCTTCCAGTACAAACTGCTTCCTACCACTAGGGCTCAGCAGTACTGCAACAATAGTCTTAACCCCAGACATCCAATCTTGCAATGACTGCAAATCTTCCTATTAACACAATAATTATTTTTCCTCTGAAAACATACACTGTAAAATTATACTGAGGAGGATTTGTAATTGAAGCACTTGGCCTTTACTGTTAGATGATTAATTTTAACAGTATGTGAGCAAAAGGGTATATCTCCTGTTAGAAGTATAAAAAGTAGGTTGTAAAATCACTAGTTCATCTAACATCTAAGCAAAAATACCCCGTTATGCATATCAAGTAGCAGCTTCAAAATGTAAATGTACTCTCATTTCTCTTAAGAAAATCTTTTCTTTTTCTGCAAAATCAAGAGCTTCTTTTAAAATATAAGCCACTTGACTTCATTTACAAAGCATGGAGTCCAGGCAAGGACAGTTTACATGCGTATAATTTTATTTATGTTACAGAATTCTGCAATCACCTTGCTCTGTTCCTTTACTAACCTAATTTCCATCTCTACCTGCTGTCTTTGTGCATCTGCCCCTCAATTAAATCTCACACCTGCAGTGGCTTCAGTTTACTGACCACTGCCTTTAATACTTTCCACAAGTTCTTATATGATTAGAAATGCAATAAAAAGGGTGATTCTTTTGTCACATGTATTCCTTATAGACAACAAGTCTGACAGAACAATCTCCCAAATACCATTGCTGTTTAACAAATCTGTAAGATGTAAGCTATTGTTCTGTGCGATCAAACGTCTTTAAATTTATGACTCATTATTATATCACTGTATAGAGACAGAGATAAAAGTTAGCACACTAACATATAGCTTGAGTAAAGGGGTTACTTTTCTTAAGAACTAAATTCTAACATTTCATATTTCTGAGTAAATAGGGAAAATCCCAAAGTTTTAATTTTCTAAAGGTAGAAGAGGATATATTTTTGGCAAAGGTACAGTCTTCGCAAAGGATTTTAATAAAACTGTACACAGAGTACGGCCAGAATAGCATTGAATTCTGTTGGAGCAGATGTGCAACTGGTTTAAAAAAACAGTTTTAATATATTCAGTGTCCCTTCAAATTTGAGTCAGTGTTAGACTGTTCTGCTTTCATCTTCACTGGAGGTATTCTAGACTGTATTCAGACAAAATAAATATAATTTGTGGCTAAAATACTGAGAGTAGCAAAGAATACTGGTTTCAATATCATTCTAGAGTTGTGTTGTTTTTCTGCAAAATTTGGAAAATTCCTGTTATATCTTGTGAGATTTGGATTTTGCCCAGTGTTATTGTGGAATCTTTCCCATTGTGAAGTAGAATGACTTGACAGTTAGTTGCTGCCCTTTTTCAAATGGGCCTGTTGTGATTTAGCATTGCTATTGCAGCTCTAATTGGTCAAACACCAAATGTAAGGTGCTATATAAATGTAAAATATTGTTGCAGTATATCCTACTTAATTGGTACAGGGTGGTTTTTTTTTTTTTTTTTGAGTACTTTCCTGGTAACTAATTTCACCTGGTAATAGTAGATTGTACTGACTTCTTTTTAATTGGCTAATATTAGCATAAATTCTGCAGAACAGCCATATATACATATGTACTTGATACGAAGAAGCTAAATAGAGATTTGACAGAAATGAACTTTAAAGAAATAAAGTGGAAACCTGTACTCTTTAAACAAATGAGAAATCGTAGTGTGTGGACCAAGATTGTGCTGATAATTTTTGAGCACCTCAGTTTTCTCAAATAAAAATGGAAACAACCTTTATAAGTCATAGGGGAGACCATTTTCTGGATAAGTTCAATCAAAGACAATGGAATTTACAGATTGTATTTGTGGTTTCTGGTGTACTTATCAGTATGAGATAGAAAATTCAGGTGTTTTTTCCTGTTTGAAATTCTTCAGACGCCTTAGACTCACTTATTTCACTGAAGCTCCTGCCTTTACCATGCTTGTTACCATGCCTCCTGAAGTAGGTCTTGAGAGCTATAGGAGGGTTTAGAGTCAGAAGTGCTAAGCTGCTGTCTTAATATACTGTTCAAAAAAGTGAGTCACAGCTGAATTTCTCAGTCAGTTAGCTGGATGAAAAATCTAATTTAAAAGACTCTTGCTACCTGCTGCATTTCATTGTTCAATCAGTTGTGCTGATATTATCGTGTATGGACATCACTGTAAGCAAGGTTACTGAAATGATTTTAATTAAAATAATTCTGCAAAAAGAAAAAGTTGTTTTTAACAGGGGTTAAATCACTCATCATCCCTGGAGTCCTGCAAATAGTTGTATTGACACAGCTGGTCTGGTGATGAATCTCAGTGCAGGCATGAGCAGTTTTGGAAGGCTTTGTTATTGAAGTTATTGTGAATCAATAGCCTGCAAGACAGCAGAGTAAACTGCTCCTGACTGCTCTTAGGAGCTAGTTATCACTTTCTGGATGAGATGAAAATTAAATACTTAATGGAAGGTGGCAGGCAGCTCTAAGTGCTATGTTGAGTGCTTCTTGGTGTTACCTTTTAGGAGAGAAGTGCAATCCTGTAATTTGTGCTCTGGATTCAGCTAAAAGGCAGGAATACCAATGTTTTTTTCTCAGAAGTAGCTGAAGCTTTTCTCTCCAATTCCATCTAAAGGGAGAGACAATGGCACATAGCCTCAACTAAGAAGATAATTTAGTTTGATCCCAGAAATTCTTGGTAAGAAGGATAAGACTGTAGTGTTAGTTTTGAGGGTCTTAACATAAGACCTGCCTCTTTGGTCGCATTACTAGCAAATCAGTATACTCAGTGAAACAGATTTTAGGCTTAAAAAACAGTCATATTATAAACCTCTATTGCTGTGACATATGAATGACTTAAGACAAGGAATTGGTCGTTATCTGGAAAAATTATCGCCTTGCGACTGTTGCTATGAACAACCAAGGACATTGTTTTGCAATAATCATGGTCCCTTTAACAGCTTACATAACGAACTTCCAGCTGGGACAGAGCAGAAGGAGGTATTGGAGACTAACCTGTCTGAAAAGGTGCCTTCGGATCTGATCTGAACTCTGGTGAGTTTTGTTTGTTCGTTTCGCCTTTAAAAGTCTGATTCATAAAAAGATAATATTTATTTTGTCCTTTTCTCATTATTTTGGTTCACATGGGAATGAATGAATAAGGGCACAAGATTTATCATGATTAACAAAGTAATTCATACATGAGAGAGAAAATTTTCACTTTTATTTACAAATATATGTACTTTCTGCATATTCTGTTTTCCTTTTTAAACAGTGCTTAAGTTTTCCAATAGAGATAAAAGACAACCAAGAAATATCGTCAAGTCAATAGTTGTGAAGTACTGAGTGCTTTTGGTTTGAGATTACCCACCCTGAAATGACTCTGTAGCTTAGCTGGATTTTAAATAAATATTTGAAGGTCTGATAATAACGAGCTTCCAAATGAAAATGGTCTCAAAAGAAATTGAAAATAGAGTTTATTCATTACTCTAGGGGATAGTTTTACCAACTCCTGAATTGGTTTCACCGTATGCACATTTCTTTGGCATATTGAGCTAGCTCAGCACACACAGCACACAAAATGCCTGAGTTACTTAAAAGACGTGTATAGCTGTAGCTTGCTTTTGTTATTCATTAAATTTCTACTTTCCTGGCAAGTAAATAACTATTTTCTAGTCAGGAAATGGCTTGGTTCTTAGTTCTATACAGAAATCACAATGCCATGCTTTCATATGCAGACAAAATGAGTCTTATCTATCAGGTGTTTTTCCTTACCTACTTTTAAAAGGAATTATTAGTGGGTCTCAAGGCCTTAAGCAAGACTAGGTATTTATGAATACAAATTTAGAAGACAGAGACTAACTGAAATATCTTTTATAAGCCTTGCCAAATATGTTGATTTCTGTGGGGCCTTGATTGATGAGAAATCTGTAGATTTTATTTGAATATCATCTCTGCCCTACATAGGCTGAGACTTTCTTTTCCTGTAGTTGTCTGTTTTACTGGCAACAAATTATATTTTTGGTGCCAGCAATAATTTTGTCCAGTATAAAAGATGTGATTGTCCTTCTTTGTCAGTGAGTATTTCAACTGATTCTCTCTCTGGAAAAAGAACACATTTATCCATACTTGTCTCTTTCAGCTTTTCTGGTATTTCACTCCATTCTTTGTTGCTTTTTGTACTTCTTTTCCTCCATGGGCAATTTTAGTATTGTTTCTGTGTGAGTGGAAGTTATCCCTAGGGAGGCAGCAATAATGTGGTGCTTTGTGTCTTCTTTCATGCTTTTGTACCAACATTTCGGGAGAGAAACAAAACAGGGTTTCTGATCATTTCAAACTGGGAGCTAGGAGCTGAGGAAATAATTATTGTCACTCTGCTTATTGACAGAACAATTTTTCCTGCAACCTTCTTTGTCCTTGATCTTAGAGATGATCAGAAGTGTATGAACTTCTCTATCTTCCTGTTCCCATACCAAAACAGATTTAAAAAGATGCACTAATCAAGGGAAGAAAGCAAAAGGGCTGAAAGATGAAACCAGGAGAAATGTAATAATTAATAAAAATATTTTTTTAAAGAACACAGAGTGTTTAACAATGTAAAAACAACATCAAGAAAAAGCTAATGTCTTTGCTGGTTATTCTTTCAATCCAAGTCTGGAGATATGTTTTCAAGATCTGTATTATGATTTTTTGTACTTTATTGGACTCAGGAGTAATGAGATGGATTTGAAAGACCATGTTTATACAGGCAATCTGTTGGTTAGTGGCAGAGGTAGATGGTGAAAGAAAGCAACTGCGATGATCTTTTGTGAGGAATGTGGTCAAGTCACTGTGGTTTGAGGCTGTCTACCGGATTTGTTTCTCAAGAGAGACAAAAGGACATGACAATTTTGTAGGTATTAAATGGATTTAGGGATGAAGCTTGCATTTAATTGCTCTGTGATATCAAAGCTGAAAAGCAACTGTAGATGTCTGGGAGCATGAATTCAAAAACTGAAGTCTTAATATATAGTTGGCAAGATCAGACTTAAGAATCTACAGCTTTTTGATTCTCTGTATTTTCAGCCAAGGTTCTTTTATTTACTTTGATTTCTCAGTAAGAAAGATGTCTCTTTCTACTCATGTATTTTTATCGGGAAAGTGGAGTGGAAACTCTTCCTAAATTTTCTATTATCTCAATCATTATGCATGTGGCTTTGTATCCATAAACCTCTGTGAGGTTGTATGTGGCCAGGGCACTACTAATGTCATACTAATTCTGTTTAACTTCCTTGAAAATAAAAGTGTTCCTGTGGGCAGACATTTAAAATGTCAGGTGCTATTTTTTTTTCCCGTTTCATCTTGATAATGGTTGGAAACTAGAATGTAATCTGCCTCTCTCGCTTTCGGAACAAAAGTTTAAAGAACACTTTAACAGCTTCAATACTTTACTGCTTTTCTCTTCTGAACTGATTTTTCTTTAGAGAGCTTTTCTATCTTTGATACTCTGTTAGGTCACCTTGTTATATTAATGACTGTGGAAGGAATCCTCATTCTTACTTTTTGAAAAAGGAACCATTGGACTATGTAGCAGATGTAGTAGATATGGAATCTCTACTATCTCAGTATCCCCAGAATTAGAATAATTTCCCTTGGCAATGTGTAATCTTGTCACAATAACATTTCATTCTTTATTGGTCTTAGTTGCCTACTAAGATCCTATGTAAGAAGTATATGTACAACACATTGGAACATTCAAGAATTGGTATAAAACCAGTGTATTTCCTTTTTCTTTAGAGAAAAGGAATTAGTAGACTCATTAGTTTCAATAATTTAATTTTATTTCACTTACACTAAATGAGCTGTAGAGGCTAGAGAGTTTAAATTCTGGAGTTTGTAACTGAGCAGATATTGTCATGAAGATAGTTGTGCCCATCTATTGGTGCAGACTTAGGGACAAGTTAGATCACTTTGTCTTCACCTTGATGATCTAGATGCATCAGATAACTGCATAAATATGACTATTCTCAGTTTGATATAGCATTAAAAATAGTTTCAAACATCTACAGATTGTACCCTTGTTACAGGTTATGTATATGAAACATGGTATTTCCTCAATTAAAATTCTCTAGAAAATAGACAAACTGAGCTGTAGCTGATCTTAGAAAATTTTAAATGAACTACAGCAGTATAATTCCTTGTATAGCTCTATTGATTTCAGATAGAAATAATTTCACATGCTCAGTTCAACTACAGTGTGATTAATTGGTAAAGAGTAATAGCAGAAAACAAAAGCAGTATTAGAGGCCTGATTCTGCTTATTCATTATGTGAACTGTAACTTACCAGTTTACTTGGAGCACTATTGCTTTCCATGAGATCATACAGCACAATCACCTGCATGTATTGACCCATTATACCATTAATAGAAGCAAAAGCCAGAGTGATTTGTTCTGTGAATAATAACAGAAATCCTAAGATAAATGCTGTAATCTTGTTTTGTGATAGAATACTTGTAAGCAGATGTTAACGATGGAAACTGCAACTATGAGTAA
The DNA here is from genome assembly GCA_013396635.1 of Penelope pileata. Classification (NCBI taxonomy): domain Eukaryota; kingdom Metazoa; phylum Chordata; class Aves; order Galliformes; family Cracidae; genus Penelope; species Penelope pileata. The sequence goes on from WBMW01003379.1 coordinate 48,328, forward strand.
TTCCTGTTTGAAAACTACTTAAGGATTTTGAGTACATTTAGTTTGACTTCCTATGTACAACAGTCTTACCATTTTCTTCTCACGTTCCATCACCAAGGCTAAGAATAAGTGGTTGCACAGAATGTATTTTTCTGGTTTAAGGAAAAAAATAATCCTTCAGTCTTCCTCTGAAATGATGTCACTTACAGTTTGACAAGTTTGTTTCAGTGGCTGATTGATCTCCCTATTTAAATTAAATTTCAAAGATCATATCTCTAATCTTATCTTCTTTTAGTTCCAGCTAAATGATTGCCTGATCAACAAAGACTTCTGTGCATACATTTATTCAAATAAGTTCCATTGGTTTTGAACAGAATGCTAGTGTAATGCTACTGAAGGGAGAAGAGAATAAAAATATACTTGTAATAACATATCGATTTGTGATTGCTGAGAAAATCAAATGGCAACACAGATTTCAGTCAGTTGTCACAAAAATGAAAAAATGAAAAATGACCAGTATTAGAATTTTGCATTTTTATTGTTCTAACATTTTAAAAAATATATTGTCAGTAATGATGTAGTGTTTAGCTGCTTCTGTTAAGGGCCTTATAAATTTGATTAGTGAAGCTTTGAAATAACTATCAAGCGTTACAAGCTCATCCTTTCCCTTTTATTTTTTTCATAATGACACTTGGTGTTAAGCCAACCAAAAAGTGTTTTTCGTTTTCTAAATATGTGAAATGCAAAAAATCTTAGGAAAAAACAGCTCCAAAAAAACACTGCTTATTTCTTTACTTATTTTAAGTACTGCATATATGAAGTATCTATTATATTTGCTTTTGGAAGGATTAATTCAAACTTTACTGATAAACGTATAATTTTAAATAAAAGTACTTTTTTTTTTTCCTGTGAAACAGCTGGTGCTCAAATTATTATTATATATCTATTTTGTTCTTGTTGTTCTCTTGTTATTTCTTTTTGCTAGACTACTGTATATGACCTGGAAACATCAGTGTCTTTGTCCTGCTGCCTTTAGAAACAAGTTAATTTGTTGGTAGTCTCCAAATGCAACACATAAGTAAAAGCTTTCCCCTTCAAACAACATGATTTATATATTCCAGCCATAAAGTCATTATTTTTTAAAGCATTAATTCAATTGCTGAAGATGTATTGATTATTATTATTACAATTTTTAAAAAAGAACACCTGAGAATCTGAGAACATCTTACAACTAGTTTTCACTTAAATAGTTTGATAGACTATAGAAATGACAAATTCAGTAATGAACACTGAAAACTTTGTGTCACACTCTGCAAATGTATGTCTGTTTGCTTCACAAAATACTTCATCTGCCATTGGGGATTATTTTATAATTTAAATCTTATAATAGTGTCATAATATTTCTTTTTTTTCATTTAAAGAAAAAAAAGGAAGAGTTTGTAATACGTAAATATTTGACTAGTTTGTAACAGACATTTATAATTTATTTATCTTTTAATGTATCTTAGTGAGGAAATGTATTTAGACAGCTGTTACCTTTTCTTTTTCATGGCGGACAAAAAGGACTTTATTAAAAAAAAGTGCATTTTCTGCTTTGAAGCAACTTTTCCTTTGCATTGTACAGTAAATGACATTATGCTTAGTCTTGTTTGAGGTAAAATAGTCTTGATACTGTTTCAATACTTACTTTATAACGTGCTTCGCGAAGGTCAATACAAGGTTTATCAATTACTAAAAGTGTTTGACTTTATTTTCATATGCATGCAAGCCAACAGGCTTTCTCCCAACACAGTGAACAGACCAGGCTCTGTGTAAGGTGCTGGGGGCCTAATGCAATGAACCTATAAAAATTCAGAAAAAATCATGGACCAAACGTGCTCCTTTACTGAAAGTACATTTAGTTCTTCACACACAAGTAAACAAACCATCTCACTGCCTAAGATTATATTTATAGAATGGATGAAACATGAAGCCTTACAAATCAGTCTATTTAAGATGAGTTCTACTTTTCTTGATAAAACTTAGATTAACTGAACCAGTATTAGAGTTGCAAACTTTCACAGGCACTAAAAGTTGTTTTTGCACTTACTCACCCCCAGTTCCGAAATGCTAAATCCTAAATCCTACGTTTGCTTTATGAAATCTACCTATACATTTTCATCACCAAACATTAAATTGGAAGTATATATAAAATGAAAACAGACTGAAAGCTTTGTTACTTTCCTACACTTATTCAAATTGCTTTTTTTTTTTGGCCATTGACTAAGCAACAAGTCTCTGAATTCTTTCTTTGAGGGAATAAAATTTGAGCCTTTGAAACACTTTAACTTTCAGCTGAATCACAGATTATGTTATATAGAATTATAGAGCTGATCCTTTCCAAATAAACAGCCACTGGAGCAGCAGAGAACTGCTATGGACTGACCAGAGCCACCCATTGCCCACCCTCACTGCCAAGGCAAAAGTCAGAAATGAAGCAGTGGAGTTGAGCTTTAGAAGACGGGATGATGGAGAACTGGTGTTTTACATCTTCGCTTTTCACCATCCACTGGCAATTAAATTAATTTCTCCAGGTCTGTTTTTCCCATGCTGATAATTGATAACTGATATCCCTGTCTTTACTTTAACCCCTGACCTTTTTCATTTTATATTCTCTCTCTGTGTCCTGGTGAGCAGTAGTGAGGGAGCAGCTTGGTGGAAGTGTGGCAGTCAGCCAAGGCAGGCCCACCACAGATGGTCATGTCATTTATATCAAAGGGTTTCATTTCTTGCTCTGCAGAGCATTTACACAAAGCCAATGTTTTGTTCTCAGAAACCTTAATGACAATACATATTGTTTTTCCTTTTGAATTTTTTTCTTCCTTTTTGGAGTTTGTTTTGGTGTGAAGAGGACAAATATAAATGTTAAAAAATAAATAAATAAAAAATTGGGAAGCTCAATATGCCAACTTTTTCTATGCTGTTAAACACCAAAATATGAATTTCTCTAGATCTTAATAGCTTGTGTTCTGCAGCAGATCTCATTCACCTGGATTTTTTGTGAAAGTTTCTTGAATGTAAATTATTTTGGAAAGAATATTACGAGTCAAGTGAACTGGAATTTTCCAGTGAAACTTTGGCTTGATCTCCAGTGCTTATATAACTAGCTTATTGCCAAAATTTTCATAGCATTCCTGCTAATAAATCAGATGCACATCTACATCTGACATATTTACCCATTTGAAGTTCATTTGCATGGGCGATGCTCACACACCATCTCTGAACCTGGAGACTGTAACTGCCTTCTGAGAAGCATGAAAAAGGAATGTCTTGAACAGCTTTTTGAACTTCTTCTCAGCTGTTTCCTGTCTCTGTGAGCATTTACAGCCCATTTCATGGCAAAAGTAGACATAAGTTCAAACCATAGCTGGAGGTATTTTGAAGCAACATGTTTGACTTTTCTTTGAAACAATTACTTGTATCTAAGTGAGATATTACTGCCTCTCAGATGCTAGATGGCACTGGGTAGTTGAGGCAGTTTCTAATTGTGTATTTCCTTCAGTTTCATCAGTATAAATTGTCCCTACCTCATTTCAGCCCAAGCTGCTTCAGAGAAGGAGCAACTTCATGATCAGGCATGTGTTTGCCCTGGAATTCAACAGGCACCAGCAGCTACTGCTTCTCAGAGATGTCCAGCACATGGTGCTTGGATTTATGCAGTGATATGTACTTCCTCCTCATGTTTTTGTAACACAAATTGGTGGAGAAAGTTGAAGGAGGCTCACGTACACGTTGACCTGCACAAAGAGCCCACAGTGGAGAAGTGTTGATTTCCTTTAGACCAAAGTTGATGACAGATGATGCAAACACTTCTGTCAAAGACTCTGCTGTTGGTTTGTGTTGGAGCTGGTCAGAGCAGCACAATTAACACAGCTTGTTACTGACTGAATCTCACTTTAGGTAGTTAACAACAACTGAAGAACAAACAGTTCCATAAGCTGCTTCTCAGCTGAAATCTTGCTGAAACATTATTCCACTTCCTTTGCCTTCATGAGTACACACAAAGAAAAAGGATGGCAAGCTCTGTCACGAGGCCTGAGTACTGACATGACTGTCCTTGCAATCTACTTAACTCTGAGCCAGTGCATTTGCTACTTCAATATTTGGGACTCAGGTGTGTAAGTTATTCTAGATAATATTCTCAGTGAGGTCTAGAATTCATAGCAAGGCTGAGGCTGGAAGGGACCTTTGGAAGTCATCTGATCTAATGCCTGCTCAAGTAGGTACACCTAGACCCCAGGACAGTGTTCAGATGGCTTTTAAATATCTTGAAGAAGAGAAACTACAATCTCTCTGGGCAACCTGTTCCAGCACCTAGTCACCCACCCAGTAAAAAAGTATATCATGATGTTCAAATGGAATCTCCTATGTTTCATTTTGTGTCCTGGCACTGGGCACCACTAGAAAGAGCCTGGCTCTGTCTTCTTTTCCCCTTTCTTTCTTCAGGTATTTATATACATTGATAAGATCGCCTCTGAGCCACCTCTTCTTAAGACTGAATAGTCCCAACCCTCTCAGCCTCTCCTTATAGGAGAAATGTTCCAGTCCCTTCATTATTTTTGTGATCCATCTATGGACTCTCTCCAGTATGTCCAGGTCTCTCTTGTACTGGAGGCCACAGAACTGGACACAGCATTCCAGGTGTGGCTTCACCAATGCTGAGTAGAGGCCAGCTGGCAATTCTCCTCCAAACACAGCTCAGCATACCATTAACCTTCTTAGTGATAAGGGCACATTGTTGACTCAGAATCATAGAATCATTAAAGTCGGAAAAGACCTTTTTATTTCAATGAAAATTCTAAGGTTCTCACGTGAAAATGACACTTTTAAATTATAGCTAGTTATGGTACATTTTAAAAATAAGCTCATGTAACATTCTCAACTAAAGAAGTGAAATATTTGCAATAATTTTACTTATTTTCTTTTTTTCCCCACTCTTTCTCCTTTCTACTTTGATCTATAACAGAACAGACTTTCTGAAGTTTCAAAATTTGTCAGTACAAGCAGCTAATTGTAAGTGGGTTCTTGGAATTTTTTAAATTGAGTTTTTCAAACTTCACATGTTCAAAACTCAAATTTTTACTTTTCCTTGCAAGTTTTTGTATGTGTCATTTCAAATACCCTCCCTAGTTCTCATTTAAGACCAAAGAGAACATTAATGAGATCAGAGGTTTAATGTACTGGAAAATATGACACCTATTGGGGTAGTATTGAAAAACATGCCATCTTTTAAGGCAGTATTTGAAAATGAGGATCTCCAAAACACTACAAAGCCTAAGCTTATTTTGTACATTTTGAACTTAAATTGGCTAAATTAAATCACTAAATTATACATAGAAGTCTGGAATACGTTCCTGGGCAATCAACCTAGTAATAACTTTTTCATTTTACAAAGAGACAAAATGCAGTAGAAACACAGCCTGATTTAACAAAATAGACCCATCGCCTGATTCTGTTTCTCATGAATCAAACTAAAATACCTTACACAAGGCTGAAGTGCCCTCATAAGAAAATAGCAGCCACATAAAAAGTCACATTAAAAAAATATGTATTTTGGTTCAACATACTTACCTGTTTGATAGTTGTTCACTGTACGTGTTTGTTAGTTTCAATTTGTTTCAATGGCCTATACAAAAAATAATATGCAGATAACATTTCTTTTTTTTTTCCCCCAGACTGCCTTTCATATCTCCAGAGGCACTCAGTCAGCCTCCTGCAGCAAAGCTTCCATTCATGCTGTTTGCTGTCGTTAGCATCCTTGGGAACACAGAGCCATAGAGATCTGAGTGTTTATCTGGCACCTACGCTAGAGGTACTGCTGAAGTGGTATTTTAGAAACTTTCTACCCTACGGTATATGGCAACTCACAGGAATTTGAAAAAATTCCCAGCGTAACACAGCTTATAAATACTTGGACTGAAAACTTTCAGAACCAATTTCATTCTTGGAATGACTGTTCTCTTTTGCCTTTGTATATGTTCTTTAGTAATTCTTTTCTAGAATTTCTGACTGGAAACTGGAAACTGGAAAATATTTACAGAATATTTAAAACCACTGATTGAATTGGAAAGGATTTGGGAGGCTTGAAACAGTTACACACTGTGACAAGAAAGGGATATACATTTAATATTTATATTTTAATATAATATGCGTAAATAAACAATGAGGCAATTTAAAAGAAATACTTTCTTAAAACATCTCACAAGTGAAACAGAGCAGTTTTGGGTAGTGGCAGTATGCCTTTAATCTTTATCAATGAGAGGCTTGTTTTAGAAGGGGAGTTTTCTGTCCTTCAATTAATACAGAGTAATCCTTAAAATACTAGCAACAGAATCCAAGACCTTCTGCACTTCATGCTCTAGAATGTATGAGCTGAATCAGATCCTAAGTCTGCCACCTTGGAAAAATAGCTGTTCTCAGAAGTTATGTGCATTCCATACAGTATATTAAGTTTTTCCTTTTGACAAAAATATACTTTAGCTAACAGTATTTCAAATATTGCTGATTGTCCGGGTAATATCTAGTTTCTTGTATTTTAAGAGCAACAACAACAACAAAAAGTAGTAATAATAAAAAAATAATAAAAGTAGCACTAGTTAATACTATTAATAAACATTCAACTTCTTCAAGTGAAGGTGTGTTCCCAACGCAATATGCAGATTTTTAGGCTGTGACAAACAAGGCTGTAATAACTTTTCATGATTAAAGCTTAATCTGATGCAAAATTTGCCACATATTTGATTACTTAAAAGAAATAATGCATTCTGTCATCTATCTTGAAAAATTAAAGACAAGGTAATTAAGATAACAACTCATGCAGTGTTTACCTGGTTAATTCCTTATTATTAATCTGTGAAAGGTAATTATTTTTACTGGCAATGTAGTCCAGTATAGCATAAGCATCTTCATTTAATATTTTTATAGCGTACTGTCTTGGAATTCATGACATTGTCAAAGTTAAGGAAAGCACAGACATCTAATCATTGTGTGGAGAAAAACGGATAAAGATGAAACGTGAAAGTTGTCCAGGTTAAGACAGCAACATAGTGTTCTACCGCTGCCTTTGAGAGGCAGCTGAGAAGATTAAGAAAGAATTGAGAAACATTATTAATATCAGCTGCAGAAAAAAAGACAAAGCTCAGAATTTTATTCAATCAAAACCCTGCATAGTTTTGACTGGACTTTCATCTACTCTGATTTGGCTATTTGCTCCAATATTCAGTGTCATTCAGAAATTCTTTCTAACATTTGCTTCTTTACTCTTTTTTTCATTACTCTAGCTTCCTATTATTGCCTTTTTCCTCTTTTTTCACTGTTGTTTCAATAACTCTATTTATGCTCCACCTTATTAAAAAAATGTTAATTAAAACATTGTTGCCAGCTATCAGATAATTTATTCTATCTTATTTTTTTCTTCTGCCTACCTGTGTTTGAATTATTTTAACTTACAGCGCTTTCATACAGAAGCCATATATTTCTCCAAGCAAAGAACCTAGTATATTGGGACTCCATGCTATTTTGGTCCTTAGTTACAACTCTGAGAAGTGTAGTTAGCATCCAGAATAATACTTGGTGTCAGCTTGAATTAAATACACTGCATTCCATGTTTAACATATGTTTATTTTACATATTCATAGAGACAAAACTGACCTTAAAGACTATCAAAAAGCTACTAGAAAGCTGAGTGAGTTACTAACTGAAAATGTCTTGTTTCAAAGCAAACATTTATGGTCTAATACAAATAACAGAGCATCACTTTTTTTTACTCCATGCTGAGAGCTTCCTGTGTATATTTGAATACTTAGATGACACCTACATTTAAAAGTATAATTTCAGTACCGACTAGATCACAAACTACATCATCAAGGCCTTGCAATAATAGGAATTGACAAAATATCTGACAGGTGTTATTCTGAACATGTATTTTGTGTTACAGAACATGGACGGATAACCAGATTAGATACAAACTAAATCTGTTAGAGTCCACCATACAGTAATTCACTAAGGATGTGGACAAAATGTCACTGAAATGCACAGGAATTTAACCATGGGCTTTCTGTTAATGTGATGCTGTGAATAATATATTTCTGTGTTATATAAGTATCATTAGAAAACTGATAACATGCTCTCCTTTTCTAAAGACTGCATTGTACACATTATGATACAGGTTGAAAAAACATGTCATTATTTGAGACATAACAAAAACCAGTAGGGTATGTCTGTTTTGCATTTCTTTATCAAGAGGCATGGGGGATAAAAGAACTTTCCATCAAATACAGGTGTTTCAGTAGTCACCATTCTTTTGCTATTAGACAGTGTATTATTATACAGCATAACAAGAACTGGTTTTGAGTGAACGTGAGCCATTGTCTGGGAATGCCTGTAAGAAGAATGGAATATAGACAGAACAAAGCAGGAAATTTTGGATTCTTTATAGCTTTCTTGGAGAGGCTTTCCCTGTGTTCTAATATCAATGATATGCAGAGTATTTTAATTCAGTTTAGTATTATATCATTACTGGTGGAGGCAAAATAATGATGCATTAAATTCGAGCTGAACTATAATGGGAATCCTATATTCATTAGATGTGTATTAAAACCAAGCGAGTTCATAATATCACCAAAATAAATCCCTAAGAAATTCAGGAAAGAACTATTAAAATGCTATTTTAAAGTGTTATTGGTTGAGTCATTCTCTGTAACTAGAGATTGCCATTGATATCTTTCCAAAAGCAACCAATCTTTTACTCTTTCATCCTTCCCAGAGGGAAGACAATTTGAGATAAAGTGACCCCCCTTTCAAACAGAAGCAAGGTTTATATATTAACATGTATTAAGTTGTCCCCCCCCTCCCCATGAGTGTCACCCAGCCCTGGCACAGGCTGTCTAGAGAAGTTGTGGAATCTCTTTAGTCTCTGTCCTTGGAGATATTCAAAAGTTGACTGGCCATGGTCCTGAGTACCCTGCTCCAAGCAAACCTGCTTCAGCAGGGTGGACAACATGACCTCCAGAGGTCCCTTCCAATCTCAGCTAGCCTGTGATAAAAGTTACATTTTGTTGCTGGAATCACCTTCCTAATTCTACCAAAAATTCTCAGGAAAATATACATATTGCTCACTGTACAAAAGAAAGTAATCAATTTCTGCAGATAATGAAAAGAGTAAAGAATTAGGGGATAGACTATCTGCTTGTAACACAGAATCTGGAGTCAGTAGTAAAGACATCTTATAACTAATATCTTCACATGAGGATGTTTTACTGCAGCTTCATTCCTGTAAACATTCTTAGTATGAGAAAATTTAATTTTTACCATAGCTCATTCTTCTACTACATTACGAACTTTTAACTTTTAATTAGGAATTAATGCTATCTTCTGCTATTTACACACGAGGACACAGGAAAAATTGTGAAATAGAGTGTGGGAGATTGAAGAAAGCCCCTCTCTGTGTGCGGTATTGTGCAACAGTCAGTTTGCCACTTTGAACATATAAGCTCCTGAAGTATCTGACATTTGTTTGGTCAATTCTTCACTTTGATATCCAGGAGAAATAGTTATTATCAAGAATTCTGTTTCAAAATCTGTTTTGCATGTGCTAGTTGCTATTTTAAAAGTTCTTTTTGGCTAAATCAAAGCTTCTTCACTGTCATGCTGAAAGGCTGTGGCATGACTCTGTGAAATTTCAGCTTCCTTTAAAAGTCAATGTGTCTTAGTTTCTAACAGAAGTTACGCTTCTCGTAGTGTCTAGTATGAATTTATCTTGTACCTCAGAGATACTGATAACATCCTGGCAGTGTTGAGCGGAGCCGAGGACATAACTCACTTCCGCATTCCTCTGCCAGTGAAATAGTTAAGGGGGGCATAAGGAGCTGGGAACTGGGAGGGGACAGGACCAGGGCAGCTGACCCAAAATTGACCAAAGAGCTATTCCATCCCATATAACATCATGTGATTGGTTCGGGGGGGTTTCCGGGTTCTCTTCGTTACGGAAGGGGCTAGCCGGGAGGAAGGGTCACCAGTGGCTGTGAGCCCTTGCTCTGCGTATCCTCTTTGTGTATATATATATATATATATGTACTGTTATTTCTTTTGTTCTCTTTACTATTTTAGTAAATAGCATTTATCTCAACCCACGCATTTTACTGCATATCTCTCTACTTCTCTCCCCCGTCCCATTTGGGGAGGGGGGAGAGTGAGTGACTAACTGTGTGGAACTTAGCTATCTGCTAAGTCAAACCATAACACAATGAAAGTTCCTTCATTACAGTTTGAATTAATATGCAGACAAATGGTGACATGTATAATTATCCATGTAGAGCTACAAATGATAATACTTCAATTTTTAGTCTAGAAAATAAAAGACATATGTAAATACAATACAAAGATAAGATAACTTAGGACAACTAGTTACTATTTTTCTTTTTGAAATCTTTGTAAACAAAACAATGAGCTAGGAACATGATGATTTATCAAGAACAACATCTGCTTAACATCCAGATTCATTTAAAACATCGTTTTTAGTTTGTTTTTTTTTGAGTTTTAGTTCAGTCAGTGAAGTTCCATTCTTTTTCAGCTAATGGTCTAATTTTTCAAATGCCATACCTGGGAAAATTGATCAGAATTTCGTAGAATCATAGAATCATAGAAACCCTAGATTGGAAAGGACCTACAAGATCATCTCGTCCAACTGTCCTCCTATCCCCATCCCTACCCACTAAGTTCCTAAATCATATCCCTTAGCACTTCATCCAGACGCTTCTTGAACAGCGCTAGGAATGGTGACTCCACCACCTCCCTAGGCAGGCCATTCCAGTGCCTGACTAGTCTGAGAGAAAAAGTTTTTCCTTATATCTAATCTAAATTTACCCTGGCGCAACTTGTGGCCATTCCCTCTCGTCCTGTCATTAGTTATCTGGGAGAAGAGGCCGACCCCCTCCTCACCACAACCTCCCTTCAGGAAGTTGTAGAGTACGATGAGGTCTCCCCTGAGCCTCCTCTTCTCCAGACTAAACAATCCCAGCTCCCTCAGCTGCTCCTCATAAGACTTGTGCTCTAATCTGATCTTCAAGGTCCCCTCCATGATTCTATGATTCTGTCACAGATTTAAATTCACGTAACTTCAAATTAACTTAACATATCTTAAGTTTATGCTAGTTTAAGAATCTAACTTCTCAGTGGGTTTAGAATAGCTACAGAGCTTTTCTTTTTTCCTTGTGGATGTTAGCTGTTGTGGTGTGAAGCAAGGAAAGAATTTAGGAAACTTTTAAATTATTATTTTTTTAATACTAATCATGTTCTTACCTTCAAGAGAAAAATACTACTGTTGAAAGATGTTACTTATTATTTAGAAACACCAGTTTGCTTTCTTTGAAATGGCTTATATTTAAATATATTGTAATTTAACACATTATCATTTATGTGTATTTTGTTATAGCTTTACTGCAGTAGCAAGTATATATTATACTTATTGATAAAATTAAAATCCCAACTCGGAATTAATGATATCTGAATGATTCCCTATTGATATCCTGGTGCTGTCCAGCAGTTGAGAGCATAGCTGGATGGAGTTTAATAATGAATTAAATGATTTTACTTCAGTGTATATATGAAATACATTTTCAAAATGCATTCTAAGTCTTCTTTTTGATTTAGGGGAACATCTTATAATGTGTTTCTTTTTGTGTGCGTGTTGCCTTTCTTGTTGTAGAGCTAGCAAAACCAGGTGAAATATGTGCATTTGTAGGATTTATTAGTTTCGGATACTAATATTTATTGAGAAGTCAACGTACTTGTGAAGTTACCTCTTGGGAAAAACTTCATTTTAATAGCATTTTGAAAGATCAGCATTTCACTTAATGTTGTTTTATTTTTTTACCTCTTCTTCAGAAATTTTCTGGTGAATTTACCCAGAGATTTATTGTCTTCCTAAAAAGAAAAAAAAAAACACAAAAAACACAAAAAACCCAAACCCATTCTTGTTTAAAGTTTTCCATGATATATATTGAAATAATGCAAGGAATAAATCAGTAGTATACATCAGTCTGGGCTTTGCACTGAGGTAAGTTTATAAGGTTTATAATCCCCAAAAGAAAGGCAATGTGTCTGCTGTAAAAGACGTAGATTTGTGAACATGAAATGGAAGAGTATATTCTGGTAAGTAACAACTGTAAAAACGATTTGACAGATAATCAATTTAATATCAGGCCCCAGAATGATTAGCAGGTGTCCTGATGTGGTCTTTGAATGTATGAACAAAAGAAAAGTAATAAAAATAGCTAAATACATTATAGGTATGGTATTATAGTCGCTGATAAGTCCCATTCTCTTCATTTTGGGAATCAACAGATTCAGAAGGTTGCCAATATCTTTGCTGGTTTTTGTTTCCACTATTTGAAATTCTGTGCCTGGTATTTCTTAAGGGTGTGCTATTTACAAGAGAAATGTGACCCATATGAATAGCCAGAGTGCTGTTTTGGTACCTACTGCACTTCTCATAAAACAAATAAGGCCAGAAAAGACAGCAGTGACAACAGTGACAGAAGGAATTCCACCTACATAGCAGAAAATAAAGACATTTCTCCAAAAAGGGGCACAGTTCTATAGCTGGATGCTGTATGGAGGTGGAAGGATGAGCTGGATGAAGAAGCTGAATGTTGTTTACTTCACAGTGGCTGGGCCAGTTTAGAAGATCTCCCCAAGGATGTGAGATCTGCCACACAAATCCAGAGAGTAATTTAAGAACTCAGCTGAGCTGGAGGCAATCTGTGACTGCAGAATTCCTCCAATGTGTCAGCTCATCTGGAAACACCCAAGCATGAATGATAAGGTCGGGTAGGAAGAACAGGTTGCTTTTGAAGAGTGATGATAAGTTTTTAGAGGCCATCATTGCTGCTAATCAAATGTCAACATGCTCATGAGCAAATGGTTCTGTTTTGGAAGAAAACAATTGGGATTAAAACAAAACAAAACAAAAATCCAGACACAGACAAATAAACAGACTATTTTAGGGAAATAAAATTATTTTATGAAATATTTTGAAAAAATGCAAATATTTAATTTAAGAATGCGTAAGAGTGTCCTTGAATTATTTCATTTTCAAGGATAGACCCTAGGGTTTCTTGCTTCTTTATTTTCAGCCCTGTGACCCTGTTACAAACAAATGGTATGAGGTCTAGAGGCATTGGGCCCTTGAGCCAATGCGCTCAGAGTTCTGGGGTTCCTACAGATTCTAGATATATACATACCTGAGGCCATACATTAACTATTTCCCCTTTTCCTTCTTGTTGGATCAATCAGTATGGTTTACCCAGATTCAGATTTCAGGATGCACTACTTGCTAAGTGATGTTGACAGCTGGTAAATTTGATTTCAAGCTAAGCCTATAGGCTACTTCTGCTCCACGATTTAGATACGGACTTTTGAATTTTATGATGTTCTGTGCAATGTCTAGGTCAGATTAGAAAACACTAATTGCAGAATAGAAATGGTACTCTGCTTGGACGTAATGAAACAGAAACCTTCTCAGCTGCTTCTCTTTCTTTTCTGCAAAAGCAAGTATTGTTTTTCTTTTAAACTTCTCTCACTTTTCTGCTCCATTCCTACAAATTATGTGTGGATAACAGCATGGAATAAATTGTCAGTGAATGGAGGTGAGGACACAGTACTCCTATGTGTTTAAAAAAAATGGTAACATTTCTAAAATTTGTACTGCATTAATCTCTTGTATGAACTCTGGAAAGAGGTATGTTTACAATAAGTTGTCTTCTGTCCTCTGAGTTCACTGCTTTAGAAACCACATTCAAATGGGTGCATCCAGATATTGCTAGCCGCCGTGCTAGATTTGTTTATTCCCTTGACAAAGCACTGTAGCAATATTCTATAGTTTCAGAAGGCCAAATTACACAATATTTTCTCAAAGTCATTAGTTATGTTACTTCAGTGATTTTCGTAGGTCTTACCATCAAGAAAAGGAATGTTTAATGCCAAATGGGAAAAAAAACAAAAATCTGAATTAAAAGGAAAACTATCAAGATTTAATGCATGGCTGATGCCCTTTTTTGAAGATATCAAATTAAATTTCTAGGAAAAATAATAAGAAAATAGATTGCTTCTAATTATAATTGAAATTTGAATGTAAATTACTCTTTGAATTTTCTCAGGCACAAAACCAGAAACTCACTATCCATTTTCTCACAGAAAAGCAACATTTTGGTATGTATAATTATGTAAAGTAAAATGTCTTAAATCTGGAGAATATATATTGAATGTATGTACGTGTGACTGTACTTGAACACATATTAACATTTTTTAAAGCGCATGACTTTTGCACAGCTATTGTGTTAAGCTAAACAAATAAACCTTTGTTTCTCAATTAGGTTTTAAGAATATGGAACAAGAAATTCTCACTGCAGCAGCTGTCAAAAAGTGGATTATCGATGCTGATGATGCTAAGTCTTTTATTCTTGGCATGTCCATTCATACAGATGGGAGAAGCTTGAAGATGTGACTGTTTTTCAGTCCATATAGCTGGCTTTAATGAAAACATTTAGCCTCTTTCTTCCAGTTTTCAAGGTTATGAGAGTAACTGACAAGTCTCCCTTTGCATGCCATGTAATAAACTTTCTGTCTGATATACACAATCCTTGTGTCGTGTTTTTCTGAGTTTTAGACTTCAACATTGTTTCCTCTGACTGCAATGTAGGAAGGAGAAATTCCAGATTTGTTTGAAGTCCTGGGATGAGGTCTCAAAGTAGCAGTGGATGAGAAATATGTCAGTGATTTAATAGATGGTTAGGACTTAATCTTGTAAGTTTTTCCCATGCAATTTTATGTGGACATTCTCCATGTTACATGGCAATCTCCTGTCACTGTGTTGCAGGTTAGCTCAATTCCTGGGCAACACTGAGATTTGACTTTGAACACTTTCTGATGAAAATTTACTGCAGGACAGAGTTCAGGGTGGAAGGATAACATTTTCTCCTCTGCCCCTCGTTACTGGTTGACATGGCACATGATTCGTCTCATGTGATATGGGTCAATTTACGCAATGCGTTGATAACTCCCACTCTCTTGAGGCTTTCATCTACTCTTGATATTAATAAATAGTGTGTAACAGACCCTTAGCACACGGTTAATTGCCGTAACAGAAAAATACACTAGATTAGACTGTTATAATACTGCTTCTGTTCAGTGCCAATAACAACCTTATTTTATTTCATGTTTCATGAAGTTATTCATATTTCTGACATCATATTCTTATCATCAGACAAAAATGATGAAGCTTCTTTACGAAAAGATGATAAATCATCTAATAAAACTTTGTAGTTGCTTGCTCACCATCGGAGAATATCTGAATGCCATTGCAATTTTTAGATAATTTTCTTTTCTTTACTATTGCATTGATAACTCTTTATATCATACACTTGTATCTCCGTAGTAATTAGTTTAACTGATGCAAGACAAATACGTATTGGATTGTTTTATATAAAATTAAAATTTCACACTTGAAGGTGCTTCTTCTAAATATATATTAATGTCTTCTATGTCATCGGGCAGATTCATCCAACATGTAAGTTTGATAAAGATTTTAGACCTCCTTAGTTTTCAAATTTCAAGTCCTATTAGGCTGTCATAGATTACCTACTTGAAAAATAGATCCTGAGAAAGGAATAATTCTTGGACCTTATTTTATGTTTTATCACAACATGGTATAGATATGGTTTCTTAAAATTTCTTTATCTGGGTTTGTTGTAGTTTGAGCCAGCAGGCCTGGAAACCCCACACAGCCTTTTGCTCACCACTCCCCTCCTCCCAGCTAGGATGGGGGAGAGAATCAAGAAAAAAAGGTAGAACTTGTGGGTTGAGATAAAAACTATTTACTAACAGAAAAGGAAAATAGAATAAAATAACAATAATGATAATTATATACAAAACAAGTGATTGTACAAAGCAATCGCTCACCGACTGCGACCGATGCTTAGCCAATCCCCAAGAAAACGGGCCCTCCCAGCTCTCTTCCCTTCCTCATATTACATGATGTCATATGGTATGGAATATCCCTTTGGTCAGTTTGGGTCAGCTGCTCTGTTCTTGTCCCCTTCCAGCTCCCTGTGTCCCTCCCCAGTCGCTTCACTTGCAGAACTGAGAATTAAAATGTCCTTGGCTCTGTTCAATGCTGCTGGGTGTTATCAGCCTTGTTTTTCTTCTAGAACCAAAGTTTATTTCTTTTTTTTTTTTTCTTTTTTTTTCCTTTGGAAAACTTGGTTTTCTCAGATATTAACTAATCTAAATCTAATCAGTTTCTTATGTCAATTAAGATCTAATTCCAGTATAACTAAATTCTGTTAGTTTTCTTTGAGAGGAGCTGTAAACTGTCAAAGCATTTGGACCTGATTCTACAGGAACTTTGTTTCTGACATCCTTTGGGAGCATGACCAGTTCTGTAATCGCTTTTGCTGAAGAGATTGTAAAGAATTGCTTTGTGTCTGTATTTTTTACTACCTGCAAGTTCTTGTAGGCCCATCAACTGATGTAATTTCCATCTTGCACAAAATATTTGGCCAAATATTTTGCTTGCTCTTGGTAAAGATTATCCTTAGTTGCCAAACAGCCTTTTCAGTTACATTTCGAGCAGGAGTCAGGTGAAGAAATTGTATCTCACAGTGAAATCAGGATATATTAAGTAAGTTAGAATGGGAAAAAATCTAGGATTTTTCTCCCCTGAAGTTGTAGTTATTAAATCAAATTTTCCTTCTCAGCCTGAATGCCAGTTAGAATTTATTTTTTTTCCTGTGAGCCAGAAGTTTTCCAGAGCTCAGTGTAAACCTTACTACAAAGGGAAAGCCAAAAATGCGGTGTTGAACTTTCTCAGCTACGAGATTGGTTTTTGCATTTTGAAAAGCAGAAAATCCTCACAAACTGCAGCTCTTAAAGCTTCTAAAATCTCCAATTCTAAAGCAGTTGTCATGGAGGAGTCATCTCAGAGTCATAGACCCTAGAAATCTCTTCTCTCCTGTAATTCACTGGGCAATTTGGCAAGTATACTAGGCAAGGTTTTATTGGATACTTGTCTGTGTTTTGGCAAGCATTAGTTGAAACAGATGTTTATATACAACATTTTTATTTCTGAAACGCGCTTCATCTTAAAACTAGTTTGGTTTATTGCCCTTGCTATTCCTATTGGAAAGCTGTTACAGAATCTTCTGGCTCTGACGATTACAACTTGTTTCCAACCTAAATGTATTTATGGCCCATATAGAAATATTTTTATTAGATCAACATTGTTGTTTATGTTAAATAACTTTTCTTCTTTATTTTTATTTTTTACTCCAACACTCCTATCTAATTATGTAGAGCAATCTTATCACATCTCAGTTCATTTTACCAAATTAAACAAGACAAGATCTTTTTGTCTTATTTCATAGGGCTTGCAGTACTTTGGAAACCTCATCTCATACTTCTCAGAATTACGTTTGCTATTTGATGGATATGTGACAGTATTGGCAACAATTGACCCAACCACTTCACTCAATTTCCCTTCTAACTGTTGAGCTCGTGGTTAAGAGCAGTTTCCTCAAGTTTATCAACTTGCTTTAGTGCTCCTCCTGTTGCATGTGTATCATACATGGAACATTGTGTTACTAATTTTTTCATGCAGCCTTTACATTTTGTGCCTACTTGAAATGTAATGTAATGAAAATATTAAACAAGATCTTGACTAATTCTTGACTGGCTCCATTAGTAATTGATCCCAGACTGATTATTCCCTTCCCAGATGTGATCAGTTACCAGCTATTTTTCAGTCAGTTCACTATCCACCACAGAATTTGTGCGCCAACTCTCATGTTCTCCCACTTATTAATTCTCTATTAGATGTTTTATTGCATGACTGATGAAATAACTATATTGTTATTTCCCGATACATAATATGTTGTAGGCTACAGAAATTGTGCTAATCTAATTCAATGATTCTTGGAAAACTTTGAATTTTTTTTTCCCATTTCCACTTACCGCAGATCCTGTATTACTTTTTTTAAATAAATGTACTCTTTAAAATAATTTTGTGTTAAGGTAAAAAGATAAAAAATGGTTTTCAGATAAAGAATGGATTTATGTAGGGCAGGAAATTTTGCAAGGCCTGTGAGTAACGTATGCTATAATTATGTTTCTGTCAGTATAAAGACTTTCACTGTTTTCTTAGCTGTTAAATCAGTTAGTTTCTTACTTCAGATGTTCTAGAACATCAGAGACTCTCCTATTCCCCCTGTTCTGATTCTTCTGCCTTTCAGATAAAGTACTTTAATAGTTACTGGAATGTGGAATAAGAAAGTGAGAATGAGTCTGATCTGATGCTCTTTGGAAAGATGAGGTACCCAGCTTCCGTTCCTAATCATAATGAATATTGAATAATTTATACAAGATAGAACAGACTAGGCAGAGAGATTAAGGACACTTTCTGTCCTGATTTTTCCAATGAATTTTAAACTTGTGGGCCTCTTGGGAATTGAGAGCTGGTGTTCAAACACCCTGAGGAAGATGAAGGAATTTAATTTGTGTACTCTTACTGTTAAGCTATTGTAAAAAAAGAAGTGTAAAGTGACTTTTTGTCCTTCTGTATCAGCTTTTTGAATATGGCCTTATTTTTCTTTAAATTTCTCAGAAAACCAGTAATGAAACACGCTGTTGTAGATCTAAAAGTGTGGACTGCTTCACTTTGTTTACATTTCTTTCATCATGAGGGGAAGTGACAGTGAATTGAAAGTTTGTTTCAGTTTGGCAAAATATTTATAAATACATGTGGTTCACTTCCCACTATTGGGAGTAAAGGGGGATGTTTTTAATTTGGATTATTTGCCTGCTGAAATGAAAAAACAGTGCCACGCAAAAAAAAAAAAAAAAAAAAAACTTCTGTTTCTTTGTCCAGATTCTTGGTTTTCAGGGAAATACCTGAACTGTTGAATTGGATTAAATACTTAAACTAAATAGCTGGGAAAATCAATAAAATGCAGTTCAGGATTCTCGCTGGTAAAATCACATTTATCAGGAGTTGTATGCATGTATGCATTTATGTGTATTACTCGCACTATTTGCTCTTGAGAGCATTATACTTCATAGAATCATAGAAACACTAGGTTGGAAAGGACCTACAAGATCATCTAGTCCAACCGTCCTCCTATCACCATCCCTACCCTCTAAGCTACTAAATCATATCCCTTGGCACCTCATCCAGACGCTTCTTGAACAGCGCCAGGGACGGTGACTCCACCACCTCCCTAGGCAGGCCATTCCAGTGCCTGACCACTCTTTCAGAGAAAAAATTTTTCCTTATATCCAGTCTAAATTTACCCTGGCACAACTTGTGGCCATTCCCTCTTGTCCTGTCAGTAGTTATCTGGGAGAAGAGGCCGACCCCCTCCTCACCACAACCTCCCTTCAGGAAGTTGTAGAGTACGATGAGGTCTCCCCTGAGCCTCCTCTTCTCCAGACTAAACAATCCCAGCTCCCTCAGCCGCTCCTCATAAGACTTGTGCTCTAGACCCCTCACCAGTTTTGTTGCCCTTCTCTGAACACGTTCCAGGGCCTCAATGTCTTTCTTGTAGTGAGGGGCCCAAAACTGAACACAGTACTCGAGGTGCGGCCGCACCAGAGCTGAGTACAGGGGGATGATCACCTCCCTGCTCCTGCTGGTTACACTATTTCTAATACAGGCCAGGATGCCATTGGCCTTCCTGGCCACCTGGGCACACTGTCGGCTCATGTTCAGCCGAGCATCAACCAACACCCCCAGGTCCTTTTCCTCTACACAGTCTTCAAGCCAATCTGCCCCAAGCCTATAGCGTTGCATGGGGTTATTGTGGCCAAAGTGCAGGACCCGACACTTGGCCTTATTGAACCTCATCCCATTGACCTCAGCCCAGCTATCCAGCCTGTCCAGATCCCTCTGAAGGGCCTCCCTACCCTCAGGCAGATCGACACATCCTCCCAACTTGGTGTCATCTGCAAACTTACTGAGGGTACACTCAATCCCCTCGTCTAGGTCATCAATAAAGATATTAAACAAGATGGGCCCCAGTACCGACCCCTGGGGGACACCACTCGTTACGGGACGCCAGCTGGACTTGACTCCATTAACCACTACCCGCTGGGCACGGCCCTCTAACCAGTTCTCTATCCAGAGAAGAGTGTACCTGTCCGGACCACGGGCCGCCAGTTTCCCCCGGAGAATACTGTGGGAGACCGTGTCAATAGGCTTTGCTGAAGTCTAGGTAGACTACATCAACAGCCTTTCCCTCATCTACCAGTCTGGTCACCCAGTCATAGAAGGAGATGAGGTTGGACAAGCACGACCTGCCTTTCATGAACCCGTGCTGGCTGGGCCTGATCCCCTGGTTGCCATGCACGTGCCGTGTGATCTCCGCCAAGATGATCTGTTCCATAACTTTCCCTAGTACCGAGGTCAGGCTGTCAGGCCTGTATCAGTCATGATAATCTTAGTCTGGGCTCAGCAATAACCTTTCAAGGACAAAATTTAGCTTTATTAATGGATCAACTAAAATTTATATTTGATTTCATATTCCTAATTTCAAGGTCCTTTGAAAACATAGCTAAAGAATAGTCTCCTCTTACATGCACATTACAGGACAATGAGTAACAGATATGTTACAAGTTCAAGTTACCTATTTATTAACAGAAGCTCTTGTGGTGTAAAAAACATATCCTTAACACGCTAATTTACACACTGAGATTATTTCCAAACTTTATAGTTTGATTTTAATATATGGTTCTACTTGTTGGTGATAAGATTAAAAATAAACAAAATAAGGTAATAACAGAAGGTTATAAATAAATCACGACATTGTAATATTAACTAATTTCTTAAAAGATGTTTCACCTTTTCCTAATTATGGAAAATTAATGTAACAACTCGGTGTTTTAGTATAATACATACAATTACCAACACATCAAAAATAATGTGTTTACCCTTCAGAGTCTAATGACCCATTGTCTGTTTGTATTGGCTTTTTAAGTAAGATACTGGGACACATATGAAATCATTATTTCCTTTATACTAAATGGAATGAGTAATTATTAAGTAAAAGTTAATCTATTTTTCTCTAGTACATAATAAAATAACCTTTTCATGGCACGGGAAAAAACACCTCTTTCAGTCTTTGTTCTCAGAAGAATAATCACAAATCTCTGGCTGCATGTATGTGAGGAAATTTAAGGTTATTTACTTAAGTTATTACAAAATATTGATGAACACATGCAAATCACCAAAATGCTGGTTATGGCCCCGAACCCCTTACTAATAATTGGCTTTATTTTTATTGCTTCATTGGAAGCTCTTAATTAACACTGTTTTCCACTGTTTCCTTGTACAACACTGGAAAAAACAAATTAAGCTTTCACAATACCTTTAATTAGTATGCCGTATTCTATAATTACTTTCATTGTTTGAAAAGATATGTATCATAATTTCAGATTTTTTTTTCTTACACTGCTTTCGTATTCCTTTTTTTGGAAAAATTTTACTGTAGAGTTAATGTCATTGTGTATAAGTTTATGCAACATTTAGAATTGCCTAATACTTACAGTGTACCACAGGCAAAATTTTATGTAAGACTGGTACTTCTGCGCCTAAAAAAAGGTTCATGAGTTAGACTCTGTGTTGGTGGAAAATTTATGGAGGGAAATGACTCCAACCCAGGAGCTGCAAGTGCTGGAGACCCACATCAGATGGGTGTGAAATTCTGTGGCCAAGTAAACCTACATAAAACCCAGTGTGAGTTTTAGTCTTTGAAAATGATCAGTGTTACAAAGAAAAAAAGCCATGATCCTTAACAATATAAGTCATGAATAGTTATCCACTCAAAACAGTGGGTTCCGTAATGGTTCCATTGCATAGAAACACAGAGCTTTTTTTTTGTTCTGTTGCCATCACTGATGCCAGTGTTATTAAACTGGATAATGATACTCACTGCATAATGTTGTTGTAACATTATGTGGTTCTTTTGTTCTCTAGCTGTGCAGGTACTCTCTATCTATGAAATGCAGAGATGGGGTGAAAAAAAAAACACACACACAAAACAAAGCATTTTTTCTACATTCCAGGCCATTTGAATACCATCTTCCAAAGACTTACTTAAAATAAGAGATTATTGTGTACGTTTCCACAGAAAAAGAAGCTTTCCTTTCTCAGACTCTCAGGAGTTCTTTGGGAAAACAGATTCCGATTTAATATAGCTACCTTATCCAATGACAAATAGAGGAGCTTTACTTATAATAGAAAATTATGTGCCCACAGGCAGTGCCTAGAAAATAAAGAAATATTTGCATTTTTCCTAAGATTCCTAGATAACCTTTTACCACAGCAAATCCCCCAGTTCCCTTAGAGTTTCAAGGAACAGACAACCAGACAGCTAGAAGACAGTGTATTTTTAGAATATTAGCAATTGCCTTTAGTAGACTTTTCTTAAATTTGCACAAAAAGTCAGAATTTGACCTATATTTGTACATGGATCTGAGCATACATACAATACTTGAAAACATATTCTAAAATTATATACAATGTAGAAATGTATTAAATGCAAATTTGACAACTGGACAGATGACTATAACTTTGTATAAGAGAGAGGAAATCAGTATTATGCTCTATTAAGGTATAGTTCAGCTTCCAAGGCTTTGCAGGTTTCCACAATTTTCACTCATTTTGGAAGGGATGAAGTTGTATTTGCTATATAATTACTGGAAATTTCTATTTTCAGCACACTTGCTACACTTTATTCGTCAAGCTCCTCCCTAGAGTTGTTCAATGACTTTTATGGATGTTTTCCTGTAATTCTTTTTTTCTGTCAATATCAAAGATTTAGGACCCAATCCTCTAGTGATTTACAGCTACTATATATGCTTCTAATTCAGTAAAACCAGATAGTACTCTGAGTGACCACGGTTTTGTTACACTTCAAACAAAGGAAATGACTACAGAAATTACCAGGCAAAAAAGAAAAAAGTGTCTTTTCACTGGCACCCTTCTAGTAATCTATTTTGAAGATGGAGTCGAAAATAAGCAATTAATTAATGGTAATTTCACAATTCCTTTTTCTTTGATTTAAGGATACCTTCATTTTCTTAAAGAAATCTTTTACTTTGCTGCTAATTAATTTGATTTCAAAGCTTTGTAGCTTGTATTGTTTCTTCAAAATTTCCCTGAGGATTCAGTGTGATAGTTATGGTCCTCTAAAAACCTGCCATTAAATATCAGGTAATCTTCATATGCAGACCTGAAATGACACTATTTCAGCCAATTCCTAAAGCAAAATTCTGGTCAGCACTAGCTCAGCTACGTTTGCTAAAAATTGGTCGAGTGTAGGTGATACTATGAAAAGGTTGTAAACTCTTACCTCTTTTTCCTTCTTTTACTTTTTTCCTCTTCTCCCTTTTCCTCTTGCTCCTTTCGCTTAAATAAGCTTTTCCATAATTTGTCAGAACTACTTACATTTTAGTCAGCAATATCAAGGAGGAAACACAACTAGAAGAGATTGTACATGGATATGAATTAGCCAAAGATGGGAAATACAGCCAGTGTTTTGAATGGACAAGTTTGGTTCCTTGTACTTAGCATCATGTTCACTACTTGATGAATTACAAAAATATCATCAAGTCAGATAAACCTGGAATAAGTGGCCTAATCCAGAATAAATTTTTTTGTATTGCATTTAATATTTTTAGTTTGGTTACGTGTGTAAAATGTGAATACTACATATGAGAGATAAGAATGTTTTTTGTCTTTTCTGACAGCAAACTGTTACAAGCCAATTACCCTTTGACGTACAAAGCAATTTTTTGTAGAAATAATTGAAGATTATTTTCATTCACAGGATATAGCCATTTAGCACATTTCCTCTGTCATCGTTATGTTTTGATATTTTCTTGTTGATAATGCGCGTTTTTTCTTTTTTTTTCTTTTTATAGGAAAAGGAATAATTGCAATAGAGAGAAATATTAACAGACATATCTTAACCAATGTTTTTAAAATTTAAAATGAACTATACAACACTGTGGAATAAAGAGTTTGAATTGTCCTGACCCTTGATTGTAAAATTAAAAATATTTATAATAAACAGAATGCCAGAAGTATTCTGTGAATCTTAACCATTCTTATGAGAGAGGAAACACGTTTTTCCCCCATGTTCATTATAAGTCCATTGCCTTCAAACCATGACTTACTTACATCATTCCTATACATGAAAACTTACTGGTAATAGGGTAAGGTATGAATTTAAATTGTCTTGACTCCTCTTGATTAACTCCATCTGTCATTTATCTGATTCCAGAAAATATATTTTTCCAATTATCCCTGTTATTCCAGAAACCGAGAGTTTCACACATTGAATCTGGAAAAGCAGTTCAGGAATGGCTGTTTCAAAGTAAATTCTCACATAGAGAGGTCTTAACACACCACTTGAAGATAATGGGATTGAACAGGTGGTAATGGATTCACATTTGTTAAACATTAAAATCCCACTAATTCTCTCTAAGATAGATGGCTCTGTTCATCTAGATAGATAAGAAAGTGCTAATACTTATTTTCACTATGCAAATTGGAAGGTTTCTTTCTGTGTATGAAATAAGAACTGATCTGCCCTTTTTATGTAAGCACTTCTTAGGGCACTTAGGAATTGAAGTGTTGCCCCAGGGAAACTTACTCTGTAAGCCTCCTGTTCTGTGGTAACTGTATTTGTACATTCTGTCGTGGGAAAGCAGAAAGTAACACAAACTAGATCATCTCCCTTTGACAGCTGGGGTTATAACTGAAGTTATCACATCTGCAATGATCCTTTTAGACCCACAGCCAGCAACTGCACAGCAGATCAAACGGTACTTCATTGCTTACACATATATCTAAGCCCCCAAAATAGAACAAAACTTTAAAATAATCTGATTTGATTTGTCAGGTGAGGCTTTGGATTTCATTCTCTTTTTCCATGCCATCCATGTGTGCAGCCTCTGCATTTTAATATCACTGATCCAAGGAAAAGGAGAGAAGCCATACTTAGCCGCAATATTTTCTAGATAAGTGATCCGAATCTCCTCATTATCTGGCCACTCTGCTTGAGATAATTTTTAATGATTCCTGAAATAGGCAGAGTGATTTATGAAGAAAAACTGCATTTTTAGTTGCCACAAGTTTCCAAACCCTGAAATACTGCAGTTTGAACAGAAGACAAAATGTGAGATTAAGTGCATAGGCAACATGAATTCTCCTGTGATGAAAACATTTTTTTTATTTAACTCACTCTATATGTTAGCTTGGAAATAAATTCCTGTGTAATCAAAACAAACTAGAAAGTACATTGTGAGTAAAAGTCAGAAAATGCCACAAAACTATTTAAAGATATAGGAAAAAAAAGGTAAATCCATGGGAACTCTACAGCTTGTTTCTATGATGTATTCCTATTTCCTATTAATTTACATATAGAACCTTATCATAGTTAAATTGTTTTTTCATACTGTTCTTGTTTGAGACCTTCTTGGCAGTTGTCTAATGATCAATCCAATCTATTCCACCAACATCAGAGAGAACATAGTCAAGGCTTTTTAATGGTGCCTGAAAATACGATTTTTTTCCTGTTATGATTTATTATTATTGTTATTCATTGTTAATCTGTAATGCTCATTCGTGCTGCATAGCGAGGTAGCCATAGTCAGAATTAGTAAATGGTAGCAAGTTTATTTACACAGAAAAGAAGAAAAATTAGTGTCAGATCTAAAGGGGAGATTTTAGCTTCACGTTTCCATCATATTTGAAAAGTCATGGTTGTCAAGTGAAGTCCCTCATGACTGGAAAAAAGGAAACGTCACTCCCATTTTTAAGAAAGGGAGAAAGAGACCTGAAGACATTCTATGATTCCATTTTATGATCATACTGTAAAATCACGGCCATTTTGTTGGCTGATAGAGTGTGTGGCAGGGTGCAGCTGAGTGTGCTTGTGTTAGTGTATTGAAAAGTGCAGCTGGACGTTCCTGATGATGAAGCAAACATCTTTTCTTTCCTTAGTCACTAAAGTTGATTACATGATTAGAGCATGTGATGGGGTGCTGCAGTACATGAAATTACACAGGAGGAAATTGTTAAGAGCCGATTATAAACAGATATAATAGTGTAAAGAAACAGCCATATATTCCAGGAGTTACCTGAGTCTGGTAAGAATTTTATGAAAATAAAAAAGTAAAATCTAAGATAAGTACCAGATGTAATGTGAATTGTCTCATTCCACAGAATATTCTAGAAAATATCAGAGTCAGAGTCAGTCTTTAAGCTGTTCTCGGTAGAAAATAGGGCCAAGCTTTCTCAGCAAATATGAAAGCAACTTAGATTTTGATAAACCGATGTCTGAATAAAGATGTCTGTAAGTAGAAATTATACTTTAAAAATAGATGTAGCTAGTCAAAATCAACCAAAACACATACTATTTCCAAGAAATTATTAAAGCACAATAATTGTTTTAGTTGCCTGCTTATCAAAACTAAGCTTCATTTTTTAATTCTGTAAGAATGAAAAATGCATTGTGTACGAACATGCAGCCCATAGAAAGTACTCCTAGGTATACTTTCTCCTGTAAGTATCTGCACTTCTTTACTTTGAATGATGACATACTTCTGTAAATAACGGAGTTGCACTGCATTGCATTGCATTGCATACCAAGGTACACTAGTTCTTCATAGGGATGGTTAAAATACTAAACTAGATTCAGAAAGCTTATTCTGCAAGATTCTGACAAGCACATGTGTTGTACTGAAGGCTGTCATCTTCCACCGTTCGCAATCATGGCTTTTCAGGATTGTTCATGAATGGAAGAGACATTTTTCTGCTTGCTAACATAAACTATTATGTGTCACCTTTAAAGCTCATAAATACTTAAAGGAGTTCTTGGCTTGAGAACTACATTAATTTTTCTGTTGAACTCTTTAAATGTCTAAGATGGTATTGCAAAATCCATGTTTTCTTCCTAAAAGCGGAAAAAAAAGAGGAAAAGTCCTGACTCTTGTAGACAGCCAATAACAGGATATATGTAATGACAGTTAATTTCAATGTCAAACATCATAATGTCACCTAGACAGCACTGAGAACTAATACAGAGACTTCTCCTACTGACATAATTGGAAATGGAAGTAGACTCCGTCATAGTGGAGTATTCCGTATATTGATAATGTTTTCTTTAAGCACATTTTACATCAATATCAGACATGCTATTGCAATTGAGGTAAACAAAGTAATTGAAAGGAGTCTTGTACATGTGCAGGTAAAAGGAATTTAATGCATTGGAAAAATTGAAAATACAGCAGTAATCAAAAACAAGAATTGACTGCAATGGACGGTGTCTGATAGACGCTTACCAAGAATTAATAGCAAGTGGCCTAAAAGCATCTAGAGAAAGGTCATAGGTATGTTCACTAAAGATAATTTGATAATGTGTAATTTTATATGCAAATTCTGTTGCTTTTCTCATTTCATTGAATATGTTGCTCTATGGTTTCACATGTTGTCCACTTACTGGTATTGAAACATAATAAGCACTGTAAAGATGAATATACTGAGTTAAAATTAGAGAATACTACTGTTTTGTACTCCTATGCATTTCAAAAATATGTTGTAGATTTTTTTTAAAGCTTTGTGCAATGTACTGTAATATATAACATCTATTAAAAAAATCCAGTAGAATGGCATTGGGAATGCTTGCTGTCAGTGAATCTTTTTCATATTTTCTACTTACAGGAACAGAATTTCAGGTTATTTTGGATAACAAATTGGAATGTCTGCCACAAAGAGCAAAAAGCTTTCCTCTTCTATACATTCAAATATTTATATTGCTTAAAAGAACTGGAATTAGAAACAGATGAATGGAAAAAACAGTAATCAATCAAAAATTATTTTTAGTGTCCACAATAGAAAAGATTTCAAGTATGTTTCTCACAAATATATTGAAATTAATAGGTATATTGGCCAAAGGCTCGTATACAATGGATGCAGAGTTTCCAAAAGGGGGGAAATTCAGAACTAAAATTCACAGTCATCTTTAGTCCCTGTGTTTACCTGTGCCTGGGGAAGTACTGAGCCATCTGAACTTGGGATGTGTGCTGTCTTTAATTTCTGAAGACAATACTTCACCATGTGACTGTTTATATGAGGATGACTGGATAAAGTCAATATCTCAACACTGAGAAAATAACTCAATGTATGTACTTTTTCTACTTTCTCATGTTTTGTGCAGAATGTGCCTGCAGAATAAGCATCAGACACTAATCTTAGGAAGCGTTTCATAGATAATCCATCTGCAGAGATCCTTTCATTTCAGTTCTGTTGCTTAGAACAGCTCTTCTTTGCTAGACCTGGTGTATTTTCAGGTGGAAGAGTGCTGACAAAGGCCAGCAACTTATTTCCCGCAATAATATAAGTCTCCATGGCTTTTCATGGCTGCAGTGCAGTTAGTTTGGAAATATTAGAGTGGCTGCCTATAACATCCTTCTTTAAGTGGATATTTGTAAACGTTTTCTAAGAAGAAATAACAAGCTTCAGTGGATAAAAAGGAAATGTCTTTTTTGATGGTTGTTTTTTTAAAGGTGTTTAACAGTAACCAGAGTTTGGATAATTTTAACAAATCCCTCATGATTCATTAGCGAGTGAGAAGGGCCTAAAATTGCATTAAAAAAATGAATTCTTTTTGACCACAGTATTTATCAGTACATGTCCATCCTGCACATTCAGTGGTGATATAGAAACAGAAAATACCTACCTATATTCTGAAAGGCAGGATGGCAGCCGCCAAGGAACCAAGGAACTGTCAGGAAATATAAAAACAATCATGTAAGACTTGCAAAACCCTAGTGTAGCAGTACTTGTGAGCAATGTGACAGTTGTCTGCATTTGCTTTGCTGTTAGCTATCTACTTAATGCACCTACAGCTGTAAGTTTGGTTTAGAGTGAAGTGTTGTAAGGAAAAGATTTTGGGCAAGATTCCATTTTAAATCACACTGCTTTTAAATGGCAGAAACTCTGTACTAACAGAGACTTTTCTCAGTTTTGTCACTTCATCTTTTACCTTGTAGTTGCTTACAAATTTGCATACAACAGAAATTATATTAACAGTTGTACAGGAAGTATTTCAAAGAGTTGAAAAATAAGCTAGCATTTCCAAATGGATTTAGGGTTAGATATATCCTCTGTACAAAGGAAAACCAGCCTCCCCCTTCAGCTTTGGCACTGCACACATTCCAGTATTGCTTTGCCCTGGCCCCTGAGGGAACTAGATAGGATGTGACAAAGAATTAATGTCAGCAAATTGAGTCTAGGACCATAATACGTTGTAATAGGCTAACAAAAAACAGCTGCTATTTCCCAAACTGAAGAAGAGTATTTTAGGCTGTACTATAAGGCATAACCTTATCGAGCCATCATTATAATAAACTGTGTCCCATGAGCACAGTTTAGCCCTCATTATACCTTGTTACTTTAAAAGTAAATGCCATCTTAGTGCAAAGATTAACCAAACCAAAAATGTTGTTTATGGGAAAGCATTTCAGTGACACACTGCAAACTTCAGCATTCAGACTTCAGACTAGCTAAAACAAGAGTTTAGAAGCACCAGTTTTAGAAACTATTAGGACATGTACTTTTTCTCCTCTCATTTTTTTTTTTCCGTAGGTTTGGACCAAGTAACTCAAATACTTCTTCAAACAGCTAAGACAATACTCACTACTGTCACACAGGTAAGTGAATCTGCAGACTCAATGTGTTTATAAATGAAAGAACATTGGCTGAGCTTGGTGCAATTACAGTAGTTGTATCAGCTGAGGATTTTCCTCAAACTGTTCAAGAGGAAATTAGACTTGAACAAGGTTATGATGAGAGTATTCTTTTTCCTACATGGCTCATTGCACACTAACACATTAACTAAGAGTACAAAGTAGTATAATATTCTAAAAATGACTGTAGCAATCAATATTCTTGCATTTGTCTAGGAAAAATAATGGAAAGTAAAGTGAAAAGTGAGTAAGAGCTATTATGTCAAGTCATCTACCTACCAATATGTATGTGAAGATGGCTTGCAGCTATGCTTTGTGACAGTACAAGAATTTACTATATATTCTCAGGGCTGTCACCAACTAGTCCCAACAAAAATACTCAGTTTCATATTTTTACAGCATGTAAACATTGTCAGAAGGGGTTTACTTAAAAAACACACTAAATTCTTCTTTGTTTGAATTATTCCCTCTCCACTCTGCCCTCGTGAGGCCCCATCTGGAGTACTGCGTCCAGGTCTGGGGCCCCCAGTACAGGAATGACGTGGAACTGTTGGAGAGGGTTCAGAGGAGGGCCACAAAGANGAGGAAACCAACTTTTCAAAAGAGTAGACAGTGATAGGACAAGGGGGAATGGTTTTAAACTGAAGGAGGGAAGGTTTAGATTAGACATCAGGGGGAAGTTCTCTACTGAGAGAGTGGTGAGGTGCTGGCACAGGCTGCCCAGAGAGGTTGTGGATGCCCTGACCCTGGATGTGTTCAAGACCAGATTGGATGGGGTCCTGGGCAACCTGATCTACTACCAGATCTGGAGGCTGGTGGCCCTGCCTGTGGTGGGGGGGTTGGAACCTGATGATCCTTGAGGTCCCTTCCAACCCAGGCCATTCTATGATTCTATGTTTCCAACATCCTTTGAATCACTCTGAGTATGAACAATTTCCCTGATACTTGCTTTAAGTTCACCACTAAATTGAGTCTAATGGACCCAATTCTATTTCATAGCTCTCAGAATTCATTGTATCAAGGTACTTATGAATCAGGTCAAGATAAATTTCATCTTTAAGCTTCCATAGAATTTTCCAGGACTCTTTCATTAGAGTTTGATACGTGTAACAGAGAGAGAGAGCAAAATATGATTACTGAATCAAGTGGCCTAAAAACTAATACAATGCAAAGAACAGATGAATGCAGAAAAAGAAAGAACATGGGAACAAAACAGGACAGTGGTGATCAATGAGATTCATCGTGACTTCTGTGAATGTTTTTACTACTGTGGTTTTCTGTAACTGTAATGAAGTTCCGCATAGACATCACAGAAAAGAAGGACTTTAAGGTTACTTCAAAGAAAGAGAGTACACTGTTTTCCCAAATATTTCTGAGGATCGTTTTTCATAGTATCAGAAGAAAATGGCATGTTTAATGTTTGAATAAAAATGATTCAGTCTGTGATGCTCTCCCATATCAAACTGTGAGTCAGTAACTCAGTAAATAGAACAGTGTGCATAGGTTGTCACTGGCCCTGAAAAGCACACTATTTCTACTTGATGCAATGTGATAGAAGTGATACGATTGCAGAAATAGCTAGGAATTTAGAATATTCTGCAAATATGTGGGAATAGATACTCATGTATGTATCGAGATCAGGAAACAAATCTTTTATAGTTAGCGAGTTAACACCACAGGCAAATTTAGTCTGAATGATGGCTAAGGAAGTCAAATCTTAGGATTATTATTGAGAGTAAAACCGTCTACAATATTTAGTAATAGTTTGGATTTGAGAGCACAGAGAGACAACCCTTGAGTCCTAAATGAGAAGAAAGGAGGGATGGGGAGTTGCAGAAGTGGTATTCACAGAGATTAAAAAGAGACAATACAAGTGGTTTAGTAGAAAATATTTAACTACTTTTCTTCATGCTGGCCTTGTAGTCATGGCCAAAAATAAGTGAAAGAGCATTGAAAAAGCAGATTGAGATTTATTTAATTTGGACAGAAAAGATAGACTTGAAATAGGGAAGTAGATTTGTGGATTTTCAGCATATAAGATGATATTTAAGCTTCTGTTTGCCAATAAACCTGCACATGTGACATTTGTAGTGGCTAGGGAGAAGAAGAGGAGGACAAAGAACCAAACATCTGGATGAGGATGAACAAACAAATCCTCTAGAGAAGAAATATCAGAGAGTAAGAAGTGGAAAAAGGACAAAATTTTAGAAGAAAAGCAATGACTGATTTGCAGAAGAAAGGCCTAACAGAGTATGTCAGAAGTGATGGAGAAGTCAGAAAAGGTAATATTAATTTTGGTGAGGAACAAGTCCTTAGTGATAATGGAGAACAGAATTTTATGCAAGCCTGTTTACAGGAAAAAATTAGAGATGGGAAAACTATTGTGCTGGTAACTAAACCAACCAACCAATTGATCAGTGATTAATTTATTTCACACTGACATTGTTACAAAATAATTCTGCTGCAACAACTTATTCTTTCTTTAACCCCTTTGTTACTTTGACTGGGAGAAGTAGCTGTAGCTACTAGAAGTAGCCCTCGATGAAAAAGGGTTCTTTGAAAGCAAGTCCAGCATACACTTAGAATCGTGAATGTATGAGGTGCTAGTTCAGACCAGTCTAGAAATGCTAGAGATGGCATTATTGTTGTACAATGTCATCTAAGCCTAGGAACAGAACTAGTAGATACTTAGATTTTTCCAAGGCTATGGCACAGAAGAAATGTTTTCTGATAGAGAAACTGAATGTGAATTAGGGAAATATAGATAGATGCCTTTGTCATACTGGTGGAAAAAATAGGAGAGGACAAGGAGAAGAAATGACCTCCTGTCATAAGGAAGAAATTACCCTTTTTGGTTCATACATTGACACTGGTAGTTAGTGGCAGCAGAACACTGGATTTCCATTGTCTGCTGTGACAATAAGACTGGCAGCATGTCTTTGACAAATCAGTTCACTAATTTTTCTGTCATTTACTAGAGATGATAAGGACAGTTAATTGAAGTGTCACAAACTGTACTTTACTTTAAAATGTTTAGACTGTCACTAGCTGTAAGCAATGGCTCTAAGCTCAAGAGCAAGTAAAGGTTTCCACTGTTACCTTTTGCTGCTTAGGGTGCGGCTTAGGGCACTCTGTGGTAGGAAGCCAATGAAGGATAGTCAAGATGTGTACAGATGTGGTTGTTCCCACCCCTTTAGAGTTATTTTTAGCCCAGCTCTGTTTTCTGATCTATCTAGTTCATGAAACGGTTCCACAAAAAAATTATGCTATGCTGTTGAATCAAAAATCTTCAGGAAGGAGGGGACACCTTGAATTAGTACAGTTGTCCCCATAACACTGTAATCACAGCCTTAGCTTAAAGCATACCACTTCTTTTTCAGAGCTTAAATGTTCTAATTCTATCAAATTATAGATGTTGCCTCTCTGTAAATTCTGAAGAAAAGTCTCTGCAGAGGTTTAATTTAGGGGTTAGAAGACAGCTGAAGATTAGCAGAAAAGTGCATACCTGTGGGATCTGAAAATCCACAGAAGTTCATCTGACTAAAAAGTTTTTGAGCAATCTTCCCAATCTCCACCTCTCCTTAGCTGTAACTGAGAGTACATCAAATGTATATGGGTTTTTGCAGTTCACGTTTTGGTACATGCAATGCAAACGCAGTGGTTTGCGCAGCCACGTTCCCCTAGCCACCCTGTATAGGCAATGGACAAGTAGCTAGACTTTTGGAGGCCTTGTCAGGCTGCTAAGGTTTGCATAATGATTCAGTATTTCCTCTCTCCAAATCACTGCTATTTGCTTCTGCATAGAGGCAAGCCAGGACAAAGAGATTTTTCAGTTGGATATTTGAACTAAGAACTTCAGATTAGAGGAATCTGCAGTAAAAATCATTAAAATTGCTATATAAAAATTATCTGTACAAGGAAAGGCCTACCATTTTCAACATGTAAATTTGAAGTTCTAGCAATGAAATTTTTTAAAAAATTACAATGCAGGACTGGGTGTTTAATTCTTTCTTGATATTCATGCTATGACAGCTTCTGGAACAATTGTCAGAGACAATGCTTTTGCTGACTTCACTGAGGTGACTCACACTACAACACTCAAGCCGTACAACATCAAATTCAGGGGATGGAACATTGACATCTGTAGGATGTAGGGAAGTCAGTTCTCCAAAAAAAAGGGAGTGTTTTCTGTTCTTTTATTCCCCAAGGCAGACCAAAGGTGCTGAGGAGGTGAATGAAGAAGAAATGTAACTCAGATGAGACATGCAGCTGGACTGATGTGTACATATGGGACCAATCTCTGGACCTCCTTGCTGAAAAAAGAGTTCCTGCGTAATGGGAAGGATTTCTCCTCTCATGTGTTCTCTATTTTTGTATAAATCCTGTCTGCAGCAATAGAGTACTTGTATTGAATACATACTACCAAAATACTGAGTCTATATTCTGTGTGGTTCTGCCATTTGGCCTAAACTTAGCCTGATGTTTCATATTACAATGCATGATTCTGTGATTGTCAGTGACGTAAAATCACTTTGAGAAAAGAATAACACATCTTTATTTTCCATTCAAGATCTTGGAATAATTACAACAAACATTCTGGTAATATTTTGATGACAACATTATTACCTTGCCGAAGTGGAACCACATAGCAGTTCTTAAGCCATACATTTTATTTCTTTCTTGATATGAAACTTAAAGAGCTAGTTTTTTCCAATGACTTTACAAAATTATTGAAAATGCTCCAGTAAAAACACTAAAGGGCCATTCAGAAGGAAAATAAATATTTTGTCTTCTAGACTCAATAATTAGAAGTTGAGTGACAAGATCACAGTCTCCTTTTAATAAATGTCAATGCTCTGTTGCCTCAGTTTTACTGTTTATTAAAAGAGGATGATAGCTTAGTTCCCTCATTTATAAGCTACCAAATGCTGTTTAAAACACTTAGAATGAAGAAAAAAATATAAAACTGTAATTATTAAAATGAATACTGATATTATGTGCCTGATTATGAATTTTACAGGTGGTGAACCAGGTCATGAAGTTTTATGTAAGTGAATTCTCTTATTTGAACTATCTGGAAGAAATAATAGTACCATTAAAGAAGTTTCTACCAGATCATTGCCACCAAAAAAACCTACCATGTTTTCCAAAACAATGAAATGAATGCCAAATTCGTTCTTATAATCAGTTACATCACACCAATTGTAGGTATTTCATTTTTTGTTTTATTTTTCTTTGCATATTTGTAATATTAGCTTTCATATTTAGTCCTGATATGTATTATGAATCATGTAGAGAAAAAGCAAAATTAGAAAATACTTTTGAGAACACATAGCTTGAACATGATGTATCAAAGCAAAGATGGTTTCAAGATTATTTTTTTTTACCCAGCAGAAAAAATTCCATTGCTTCTGCATGTACTACTTCTGCAATAGGAGCTAACCAAATTCATCACCAAAATGGCTATAATTATGCCACCATGTTGCAGTCAAAATATCCAATCAATTTCAGCACAAAACCTTATGATGAAACAAAATGGGAACTATCAGAAATACAATGGATTCAAATAAAGTGAAACAGACTTAATTTGAATATCCACTTAACATTGTTTTACAATGATGTCTGATCTTGAATTGAGAATTTAATCTTGTTTCTTGTGAATAGTTTTGGTTAGATAAATTAGAATCATAGAATCATAGAATCAAATTAATTAATAATTAATTAATTAATTATTAATTAATAAATTAATTTATTATAGCTGAGGCAACAGCATACTTAAGTATGTTGAGTCATAACTGATCTGTAACTTTAACATATTTGGGAGCTGCTTTTACTCTGTTCTCTGTCAGTGACTTGAGTGACATGATTCTAGTAAACAAGCCAGAATTTGGTATGGCACTCTGAGTACCCAGCAGAACAGAATCTTGAATATCTCAAAACAACTTAATTTTTTCTTGTTCCATTCCATTAAACCATTATTTTCTTTCTTTCTTACTCATGAATTTGCTGCTTTTTATGTCCAAAGTAAGTTATTGAATTTGAAATTTCATTATTGTGCATACAACAAATGTCAGCAAAAAGGTTAAATTAGTATTTTCTTTCTAAAAAGAAATTATTTTGGTCAGTTAACTATTAAGTTTTAGCAAATGTACCCTGTCCCACTCCAATTATTGGAGTGAGGGGAGATTCTTTAACATACCTGGAGTAAGATTAAGACACAAACGAGGTCAAACGTTGTCCGACCAGTTTAATAGAAATTCTGGTCAGTGAGGGAGATGGGGATGGGGAAGCAGGCGATAGTAAAAGATAGGAAGTAAGAGCAAGAGTTATGTATAAGCAGCAGCGATAGTCACCACCACGGATCCCACGCCGTCCTGTTGGTCTGAGGAAGTCCTCAGGCCTGTGTGGGAGCGAGGGAGCAAGAGCGCAGGGGGAGCAGCAGCAGCAGGCATCAGGTGAAGCATCAGCCATCAGGTCTCAGGCAGCAGGTACCAGGTGAAGCAGGAACAGACATCAGGAGAAGCAGGAGCAGGCTTCAGGCAGCAGGCATCAGGCAGCGTCAGGCATTGGGCCATTAGGCAGGAAGCAGGAGCAACAAGCAGGCATCAGGTAGCAGGGCAGCAGGACCTCATGTCTCAAGCAGCAGGAGGTATCAAGCAGGTCCAGCCAGGCATCCATCATGCATCAGTCAGACAGCAGTAGGTAGGTAGCTAGCAGTCAACAAGCAGGCAGCTCCTAGGCAGCTCCCCCATTGGAGGAGGTCTTCTTTATCCTCCTTTTTGGCCAGCACGACATTCCTGGGCACCCAGGTATGTCACGTATCACACGAACGGGCAGGGACAGGCTTGCATGTCTCCTTCTGTGGTTGCCTCCCTCAAGGCGCCAGGCTGAAAGGCTGCTCGATGGCCGTTTAGCGGCTGCTTGTCTCTCATTGCCCCTGATCTGCAAGCCTTTGGGCAGCAGGCAGGTGGGCAAACTTTGAAACAAAAGAGTTCTCACAGCAAGCTTTGAGACAAAAGATAACGGTCTCTTACATACCCCAGCTAAACAGATTCTACCTGGTTGTTTGAAGAGCATCTGTTGTTCAAGAAAGGATTTTAATTGGCGGTTTAGGCACCGTAGTTCTTTGTCAGTCCCAGTTTCTGCTCACTAGAGTAATTTATAATGGGAAAAGGAGCAGGAAAAACTATGTCTGCAATGACAGACTTCAGTCTGGCACAACTTCATTATCTCAGATATAATCACAAGTTAAATAGGTAAAATTTACTAAACAGTACACCAAATATTATACTGTATATTTGCTTGTCTTAGACCAGTATACTGCTTACAGATATCACCACTGATCTAAATAAGTCAATGTAGAGATAAGGACAGTCATGACAATGTAATATCTGTATATGGATGAGCAGGAGGAGTACAGGAAACTAGTGTAAGAGAGAAATTCGGTTTTAGAGAGTTACACTTCAGTCTACCAGAGAAGCACTTTTGAGAGGACTTTTCTCAGTATTTGAAAGGGAAATAATTTTATAAGGCCTTTGTTAAGAGCTTTACACATCCTGCATTTTTCTCAGTAGAAATGTTCAATTTACAAGTATTTTGTCACTCAACCTGACTTTTGTATTTCCTTTGCACTGTTCAGAGTAGTCGGATGGGATGTTGGGATTTGGGTGCTCTGGCTTTTGTAATTTTTTTTTTTCCAAAGAAAATCCTCCATGAACTGAAAACTCAATCAGTATTTAAAGATTTAAATAAGTTGCTCATAATCATTCCCACTCCTACACATGTATTACAGAGGTGATGAGTGGAAATAATTTTGCCATCTTGTGTAAGTCTTCATTAACTGAAAGTTATTGTTTTTCACATTAAATAATTACAGCTGGAAATGACAACATATATTGGCTTATAGGGATGTGAAAATCTCTTCTGAGCTCTTTATTAGTTCCCTGAATGACTTATGAAATCATAAAGTTTGTATTTTTGGGTCTGCTTCTTCACTCCAAAAATTTTTTAAAGGCTGAAAAGCTTTATTTTAAATCATAAATTAATAAAATTAGAAATAGTTAAATATTTTTATATATTAATTGGTATGATTATTGAACATGGATAAACTAAAATGTCTGGGCAATGGAATTTAACTGTCATTTTAGGAGTTTTTTTTCCTACCATACATTAGAAAAATATCATATGGAAGTTTACCATGTAGGTCTCATGGAGAATGGAATATGTAAGTCCCATATATTGTTCTGTAATTACTTAACATAAACACTGTTTCCCTGAGGACTTTGTTCTGTAAATTGTCCAAGAAAAGACATATAAATCTAAAGCGTTGGGAAGTTTTATCTAATTCGTTTTTCAATTAGTGTCTCTTTTGAAGATTCTTATTGTGTACCCTTTAATAATTTTTCATATTCAAAATATAGCTGGAGGACATCTTATGAGAGTAACAAGGTTAGATCAATCTGATTTTCTTTTTGTTGTTGTATGCTACTCATTCTGGAATATACCAAATATTGCTATTTGCTCTCCATCAGATGATGTCTGCACAAAGTAGAAAGCTAAAAAAAACAAACTCCATTCCCCTATAAGCCATTTTCGTTTTTTATTCATTTTCATTCTAGGAGAAGGTAATAGAAAACACTCTATAAGTACAAGTCCTCCACTTTTTATGATACTATTCAGTAAAATAAAATCCATTTCTCATGTATATTCTCACCAGGAACTATACAGTGCATCCTCCTATTATTCTCCAACACAGTGGCATTCGGTATGACTGTAAAGGTTTTATCCATGTAAACTCGTCTGGAGGTTCAAGATGGAAATATAGAGCTATCTTTATATCTAGAATTGGACATGAAAGATTAAAACCATCTCTGCTCCTGATTCAAAAATTCCTTTCTGTAAGTAATCAACAAAATATAGCTCATTAGGATATGCTTTCAGTTATTTATGGAAATGTGAATAGCTTCGTACATTATCACAGTAAAAAGAACTCTCTGCAATGGTTAAGAGTTAATTTGTTTACTTTCCTAGGTGTTGAAGCCATATGTTATAGCCTTGACCAGTTAGTCAAAAAAAAAAAAAAAAAAGTTGTTTGAAAGACTAAGCATTAGTGCTAGAGAATTCAACATTCTGGGCAGAAAAAACCTTGGAAGCAAAATATTATACTGTAGCTGGAAATCAGAAATCAGTAAACATTTGCTGTTCCCATTTGACAGTGATTCAAAGGGATCTTTGCAGACTCTAGAGACAGCAATGAAGCCAAGGGCTTTAGTGTTTCCAGGGACTAGAGGCCTGAACTGTTTATTTTTAAAGAATAATGTCAAACCCTGTGGTAGTTCGAAGTTAGGATAACTAAGTTCCTGTCTGTTTCATGATACAAATGGTTATTATAATCTTATATTGAGCCAAATTATTTTTCCCCTCCTCTGTGAAGCTGTGGAAAATGGATTCATTAATGCATCTTTCTTTCACCAATTTGGTTTCTTGTTCTCTTCCACATTACAAGCAATTACTTTCCCACAACCTGGCCTCTTTTGATGAGGACTACTGTTTTCCAAATGTGAATGGCTATTAATTCACCAAAAAGGATCTAATTTAGAAGTCTAAGAGTGTTGCACAGCTGGGAAGAAACAGAAAAAAATGTCCAAATCATTCATACTGAATTTAGCAGTCACTAACCCAAAGACAAGACTGATTTTTGAAGTCGTTTTCCAGTCATACTTATTTTCATGGTTTCACATGTTTTTAATGCCAGGTGTCAGTTAAAAAATATATATATATTTAAGATTTAGGGTACAGATTTTTATCACAATAGTATCTTTCCACAGTAGCTTTTCATGTTCAAAATTGCCCTGTAACAAATGCACATCTGTCTTAAATGCTAATCTCTTTTTTCAGATTGGTGGACTTCTACATTATTTTATCTTGAGAGAGATTCCTATATCAGTCTCTATCAGCAGTTTGATAGAGACTGATATTCTGATATTTTACAACTATTTTTGAAGTAACTTTAAAGTACTGCTTTGCATGAGTATATGCAGCACAGTTTCTTCGCCTGTTTTTTTGTTTGTTTGTTTGTTTTTGTTTATTTTTGTTTATTTTTTTTTTTTAGATTTAGAAGTCTAAATTTCATCACTGTCAAGCTGAATAGGAATGAACACTTGAAACAGTGCAAGAAGTTCAATGTGGCTATTTGAAATTTAAGGTACTTTCTTGTGACAGTGTTAGAATATGGTCACTACAGAGTTAGAAACATTTGTCTATGAATCTGTTATTCTGATCTACATCTGAACAGTGGAATTTTCTAATGCTGGTGTTATAGTATCTTTTAAAAATTATATAAAGATTATACCATGTAACATATTATACAGGAATATTGTGTATAAAATTGTCAAAACACTTGAATCCAGTCTTCAAGAGTGATAGAGGGGAGCTAAAAACTGATTTATAGATAAATGAAGACACCAAGGTGTACACTTAACTGGATATGCAAGAGCATCTTTTAATGTCCTCTTTCTTTTAGAATTTGGCAGCTGGTTTTGAAATACTGTTCGATGTCTGAAAACATTTTGAGCATCTAATATGCCTGAAATGGGGTCCTTCAAGGTCTTACTTAGAAAAATCAGTGAACCTAGGGTTCAAGTGATAGACTCACCCTCACTGTCCAGGAGAAATCAATAAAAATACACTTGGACACAGCACATGGCATTTGCTTTGCTTCTTGGTCTCTTATCCTCCAGAGAGGAATCAATAAACCTCATTTTAGGCTTTGAAACAGAGTTCAAAAATAATCTTGGGCATTGTGATGCTCAATACTGCAATGTCCTCAAATTATGCTGTGTGGGCTTTGCAATAGGGAACTTTTCTTAATCTCATATGGAGGCAATTAATGAGAATCTTCATTTTGGATATTGGAAAATGTGAATAAACTGATAGAATTGGGAAAGAGAAAAGTGATATTCTGGACCAGAGGAGCTCTTTAAGCTAAGTCCTTCTGTGAAAGTGAGCTTCAGAGAAGCTACTTTTGTGTTTCTTTGTAAAAAAAAATAACAGTAATTGCCTGGTAGCACACTTCTGGGCAAATGCTCTACTGTCTGAATTATAGAGCCACTATATCCAAAGGAAATGTTAATCCATGTTTTCAGAAAGTATTTTAATCATCAAGAATAAAAAACATTCTTTATCAGAGTATGCTTGCTTTCTCTCTTTCTGAGGACAATTTTCATGACACACTGAAATACAGGACAGGTTTCATTCGAAGAGAAGTAAGAGAAATCTGAAAACCATAGCTCAGGGTT
The DNA here is from genome assembly GCA_013396635.1 of Penelope pileata. NCBI lineage: Eukaryota > Metazoa > Chordata > Aves > Galliformes > Cracidae > Penelope > Penelope pileata. The sequence goes on from WBMW01003379.1 coordinate 89,445, forward strand.
TGGGGTGTTCAGCTGGCAAGGAGACTCCTAGACTACATCTATAGTAGTAAACTGAGCAGTGCCTGAGCATGGTTTTAGATAGATTTAATTATTAATATAGATGTACCTTTGAGGACCAGATATCCATTCTCAGAAATCCTTATGCCTATTACCTTACATGGAATGGATAAAAAAGAGACAAAGAAATAATCCAAGGGGGCTGAATTAATGTGCTAGATATGATCAGTCTTTTAAAAGTACTGCCAATCCTTTTTCATGGGATGCCTACATAAGTTTACACAGGTGAGGATTTGTCTCCCTGTCTTCAGGTATCTCCAGTTTAGACAGCTGCATCTACACTAATCATTCCAGGCACTCTCTGTAGAAAGAGAAAGAAACAAACATTTTTAGAGCAAGATTAATCTGAACTACATCTACAGTAGACATCTACAGTAAAATGATGGAGAACTATAACCTCTTTTACTCTGCTAACTACACAGGGTCTCTGAACAACAAGCTTGAATATCTACTCCTGGTCAGTAGAATACTGCACCCAATTTAAGTGGGAGATTAGCTTCTATAACATCAACTCAGAATCAATAACTCTGTTGGACAGACACAGTGAAATATTCTTCAGTACATCTACAAACAACTGCTGTCAAGGAAGAGATCATTACCTGCTTACTTCCCCTAGCTGCTTGACTAGACTGAGTACATTGGACTCCCCATGTGTGCCTTTCTATCTTTCATTCTAGCTAGTAAAAAGCTAGTATTTAAAACTACTGAAGTTAATCAACCAGTTCATAGAATAACTAGCTCAGCCTTCTTGATTACCTCAGCACAAGAATAAATCTGAAAATCCACAGACTTGTAGGTAGTGAGTGATAAAAATAGCTGGGGATGTCTGTGGATGTCTGAATCTGTAAAATGACTGGAGAGATGCCAAGTCAGGCTTTATACTTAACTGCCTCTGTACTCTTCTTATTTTCTTCTTGGATATGTGACTGCCTATCATCTTATTTCTGAAAACATCACCAATGCCTAAGTCTCCTGGTGCACAAGGCTGAACATCAGTATAGGTGGCTAGATCCATGAAGATGAGACACTGCAGGTCTCGAATGTAATGCTGCTGATACAATATTATTTACTGATCCTTCCAGGCTTCTGTAACAATCTGGTGAACCTGATGAATCTTACAGACATGGTTTGCTAGACTTTAAAACTATACATCCACCAATAACACTGTACAGAAACTATAGGTTATAACAATTTAAAGATGTCATTTGGTTATATCTTTCCTTAATAACTATCAGTACAACTGTGATTTCAGCTATTAAAAGCAAACAAACAAACAAAATAAAACCCCAAGCCCCTCAAAACAAAGCAACAATAAAATAAAATAAAATAAAATAAAATAAAATAAAATAAAATAAAATAAAAAACCCACAGCTCGTGGTCAAAGTACTTGTGTTATTACATTACCCCTGTGCTTTCTATCTGCTAACCAATGTGCTGCTACAGTATCTGATGGAAAAGTGATACTGTTTAATTATTCAGGCTTATTTTATCAAGACAACAAGTGTGCTATGCATCCACAAATGATTGCATCCCACATCAGAAGTAAGCTGACAGAAAGCTGTGCTTGTTACGTACCATACCGAGTCTGGATATGTGAAAGACTAAAATAATTGCCCTGGGGAGTATAGAACATGTTCAAACACCTAATTCATTACATGCAATTACTGGACAAGAATGTCAGAGAAGGCAGGAGTAAATGGTATTTGGTACTTCTAGTAATATACATACATTTCAGATCTGATTGTAAAATGACAATGGGAGGGGGAAGACCATATTCTAATTTGTTCTAGTTTAGGTCTATGACTGTACACTAAGCCATTTAGGAGACCCAACACAGAATGCCCAGTTCTGTTTGGTAGTACAGGTCTCATTCAAGAAAGCTTATTATATAATATATATAATTGGACAGATAAAACTTGGGCTAATGTATTTTTCAAAAATCAGAAGTATTATCTTGAATGCAAGTCTCTGCAGTTCACTTCAGCTGGAAGGAGTAAAATTATGTTTAGGTATTGCTGCTGCTTTTAGTCTTATATGAATTTGGACTGGAATGATTGTCTCAATTTGGAAAGAGGAAAGGGTCCAGCTGATGTTGCTCAACTCCAATGACAGTAGGTAACACTGTGAAAATGTTCAGTATGTTATGATAGGAGAAGAAAATAAGAGTAATCTTTCACATTTCTACTCTCTAGAGTGCAATGACTGTGGAATATCAGATTCAGTAGCTAATGATACTTACCAATTTATATATTTCTTTGGGAGGAATATTTTTATCGACAGTGTTGAAAGCACAGATATTTTTCCTTTGATATCACATAAACGGAAAAGAAACATGTCAACTATTAACATTTGTATAACTAAACTGCCCAGAAATTAACAGTGTGTTTCAAGATTTTGTGCTAAAAGATTAAAATGCTAGCAGCTGCCTCCCCACATTTCACGTGTCTCTTGAAATTCAGTCTTCCTATGGAATGTGTGGATTTCTTGACTTGTCTACCACAGTTGTGATTGTGGATTTCTCTGAAGATGTGAACAAATTCACCAGAAAGAGTGAATTCTTTGTTCACTGTTTTCAACTAAAAAAAAAAAAAAAAAGAATTTGGCTTGTCTACTGCATGCATATATTAACATTGTCTTTGGAAGAAACAATATGCCTGCTTGGTTTTTTTCAGATGTGGAGCCAACAAGGATCTCTCTGGCTAGGGAACTGTAAAATGATTTGAAATTTTTTGCTCTAGAGATTTGCAACTTGATTATCGGGAGTGCAGTGTGAGTGGATGTCATAGGATGGTTTATGACTGGGTTATGTTTATTTTGGACTCCAAATTGACACGGTTAGGCTAAGGAAAATAGAACAAGCTTTGTAGCAGTTCAGATATTTCCTGGAAGGACATGTGTTGAGCTGAAAGGTTTTCTAAGAAAATGTAGCGTGGGTTCATGAAAGGCAGGTCATGCTTGTCCAACCTCATCTCCTTCTATGACTGGGTGACCAGTCTGGTAGATGAGGGAAAGGCTGTTGATGTAGTCTACCTAGACTTCAGCAAAGCCTTTGACACGGTCTCCTACAGCATTCTCCTGGGGAAACTGGCAGCCCGTGCCCTGGGCAGGTTCACTCTTCTCTCAGTAAAGAACTGGCTAGAGGGCCATGCCCAGCGGGTAGTGGTTAATGGAGTCAAGTCCAGCTGGCGTCCCGTAACGAGTGGTGTCCCCCAGAGGCCGGTTCTGGGGCCCATCTTGTTTAATATCTTTATTGATGACCTAGACGAGGGGATTGAGTGTACCCTCAGTAAGTTTGCATATGACACCAAGTTGGGAGGATGTGTCGATCTGCCTGAGGGTAGGGAGGCCCTGCAGAGGGATCTNTCTAGAGCACAAGTCTGATGAGGAGCGGCTGAGGGAGCTGGGATTGTTTAGTCTGGAGAAGAGGAGGCTCAGGGGAGACCTCATTGCACTCTACAACTTCCTGAAGGGAGGTTGTGGTGAGGAGGGGGTCGGCCTCTTCTCCCGGATAACTAATGACAGGACGAGAGGGAATGGCCATAAGTTGCGCCAGGGGAAATTTAGATTGGATATAAGGAAAAACTTTTTCTCTCAGACTGGTCAGGCACTGGAATGGCCTGCCTAGGGAGGTGGTGGAGTCACTGTCCCTGGCACTGTTCAAGAAGTGTCTGGATGAAGTGCTAAGGGATATGATTTAGTAGCTTAGTGGGTAGGGATGGTGATAGGAGGACGGTTGGACGAGATGATCTTGTAGGTCCTTTCCAACCTTGTGTTTCTATGATTGTATGATCATTTTTGTTTTAATGCCTGGATAGATCTAAATGCAATCTGCCTGATTCTGACCTAAGAAACAAAGTTGCACTTTTTTAGTTAAAGTAACAGGGATTAAAACTGAGTTACAATGATGAGGACAGGCTCAGGGGACAAGAAATGAGAGGCTTTAGGCAGTGAACATAGAGAAAAGATAAAGAAGTTTAAAATGTTCAAAAAAGACCAAAACACATACAAAGGAGATAGTGGGAGATTAGCATGATCTTAAAAAAGAGTCTCAATATGTTTTAAAACTGCTAATGTCATGTCACACAAGCAAGAATATTTTAGATAGTTTTCAAAACAGTGTGACCTGGATCACTTTTGAGTGCATCTTTGATACTTCTATCACATTTGCGTATTGATTTTTTTTTTTTTAAAGATTTATATATCAATGCCATTATTTAGTTCTCTGTCTTGGATAGAATCCATCTAAATTACATTCATCATCTTTTAAACTTTTGCCCTTTTCCACGATTGACACAGTAACTCACATTCTTTCTAGCTACTGACACTCTGCCTTTTTTTTTCTGTAGAAATTGCTCAAAGTGATTAGTGATACCACTTTATTTGTATCTGGCAGTTACATCTAGAATTTTGGTGATTAGCATGTCAGATACTTAATGGATCAAAGAACTCTTCCACTTTTCTCCTTAACAGCATACCTACCTGAAATTAATAATTGTTTTTACATGAAATTAACATTCCTTTTTTTCCACTTTCCTTTCATTGTGTTTTTAATTAATGCCAGAAGAAAGGTAGTAGTAATTAATCACAGGCATTTTAGTTTAGGTAGTAACATATGTGGGAAAAGTAATTTCAACCACATCTAGAGTGTACCATTATAATGATTTTGAGAGGGAGGAATATGAATGTTCTTTCTTACGCATTTTATGACAAGGAGAAAATGTTATAATAGCAGCTGTTCTGCTATCCATCCTTGTAAAACTTAGTGGTGGAATTTGAATCGTCTTAAATGTTTCTAAAGGGTATTTATAGCCTGGCACAAAGCCATCTAGAGTGTTCAGTGAATTCTTATCAAACCTTCAGTGACTCAGACAGGACACAGTTATTGAGCTGTTTGCCAAGGTTCTGTTGTCATTTCTGAACTCCAAGAGCCGTTCCTCTCAAGGGTAAAATCTCAGCAGAATAACCAACAGAAAATGTTTCCACACATAGACGTGCGCTGCAGAAGCTGACATTTAGAGCAAGAGAATGGACTCAGAGCCTGCAGCTTCCAGATTCTTGATTTCTATTTTATTCCATCTTCCCTCGTTGCATTAGATAAGTTCAAAAACCAGATTTTTAAACATAAACACTAATTTTCCCTGTAGTGGAATTAAAAGGTAATTCCTATGACTCTTGGCAGATTTAATCTGTGCTGAAATCCCTCTCCTTATTCTTCTACTTCCCACCCACACATTTTCTTCATCTCTAGCTACTGCCCACTGTAGCTATCACAATGCATAATAAGAGCAATTTCTCTCTTTTCCTTATTTTTTTTTAATTTTTTTTTAATTTATTTTTAAGGACAGTTTTTGATCTCCAAAGAGGCCTTGCCTCTTCTTCTCTTCCTGTGGAGCCACCTGAAATTAGCATCATCCCTTAGATCCACTGAAACCACTGTCAGTTGAGAACTTCAGGTTCACCATGTTCCCGTCCTGGCTATCCTTGTCCCCTCCATCAGCACGGATTACTTGGACTGAAGACACTGCACTTGTCCTACTGTAGCTCCTTTTTTCATTCTCTAACAAGGATATCTGACAGATAATTTTACTGATTTATGTTCACTTTGGCATACATTTCATCCTTTTTACATGAGTTTTTATGCAAGGTCTGAAACAATTACACCACCAGACCACCGAAATAAGGGGAGAGCTAGGAAGATGAATGCTGGCCCTCATCCTAGATTAATAAAATAATCTAGTATGTGTACTGGAACTTTAAATTCTGTCTACACTCAACTTGTTTTAGAAATACGGCTGAGGTATTTTGAAGCAATTCTTTAGCATTACTAACATTTTAAAAATATGCAGGAGAAAAAGGAAAAATAAAATCTCAAGCTCTTGAAAGGAAGTATTACTGTTTATGGTTGTAGCTTGTCCAGGTAACTGAGTTATTTCTAGAAAATTGTTATTGAACACAATTTCATTATTTGATAAAATTTTGTTGTCTATGTTTTGTATTGATATGTTTTGTATGGCAGTATATAAATTAAACCATACAGTCTTGAAGGGATTATAAAATAATGTAGTAACAGAAATTACATCATAAAAGACAAAATAATTGAAAAAAAGATTGAGTAATCAGAATTATTTTTTATTCATTCAGGAGGAAGTTAACTTTGAATACATAGAAGGAGAAGGCCAAAGAGAATGCCAGAATATCAGGGTACTAAAATGTATGTTTCATTACTTGGGAGAAATTTTATAGCATCTTGCCATAGTTCTGGAATACCTTAAAGGGTAGTTTTATGAATTTTATAAGTATATATCTTTAATTATATCAGAGGCTAAGTATTATTGGTATTTACAGGGAATCTTTTTATGAACTCTGTGAAATTTATGGGTATGATATAGTCTAAATCAAAACAAAAACAACTCATTTTTATAATTTAATAAGAAGTATCCTTTGTTTTAAAGGAAAAAATAAAAAATAGTGTTTTTACCACTGGTAACATTAATTATAATGATGAATAAACTCAGGAATCAGGACAATCCACAGTGGTCAACACTGAGAATACTAACATTCATGTAATTAAAAAATAAACATCTGGATGTGACTTAGGCAGTTTTGATAATAGAAGAAAGCTTCCTTTTTTTTATGCAATAGCTAGCTCAGTCACTGTCATTTTCATAGTTACACGAGCCTGTGAATCGTGGTTGCTGTAGTACAGTCCTTCAGACATAATGGCAGTAGCATACGAATGTCATTTCCCTGTTGTATGTAAAACTCAAATCTCATTTGTGTTTATATCACTAGAATGCTTTTGCTTTTCCCCAGAGTGATCCCCAGAACTTCTGTTTTATTTATGAAAGTTGCAGCTGTATGAAATGCAGTGCAATATTCTACAGAAAGCTCACCACATGTTGTCTTTGATCTAATGGCAAGTGATGTCAAAGTTCACTTTAAAAGTGACAAGATACCTCTCTATGATGAAGATTGTCAGACTTTACCAAATGTTCTGCTATTATTAGACTTATTATTTATTAATGTTCTTAAAAACAAACCAAACCAATAGCAAATACAAGAGCAAGAAAAGCACTACCTCAAAACAAACCCTTATCAGCTCTTACCCTCATGTTACCAATCAATCCCACAAATCTTTCTCTGTGCATTATGTGAAGATCAAAGACATTATAAAGGGAAAATTCCATTAACAATAAAAACTGAACAAAGCGAGATAGCATGCCCTAGAGATGAAAATAGGTGGATACAAAAATAGATTAAAAATACCACAGCCACCAAGACCTGTCTTATCAAGGATTTAAGACAGAAGACTACAAGACCTAAGTGTCAAAGTTCCAGTTTCAGTAAGAATTAGCGTACAGTGGCTAACACAAAATAAAATTAAATGATTTGATCCTGTGCAAGAGACAATGAATTTCAACTTGCTTAACAGAATTCATTATTGTTTCAGTCAAATGACGTTTTGTGGTAACAGCACTGGCACAAATACAAAGGTATTCCTAATTTGCAAAGTTAGAAAACAAAGAGGCAGAGGGTTTGCTACACTCTGGAATCATCATCCATTTAAAATCTCCACTGGGATGTACCAAGAGCTGAGGCAGTTCCTGGTCCCTACTGGCACTTTCGATACAAAGTGGTGAAGACAGAAGGCTCTTTGCATCTGTGTATTAATAAGCAAGTTATAAACCAGCAAGGGTAGTGATCAACAGCACAGAGTCCAGTTGGCGGCCTGTAACTAGCGGTGTTCCCCAGGGGTCGGTGCTGGGTCTGGTCTTGTTCAATGTCTTCATCAACGACCTTGATGAGGGGATAGTGTCCACCCTCAGCAAGTTTGCTGATGACACGAAGCTGGGGGGAGGGGCTGACACGCCAGAAGGCTGTGCTGCCATTCAGCAAGACCTGGACAGGCTGGAGAGATGGGCAGAGAGGAACCTGATGAGGTTNAGAAGGCTGAGAGGGCACCTGATCCATGTTTATAAATATCTTAGTTGCGGGAGGCAAATGGAGGTGGGGAACCTCTTTTCAGTGGTCTGTGGGGACAGGACAAGGGGCAATGGCCTTAAGCTGGAGCACAGGAAGTTCCGCGCCAACATGCGGAAGAACTTCTTCACAGTGCGGGTGACGGAGCACTGGAACAGGCTGCCCAGGGAGGTTGTGAAGTCTCCTTCCCTGGAGATATTCAAGACCCGCCTGGACGCCTACCTGTGCAACCTGCTGTAGGGAACCTGCTCTGGCAGGGGGGTTGGACTTGATGATCTCTCAAGGTCCCTTCCAACCCCTGCAATTCTGTGATTCTGTGATATTGCAAATGTATCAACATTTGCAGTAGACTTAAGACCAACATACTTCAATGTCTGCAGTGGAAGAAGAATGAAGATTTCATGCCTCTTACTGAAGCTTATTGAATTAAGAAGGGTGTAACGCAGAACAGATTTTGATCTGAGTTTAGCCAAAATTGCACATTACGTTTTGTATAGTTGTACATTTTTTCTTTGACACATGTCAAAAGACAGAAAAGTGCAGGAGTCTGTTTTATGGAGAAATTGGCCTTGGCTTGGTGAAATGATTACATGAATGGAGTCAACCAGAGAAGTCAAATGTGAACCGAACAGATGTAATACAGCTACTATTTAAGTGAAATTGTTCCATAAGAAGCTTGGGACTGCAGTGAAAGCCAGCAGCCATCTCATGGCACTGTTCTCTTTATTGTCCCAGCAGTCCTCCCAGATTAACCATCTCACCCACTCTATTTTTCCTGTGGATCAGTATGCAGCTTTTAATTATTTCTACTTGGCAATCTTCTTTTTCTTCCTACTCCTTCTACCTCCTGCACTATGACCTTTTTCCTATTTAGGTTTCCTCTTTTTCCTCCTCCCTCTGGAGGAAATAAAAAAAGACAATCTCTATATATTTTTTTCTGAATAAGTTTTACCCTTAGAACAATTTTAATACATTATTAAAAACAGCAGGGATAATAATTTTATGAATTCCCAGCAAAGCACTTCAATTAGCCAAGCCATTCTTTTATTAAAAGCAAAGGTAAAGGAAACAGGCTTGACACCTTTTCAGTTCAGACACTGCTCTGCACATCACAAAAGACAGATTCTTCCGAACCTGGAAATCACTGCCTTGTTGGTGATTTCCTAAGCATAAAATAGCTTTTATCACTAAGAGTTATCAAGTTTTAACTGTCTTCTAGTTCTGACTTCCTGAGCATTATTCCTGAGCTTATTCTCTTTTCCCCCAACGTTACATGCAGTTTCACATTACAGTCCATCCAGTACAACTGTGAATTGTTAATGAAATTATCTTCCTTTTTCCTGTATTGTTCAAGTCAGCTAGATAATCTGAAGTAAAAGAACCCACTCTATACATATTTATGCACAGATGTGAACACATACCCACACTGATCAGGCGGCATACAGGCAGGAGATCTGATACAAAGAAGAGGTGGGAATAAATGTCATTAGGCCTAGGAAAGGGAGAATAAGACACGGTCTTCTCTTTTGATTGGAATGATGTAAACATAATGTGAAACCGTATGATTTTTCTGGCTGGGATGGAGCTAACTTTCAGCCCATATGGTGCTATGTTTTGCATTTGTGGCTAAAACACTGCAGATAATACATCAACGTTTTGGCTATTGCTGAACAGTGCTCGCACAGCATCAGCATTTTCTCTTTTTCCCACTCTGCCCCTTCAGTGAGCAGGCTGGGGGTTGGTTGGATGTTGAGAAGGGACACAGATGGGACAGCTGAGTCAAGTTGACCAAAGAGATATCCCATGCCATAAAATGTCATACTCAGCAATAAAGCAGGTGGAGGAAGAGGTGGGTTAGCTTCCAAGGTGGCTGTTGGTCAGAGACAAGCTGGGCAAAAGTCTGCTTATGGGAGGGAATGAATTATTTCCTCTGCTTCTCTTGTTTTTTCTTCACCTATTAAACTGTCTTTATCTTGACCCATGAGTTTTCTTGCTTTTTACTTATTTTCACCCCCACTCTGGGTAGGGGGCAGAGAATGAGTGGCTTTGTGGCACTTGGCTGCTGTGCACAGTCAACACACCACAGTCCTTAAAGTACAAAATAAGCCTATGTGCACCTCTGATGGTGCAGAGCACTGACAACCTGCACTTTTCCAAAGGAAGATGAAGCCTTGCTTCCAAAGTGTTCCTGAGGTGGGAAACTAAAGCCAATCACAGAGAAGAGCAGGAAAAGCTCTAATCTTGTCTTCTACAACAGGCTAAGAAACTAGACTCAGCCAAAGTCCCAGTTTTCAACTCACGGAGAAGTTGCTTCATGTTCCCTTATCATGACTGAGCAGATAATGAAGATGTGTGTAATGATCTTGTAACTCTCAGGCAAAAAAACCCAAGCCATAGTCACTTTTCAGAGGATCATGACTATGTGTGGTTGTACAGTATGAACAGGGGTTTCTTGGCTTATTCATTTTTCCTGTTATCAACAAATAGGCTTGGGTTTTTGTATGACACTCTGCCATCTCTATGAGCAGTTTGAAGTTGGTGTTCCATCCTCAGAAGCACCTTTTTATATTCAAAATATTGGAATTAAAGTACAACTAGAACAACACCAAGATTCAACATTTTCTGTGAGGAGGCATTTAAAAGGGCAATATTCTCACAATGATGTGGTGTGTGCTTAATGGAAGGGAGTGTTCTTGAGTGAGAATCACCACTGCTTTTTGCAACTGTTCCAGCAGTTGGTCTAAAAGAAATTAGACCATTATTTGAATGACTTTTCCACAGAGCAATTACTCAACATGAACATTATGACAATGAAAGCACTCATGCCAACTTTAAAACCAGCTTCTATTGGGGGAAAATACAATAACAAAATCAGCACCCCTCCTCTTCCCCCCAAGTATATAGTGCCTTTGCTTATGTTTTGCTCTGTATGTTTCACAAGGTATTTAGCATAATATTGACGTTAGTTTGGGCCCACTGTAGATTTTCAGTCAAGATGTAAGGCATTTGATACATTTTCTTAGGAGGTGCTTTTAAGTACTCCGCTTATGGATAGCTTTTTCGCCCATCTTGGATAAATTGAAACTCCAGCCTGTAAGTTCCAGTTACATTTTGTGTCTTGCCTTGTCTTTCAGGTTTCTTCTGAAAATCAGATAATTAGGACTTCTGAATTTTCCAAACTCAGTTTATAATTATATGCAGCTGCAAAGCAATAGGTGCAGCTAGAAGTACCTGCTTCAAAAGTCAGGTTTATGTCCAAATTCATTCAATTATATGTAATGGCAGTTATGCATAAAAATTCAATTTGGTACAAAATTATACTTTTTGACTCAAAAAAGATAGTTCTATGCATACCCTGTTTATTTTCAGGCCACTTAATAGATAACATTACCACTATATGTATAATGTGTATGAGCCTTACTGGTTTTCAACTACAAACAACAATACATAACATCTTGATCATGTTCCCCACCTCTGAAGCCCTGAAACCTTGTAATGACAATCCCTCTCCACAAAAGGCATGAAAACAGCCAGCTGAAGTCTGTAACTTCTGGTGTGAAAAGAAAAGCATTTACTATACCTTCAAACAATGAAGTCAGAAGGAAAAACAGAGACAAAGACGCTACAGAGCTATTCTGTTACACTCTCCCAAAAGTCAAATATTAATTAATATTTGGAGGGCTTTTACAAGGATAGATCATGACAGAACAAGGGGTAATGGTTATAAACTGGAAGAGGGTAGATTTAGACTGGATATAAGGAAGAAATTCTTCACTGTGAGGGTGGTGAGACACTGGAACAGGTTGCCCAGGGAAGTCGTTGATGCTCCCTCCCTGGAAGTATTCAAAGCCAGGCTGGATGGGGCTTTGGGCAACCTGGTCTAGTGGGAGGTGTCCTTGCCCATGGCAGGGGGGTTGGAACAAGATGATCTCTAAGGTCCCTTCCAACCTGAACCATTCTATGATTCTATGATTCTATATTCTATAATACATTTGAACATTCTTATTTCCTTGCAAAATGTAACAGGGTATAAAACCCAAACTGATGGTGTTAGACTGTCAGTGCAGTTAAAGGAGGCATCAAATCTAAGTCGTCTTTGTTAATAAATTGTGATATGAACATAAATGTCTAGGATCTATGTAGATGGAAATTCTCTTGGTTTTCAATTTCTAAGTAAAAAGTTAAGTAATTTTGTATGTATTTGGTAAAATTCTAATACTATGAATAATCACTGATATTACATAGCTTTTTTTTGTAAAAAAAAATAATCACACTTTCTCTGGTAAATCTCTCATGTTGAAGAAAATTAATCATTCACAAAGCAGCTTTCTAAACTCATAATACCTACTGTCCATTTAATTTTATAATTGAAATTTGTTTATACTGAAATTAAAACTCAAATCAAGGACCTTACTTGCTTTAAAGAAGTTTACTCAGCCTGGCTGAATATGTGCCCTTTGTTCTGGTACTTGTCGCTTCTTCACTGTATTTCTGGGTATATGAATAAGAAACAGAATGTTTCCTTCTTTTTTCAGATAATAAAAACAAGCACATAAAACAAGTGTAAGATTTCAGTGTGATCTATGCCTTGTAGTACACCTTTGAGTGGTGTCATCTGACCAGAACAGCAGGCTATAGAAATACGCTTGTGAAGAAGCTCCCTCTTAGCTATTCGTTATAGGTCATTCACTGCATTGGAAAATGTATCTGCTTGTTCAATGTATATATATTTTGGATGTATGTTAAGTGTGATTAATTTGGATCACAGAAGTTTTCAGCTTTTTGCTTAACTCCCTTTGAGGATATTTTCTCAGGGATATGACAAGCCACTCACGTAAATTACATTCATAACATCAAATCAGAAAATATATCTGACTTGATAACTCCCTATAAAACAACTTAATTCCTTCCCAGTACAATACAATGATCTGATCTAAACTTCATTATAAATGACTGAAATTGTATGCAATAGATTCTCATCATTTCCTTTGAATGAGCACAATACAACATCCAAGGTACATATAAACTACTGAGATGCTGTAAGAGTTTCATTTTATAATGTCTGTGCCAATATTGAGATCTAATGATTAATTTCTACTGTAAATTAGACTGTAAATTTCTACTGTAAATCATACACATTCGTATGAATGCAAGATACAGCATTTATATGAATAAAGGAAATCCCAAACACTTTATATGAATATTCCAAACATTTATATGAATAGTAGGAAATTCCCAAACACTTTGAAATCCAGGTAGTACTCTAGGGGACTTAGAAGAAAGTTATTTTTCAACTAAGTTTGACTAATCACATGTTCGCCTGTATGAAAAACAAGGAAAAGAAAATAATTTGAAGAGTAAAATGATCATTTGTAATTAGAAGTCACAAGCATTATGTTTCTGTCAAGCCTTTATTTACCACCCTGCACACTAAAATATCAAGAGAATTTGGATAATCTAAGCGGAAGGGGGAAAGAATAGGCTGCTATTACTTGACAAACATTTTAATGCTTTCTTTTCAAAATGCAATACATCAGAGGTAGAAGAGAGAGAAAAAGTCCTAAGTTACAACATTGTTCAGAACACATCCCACAGTCAGATGCAGGCTTGGAGTGACAAACCAGAAAGAAAACTTTGCTTCTACTTTCATGTCTTCCATTCCAATCAGAATCAGGAGGAAAAGTGTTGTCCACCCTCCACTCCCAGGGGTAGGGAACAGTTAGTGAGTGTCTGAAGACTAAAAGCCAACAGTCTTGTATGCCCACCATTTCATGTCAGGTCATACAGATAGCTTGGAACATAACCTAAAATTATATTCCCAAACCTGACACTGCTAAGGGGCTGACTAAAATTCACGTGTCTAATCAGACTCTTTCCTTCAGTTGCTATACCTTACATAGACTGGTATCTCTGCCTTGCAAGTGTCTGTAATTAGAAATAGCAGTAATGGTGAAAAAATAAACCACACATTCTACTTCACATCTTTCATTATGCCTACAATCTAAAAACATTCAAGAGAAAATCGGAAGTCTATTCTCAACTCTAAGATGGTGAGCAGCCAAAATAAACTTATATTGGCCCTGAAATCCAGTTTAACTTTAGTCACAATGTAAAATATCTACTTTCAGTTCACAGAGTGTGGGAGGGAAGGAACACAGTCATCTACTACTTATGGGGGCAAGATAAGGGTTTGAATGCATCCTTTCCGACGTGAGTTCATTCCAGGATTTTAAGAGCTTAAGAATAGTTGCTGTTTTCTGTTATTTCCCATACCTTCAAGGTCAATTGTATCTTAGTACATAATGCATCAACCTGAGGAAAACATTGTGTCATCTAATTGCCTGTTTTAGAACCTATTGTGAAAAAACACAGGTTAAACGTTTTGTCAGGGAGAAAGAGATTGATGAGCTGCTGGGTAACAGGAATAGCTCCTGCCTGGATATAACATCCTCAACAGGTATGGGTACAAAATCTCTGATAGTTCAGGGTTCCTTTGTTGGCAGTTTCTATTTTTTTAACTTGACAGCAAATGCTAGGCTGTGACACCAGGAGACACCAGTGATTATAAGTTATAACTTGGGCAGCTGCCTTTTTAGGATGAAAATCATTCTGTTGAATTATTAATTGGTGTAATTATAAAAGCAATACACACTTTCAAGCTCACAATAATTTATACTATTGGATTTTCCAACTGTTTCCAAAAATTCAACAATTGAGGGAGTACATACATCATCTATAAACATTTCTCACCTAAAAATACAGTTAAGTACCTTTAGAAGTGATAAATCTGTATCAGTTCTAAGGCCTTTGCCTTTTTATTGCTTTTTTTTTTCGCCCAAGAAGTTTTCAAAAATATCCCCCAAAGAGCAACTTTTTCCTCGTGAAGTTACTTTGCATCAATTTAGGCAGGTAAGTCAGCAAGAGTGTTTTAAGGCGTCCTGAACCAACCTCCAAGCCTTGTTACAACAGAAGCCCCAGTAAATGAAATTTAATTTTTCTAAATTGTCCCTACTGCCCTCTTGTTGTCCATGAGGGACATTTCAAGTCAATGTTAGATTTCCATTTCTTAAAGATTAGGAGTGTGAATTATATACTCAATTTTGGGTGAAATTTATGCACACAGGATATACAAACTAATATTGAATTTAGACAGACAATTTCCTTTTCAAGCCAACATGTACTAGCTGCCTTCAGGGAGATTACCTCCCTTCATATCTGTTAAAGTTGTATTAATAGTATTCTCACTGTAAAGCTGATGTCTCCACTGACTTGAATTCCTGAATACCAAATAAAAGTTACTGCAGAGGAGATTGGCAAGGATTCTAGCTTGTGGAATAGACATTTATGGATCTTATTTCCTCCTCTCCTCTAAATAAACATTGTATTGAAAAACATAAATTGGTGGAAAATTGCAAAGTTATTTGTTTATATTACATGCATACACATTGCTTTACCAAAGAAGAATTCAAGAAATATACAAGTATAAAATCCACTGTTTCAATTGTCATATGGTGGAAGACTGGCTCTTCCATCAAAGTACTGTTCAAGCAGCACGGAAAGAGTGGTGAGTTGCATCTACACTAGAGGAGAGAATTGAACAGCACGTGACAGCAAATACTCTTACCTAGATCCTCTGGCGCCAAAGACTGGATCATGCAAACTCTACTTTTTCACTTGTTTGCTTCTAATTTTATCACCTGTAAGCATACTGTCTTTTTTGACACTATAATGAAAGGAAGCGCTTAGCATTTACAGTGATGGAAGGTGATGGAGCACTTGAACAAGCTGCCCAGAGAGGTTGTGGGGTGACCTCCTCTGGAGATATTCAAACCCCACTTGGATGCGTTCCTGTGTAACTTACTGTAGGAAACCTGATTTAGCAGGGAAGTTGGACTAGATGGTCTCCAGAGATCCCTTCCAACTCCTACAACTCTGATTCTGCTTCTCTGATTCTTGCACAAGAGATGGAGTTATGTCAGACTGCAGAGAGGAATCATAGTCCTACAAGATGTGAGTGTCATTCTTAATAACTAAGACATGACTGGGTTTGCAATATGACAAGAACATTAGAAGTGGACATTAAGACTTTGGAAGACTAGTTATGGTCACATATTTGCTCTAAATTTCCCACAGACTAGGTGTGGAAGATTTTCTAGCTTAGGATTGTGTTTTCCCTTCAGTGTATTTTAAAGAGGAAGAAAGCATGTGGGGAAAGCTGACTCAGTATTAACACTGAGAAAATCTTCCTTGACTTTGAAAAGAGTTTGGCAAGAGTCAGTTCTGCTAACCCAAGCGTATCCACGTGTGACTTTGCTGTAATTCTGATTTACTGTGTTTTTATATTGACTGCTGTGTAAGCATGGAAATTCTTGTCATCTTTATTTTTGCTTAGCTGTTGCAAAAATTGCATAAGTATTTACATTCAGTTCTTGTTTCCACACTTGGCCATTTAAAATACACTTTCCCTGTAGCTCCAAGTTCACATTTATTCTGAAATCATTACTTCTAGCATTTGTATCAGCACTCAAGCTGTCACATTTCTGTTTTCTTTCTGAGCAAATGTATGCTCAGATAGCTTCACAGGATCCATGCAGACATCTAGTGACAAGCTGTACTGACAAAACGCATGCTGCAATGTGGATTAGTAAAGCCAGTGCCCTTCACACCACCATCTGGTGCAAAGCCTGTGGGGCAGATGAACAGCTCATTGTGGGTTGCCAGCACTTTCACAGAAAACTGAGATAGCTTGAGGTCAGGTTCACACAGTTGCCTCTGTTATATGACATAACAGTAGTTCTGAAAAATTCTTCTCAAATAGTTCATTACATTCCATAACCTACTCTTCCATTCACTAATTTTAAACTTTCATTTTTTTTTTGTTGGACAGAAACTTGAATATTGAGTGGATAACTTAGAGTCATTTGGGGTTAAAACATCAGACATTGTCTCCACAGATACTTACTGGATTAACAGGGCACATATTAAACTCCAAATAATAAAGATGCTCAAGTCAAAATTCTGTGACATATTCTGATCAAAAATATAGTTAGAATTTTTAGAGTGTGCCAGATCTAAATTTACTAACACATCAGCTTAAGAAGTTGTTGTGGTTTGATCCAACAGGTAGCTAAGTACCACATAGTTACTCACTCACTCCTCCCCCTGCACTGGAATGGGGGAGAGAATTAGGAGAAAATAAACTAGAACTCAGGTTGAGATAAGAACTCTTTACTAGACAGAAAAAGGAAGAAAAAAAATAACAGTAATGATAATTATACATATATATATACACACACACACACAAAACCACAAAAAAATTGTGATACACAAAGCAATTGCTCACTACCTGCTGATTGATGCCCAGCCTGTCCCCAGAGCAGAGCCCCCCCATCCTGGCCAACTTCCTTCAGTTTTAGATTTTTTTCACATGATGTCACGTGGTATGGAATATCCCTTTGGCCAGTTGTCTTAGTTTCAGCTGGAACTGAAGTTGTCTTTCTCATAGGGCCTGGTATGAGGCTGTTTTGGTTCTAGAAGGAAAACAAAGTACTGATGTTTGCACTTCTTGCTGAACAGTGCTGTACAGAGCCAAGGACATTTCAGTTTTCTCAGCTTCTTATATTGCCCTGCCAGCAAGGGGACTTGGTGGGCACAAGGAGTTGGGAGGGGACAGGACCAGGGCAGCTGACCCAAACTGACCAAAGGGATATCCCATACCATATGACATCATGTGAACTACAAAACTGAAGGGAGTTAGCTGGGGAGGGGCCACTGCTCGGGGACTGGCTGGGCATCAGTCGGCAGGTGGTGAGCAACTGCTATGTGCATCACTTGTTTTTAATATAATTACTGTTATTTTATTCTATTTTCCTTTTCTGTCTTAGAAAATAGTTTCTATTTCAACCCACAAGTTCTACATTTTTTTTTCTCCCCCCTGATTCTCTCCTCATCCCAGCTGTGAGGAGGGGGAGTGGGCAAAAGGCTGTGTGACATTCAGCTGCAGCTGATTTAAACCACAACACCAATTTAGGTAAGCTGTCCTGGTTCTGTCCCCTCAGCTCCTTGTGCCCCTCCAGCCCCTTTCAGGCAGGACAGGGCGAGAAGCTGAAAAACTGGAACATTCTTGGCTCTGTATAGCGCAGCTCAGCAGCAGCTGTAACATCAGCGTGTTATCAGTATCATTTTTCTCCTAAAACCAAACCATATTGTCATATCAGACACTATGAGAAAAAACAACTTCTGTCCCAGCTGAAACAAAGACACAAATGCGTAGCCTTTATTGGAAGAAAAGCATTTCCCTTGAAAATTCTGTTTCTGGCAGAGTTGAAGTATTTAAATATGCTTTTTCAATCCAAGTAACATGTCTTAATATATGCCTATGACCCTCCTGAAGTAAAAGTAGTGTATTTATTACCAAATTGTTCTTCTCTAGTGTACAAAAATCACTTTTTAAAATGTTAACCTGCTTATACCCCTTCTTTGCTAAATCTTTTATTGGAAAAATATGATTTGTAGAGTTTCTAATAATGGGAAAGACTAAACACACCCACATTGAGGAAATTCATCTGCTCAGTTTCAGGTATCTCTTTGCTTGGTATCTTAGCACATACTTTTTTTTTTTAAAATATATTTTTCAATTAGCTTTTCTGTTGTAACATCAGCGCCTTACCATCTCTAATATCTGAATTCTTAGGGAAAGTTAAACTTCCTCCTGGAGAAAAGATATTCTCTCCTACCTCAATTGTCAGCTTTTTGATCATACAAAGCATGCATGAAAACACAAAGCATCTATGAAATATCTTGGAGAATTAAGGAATGAGATTCTTTAGTCATTTTTACATCTGTAGGTGGTAACAGACATTTCTCAGGGGTTTTGGAATGGTGTGTTCTCCAGAAGGATTTGCTGATTGTAGGGAGACAGTTGATTACAGCATGAACTGACGATTGAGACTGAGGAGGAGTCTGGGAGAGAGAAGGTTGGAAAACCGTTGGAGAAGCAGCAGCACAAGAAGGGAGCTGAGACCCTAGCTCCAGATGAAGCAAATGGTGCAGTTGTAGGAGTTTTGGGACCCTTTCCGTGACACTGATGATATCCCATTCTGCTGTTCTGCCTACAAAAAGAGCAGAGCAGAGCCCTATGGTACAGCCTGGCATTAGCATCACAGCTAAACTGCTCGTGGCTCATTACCTGCAAGCCTACTACACTGACCTTTTTTAATAGATGAGAAAACTTCAGTTCTTTCGTTTCTCATTGACTGTCCGCCTCACCCTGCATTGATGCTGATATTTGGCCAGAGTGTTCAGATCAATGAAGGAGGTTCATATTAGGTCAGAAATTTGTTCCTAGGTTTGAATATCCTTTTTGTAGAGGAGAATACCAATTCTGTAACGATAGTCTGAGGCTGCTAGGTCCACCTCAGAAATATTGCTGGCAATATTTAAAGGCTGGTTAGTGTGATTTTTTTGGACTGGCCAGGAAAAATACCTCATTTTTTTCCCTAGAACATTTACTGTTTAAACTTCCTTAAGTATTGTTTATAGTTAGAAACATCCAGCAAAGCTCCTTAACAATAAAATACAGTACTGCAAGTATTCAGCTGCCTGCCAACAAGCAATTGTTATTTAAAAATATGTCTTTGTTGTACACTTTCCACAGAAGACAAGATGCAGCAGAATTCCGTGAGGTATATAGGCTTTGCAGAATCAAGGTATTATGGTTCACTTAGATTAAAAGAGGCTAAGAATATCCTTTGAAAAGTCATCATGAAGAAGAGGATCCTAGCGTCAAATCTTCATCATCTGAATTAAAAAAACCCTGGGTTTTATTAGTACAGCAAATACCGTACAACAGTTTTGCCAGGCCTTATTGTATAGAGATCAAAGGTATTTATGCATGATAGAATAATTTCACTATAACAATAGTAATATTTTGTTTATTATAAAAGTATTGATTTTGTTTATTCAGAAGAGAAAGCTAAGACATTATGGGGATCAAGATTTTATCTAAATCACCTGCTTTATACAACTTTTAAATTTTGAGCTACTCTACTGAAGAAGTAGGCAAGGATAATACGAATGTCCTCTTCCTTTAACTAAAGGGTATTAAGAAACAATGTATCAATCCAAATGGAAACAAACAAAAAAACCCAAGTAACTAGATGTTCCAGTTAAATCTTCCTTTCAGTTCTTCCTAGATGCAAGCACAAGAACAAAAGACCTACAATCATCAACATTTTCTGCAGCTGCAGTTCGTTTCAGTGAAAGTCAGCCTCGAGGTGAATTTTTCCACAGCTTTTTTCTTCATATGAGAAGATTAAAAGGTTTTGCAGTCAGCCATTCTAGGCTTTACTGGCAAAACATCCCTTCTGAACAAGAGGAAGTTTAGGTCTTCACGTTTAGGTCTTCTGACTGTGAAACTTAAATCTCCTTTGAACATTTGGATCGACAGCTTCCTTCACAGTGCCAGTCCAGACCAGCACTCTTCTGCAAACCAGATAAATGATTCTAACTCTGTAGGTTCTACCATCTCAGTGGCTGGGCTGCTGGACCTCGCATACTTTTTACTTTGGCTCCCAAGCTGTATTTCAGAATTATCTGGCTGTACAGGCATGTTCAGTTGCTACCATGGAGCTCCACTTGTCCCCAGAGAGCAGCAACCAGCATAGCCAGTGCGGTGCAATCACAGAAGCAATCCCAGGTAAAGTATTAAAAGGTTTAATAATCATAAACAAAAGATTTTAACTTACAATAGCAATCTCCCACCAAGATAAGGAACAGCCATATCCCACACAGGAGATTCTCTCCCCTCAGTAGCTGGCTCTTAAATAAGCCCAGGGTAGTCCCACCCTGGGTCCACCCCCTCCTGGTCACATGGAGAGGGGAGGTACAGGTGTTCCTTAGTCCAGCCACCACCCTTCACCAGGTGCTCAATCACTAATTCAGGCTGTGACCTCATGTTTCCCTTACAGTCAGGCTTACAAAGAATATAAAATATGTACATAAAAATTGCAGGAAGAAAATGAAGCAAAAGTGGTTTCCCTGCCAGATTGGTTGTCTTCTGTCCAAATTATTTTTAATGTGCAGATCTTCAGAAGCTTCTCACCTGACAGTGTCAACACATTTTTCTTCTGCCAGTGCTCTTTAAAATAAGTCCAGGAAACTGCTCTGCTCCTACCATGTTGCAATGAAACATGCGTACGTGGTGCAGCCAGGGAAGGTGGTTCTGCTGCTGGCTGTCTGACCAAAAACAATTCTTCACATAATATCTTTCACTTATAAGTAAGAAAACAAGCATTAGCTGCAGAAGTATATTTCTCTGTTGCAGAGTCCTTGTCCACACATCCAGCTCTAGCCACAAGAAATGAAATTGTATTCGCTGTTAAAGGTTGCTATTGAAAGCAAGCTATGGGTGGCCTGTCCCTCCGGCTTACAAGCATTCAGTCAAGTTTAATAGTTGACTAAACTTCAGCTGCTGGAGCACTTACGGTACTACTGTTGTAGAAAGTACACAAAGCTATGTATTAAATACTTAAACCACCCTAATGAATTGCATTACAGAATGACTTAAAGGATTATTTTTCCAATTGTGGAGACATAAGGGTGTCTCCATACTGTGATGAGAAATCCTAAGACCACCAGGAGTAACAGTTCCTGTGTAGATTTAGGTTCTTTTTTGGTTTGACCCAGCAGACAGCTAAGTCCCACATAGTTGTTCGCCCTCTCTCCCTCCCCCCCCAAGTGGGATGGGGGAGAGAATTAAGGGAAAAATACAGTAGAACTCATGGGTTGGTATAAAAGCTATCTACTAAAACAGTAGAGAAAATAAAATAAATAACAGTGCTTTTATATATGTGTATACATATAAGAAAAATAGATGATAAACAAAGCAAGGGCCCACCAACTGATACCCAGTGAGCAGCAGCCCCTCCCTCAGCTAACTCCCCTTCCATTAAATCACATGGTGTCATACGGTACGGAATAGCTCTTTGGTCAGTTTGCATCAGCTGCCCTGTTCTTGTCCCCTCCCAGCTTCTTGTGCCCTCCTAACTGCTTCACTGGCAGAAGAATGCAAGGAGCTGAGGAACTGAAAATGTCCTTGGCTTTGTTCAACACTGCCAGGTGTTATCAGTTTTGTTTTTCTTCTAGGACCAAAACATAGCATCATACCAGACACTATGAGAAAAATAACTTCTGTTAGAAATTAAGACAGTTCTCAGACTGAAATTGAGACAGGCTTAACGTAGAAACAGGAATAGAAGAAAATCAGCCCTAAGCCTCACCACAAGTTAACAGTAAAGCTGTGAACTGACATTTTCCTGCCTTTCCTTAGGTCAAGTAATGGGACATAAGAAGAATGTAGTGGGGAAGAAAAAATCCATAACAGTTGACTCGTATGTGTGTATTCTACATCTATCCAACAGTTATAGTGACCCACTGTTTCTCTGGTACTTTTCCTCCACTGTATCTTTGTCCTTTGGGACTACATAAATACAGATAATTCAATTACTGCTACTTTACCAGCTGAAGAGACAGGCCCGTGAATAATATGGCTATTTTGGCTCCATTTAGTGAAGATAAAAACTCCAGGCAAAGACATACTGTGGAAGTATTATGTAGGTTTCAAATCATTACCTGGTATTTCAGCTGCCTTCTTTGAAAAAGCTATGCTAAATTGCTTGAAACACTTTTGTAACAGATTGCTAATCATTTGTTTCGAATGGAGAAAATTTTGTAATGAGACAGCAGTCGACAACCTAAAAAGAACTGTCACGTGCGAGATTCTGGCACCAATGCAAGACTTTGTCAAGAGGGATCGGATGAGTTCAGGGAAGAAAATGTGAGTAATGCTCAAATATCTGTTAAACTACAGGAGTCAAAGAAAACAAAATTATTTTCTGTACTAAATGTGTGTTTTTCACAGTTTTCAAATATTTTTGGTTACCTTTGCAGCATTAATTGTGTGTTGCACAGAGCTCTTCTAAGCAGAGTTAGCGAAACTGAGCAAGGGGATTCTCAAACATCTTTAGACTTTTGTAATCAAACAATTTGCATAAACAGAACAGGTCACCAATTTGTCATTGTCCCTGTGTTTTAGAAAATGTATTCAATAAGGACTTTGCCTGGGTGTTTGAGTTAAATAGTAGAGACATTCTGGTGTCTGCTTTGAGGAATATTCTTCCTTTTATTCACTGTACAGGTGGCAATGAGGGCACATAGTACCTGATTTAGTCCTGGGCTCAAGCATAAGATGCACCAAACACTCTTGTCTACTCCAGGAAGGCAGATGAACATAGAGCTTAACTTGCAGATATAAAGGCTTCCTTGAACTCTGTTGGAGCACTCTGCATGACCACAACTAAAGTTTGAACCAAAATACTTGTGGTCTGTAGGCAGCAATCCTTCCACATGAGATCCACGACAATTGTGTTCTTTGGCTAAGCTTTTGGTAACTGTGCTGAACTGCTTTGGGCTGAAATCCACTGTGTTACTCCTATTGTTCCTATTGTATCTCTGCCTACTGCTTATACTTTTCCAACACTGTTCTTTTCCATGTAAGTAGCAGGAGTGAAATGACCTCCTTCATTTTTTCCATCCATTAGATGTGTGTGCTTGTATGCAGCATGTAACTACAAGGAGATATTTAGTGCCATTTTGCTTTGCTTGACATTGAGAATAAACCACCACCCTTCTAACTGCAAGGAATCTTTCTGACAAATGGTGGGAAGTGTTCATGCTGAGGTAATTCAAGATGGAGGCAATTACAGAGAAAGGAGGTTCAATGAATTACAGGTTTAATGAATTACAGCTTTCTTTGTTTCTGTTTTCTCGTTTTACTTTAAAGGAAGTCACCTATAAAACACATACTGCCTTTCCATGTAGGAATAACTACAGTCATTCATAATTTCCTGTAACTATGTATGTCACCTACTTAGATAAAAGGAGTCCATCTGTCTTTGCAACATTTCTGTTTTGTAAAAAAAATTTCATTTCCACTGAGAGATGGGTGTATAGAACTGTTAGTAGAGCAAGAAAGGCTTTTTTGTCTTGACACATTACCTAGTTTCTTAGATGAAAGATCAAAGAGAATTGAAATATCTTTATATTTCAACTGATTGTGTGTAATTATGTATAAATCTGTTTTAGGTCTTTTGGGGGGATATATTTATTTTAAATCTGGCCACATCAATCTTTTAGGGCCCTTTGTCTCTTGGTTCTTTATCCCATTGCCTGCCCTTTGATTCTGTGCAATTTCCTAGTCAAACCAATATTTATATGAACTGATCATGACATCTTTTTTGACAGTTCTTTTGTAATGTTTAATAAAGGTTAGAGTAATTGTAATACCAAAACTACTCTGTAAAAATTCATTGCAGTGTTTTACAAAGTGCTATAATACAAAGCAATGGGAAAAAGGAGGAAAATAATTCCCCTTATGTAAAACTATAATTCTGATTTAACTCACACATGGCTATTACATGTGGTTTTGTTTTGGGAAATGTGCTACACCATTGTTTTCTATAACGTCTGCCACATGGTGCCAGTTGCCTTTGCATTTAATACTATTTTGCACTCCAGACAAAATAAGACAAAGTTATTTTTACATTTCTAGACAAAGCAGTGCTGTGATGAGTAAAACACTGGCATTACTCATATCAATTCTGATTGAAGGGGTCAGCAAAGAGCCAAAAATGCCTTCTCTGTGGAATTCTGTGCTACCTCATTTATGTTGCTATGTGCCCTGGGTTTTCTATTTACTTCTGTTCGGTGTCATTGTGTGACCTGTCAAAGTTATGGAAGAAATATTTTCAATTTGGTTTAGGATCCACGGGGCTAAAGCTAAACTTTGGATCTCTCTTTCTCATTGTCTCTGTCACCTTGGATTACATCACCAAGGCCATGCACTCTGGAGATCTTTAACTTCATTTTTGCTTTCCTCCTTGATCTGTGCATGCAGATTTTGTCTACATTTACCATGGAATCACAGAATCATTAGTTGGAAGGACATTTAAAGATCATCTAGTCCAACTCCCCTGCAATAAGCAGGGACAGCTACATAGATAGATAAAGTTGCCAGTGCCCCATTCATCCTGATCTTGAGTGTCTCGAGAGTAAGAGCTTCCACCACCTCTCTGGGCAACTTGTTTCAGTGCTTCACCACCCTTATTGTAAGAAACGTTATCCTTAGATCCAGTCTAAATTGACACTCTTTTAGTTTGAAACCATTTTCCCTTGTCCTATCACCACAGACCCTGCTAAAGAGTCTGTCCCCTTCTTTATTGTAGCCCCGCTTTAGATACTGAAAGGCCACTATCAGGTGTCCATGGAGCCTTCTCTTCTGCTGAACAGCCCCAGCTCTCATTTTCGTGGCCCTCCTCTAGACACACTTCAGTAAGTCTCTCCTTTTCTGAGGACTTCACATCTGGACATGGCACTCCAGGTGAGGTCTCCCCAGTGTAGAGCAGAGGGGTTGGATCACCTCTCTCGCCCTGCTGGCCACACTTTTGGTGTAGCCCAAGATACAGCCCAGTGCCCTTGGGCTGCAAGAGCATATTGCTGGCTCACATCCAGTTTACCATCCATCCACTGGTACCCCCAAAACTATGTCCACTTGCATAAACTTCCAGGTTTGTCCAGAATCTAAGGATCTTCAAGTCCTCTCTCATTTCATATGTTACCTTATGCAGCTTACTTTCTCTATACTTAACATCATACTAACATTCCTAAGAGGAATCATGTCTGTTACAATCATCTTGATTTTCCTCACTGCATTCCTTTATACGCTATCTTCCTTTCTCCTACTGCCTTAAATTAATTACTTCACCAATTTTACTAAATACTATCGTAATAAATTCTTTATTCCATATCCTTTTATCTAATGTCTTCCTCTCCATTTTTGACATATGACTTGGAGGTTCAAGTAAAAAATGAAACCAAAAGATTTTCTCTGCCTGTGTAATACCATAGCAGACTTGGGTACTTTGACCCTACAAATTCCAGTAAAACAATGATTTAAGGTAAATCAATGCAAACTCTGATACACAGAACACAGACGAGAGAGGAGAGCCTAACTCATAGCAGTGGTCTGAAATGTTTTTTTTTTTTTTTTTTTTTTTAAGTGATCTGCTTCTAGGTGTCATTATCTATTCCTGTGTTCAATATTTGCTTCCTAAGAATTTGTATAACAAGAGCTGATAGTACTGGGCCTATCACCTTAGTAGAATCTAGAGGGTAAATACTGTTTGTACAGTGGGTCAGTATAGAATTTATTTCATAACATCTTTATAATGAAAAATGCCCAGAAAATATCAAACTCTTTGTATAACAAAAAGTATTTAATTTCACCAAATCTAAGCTTGTATATGTTGCAAATGTAGTAGATTTATGTAACTAACTTCCTTTAACACTGTAAATATACTTTGTACTAAGGAAAATCAATAAACAGACATAATATCACAAAAAAAATGGTATTCACACTGCATTTTTCATGACTTGTCACAGTAGAATAGAAAATATCTCTGAATTAAAAATTGAAATTAAATTAAATAGAAAAATTGATCTTGCATTTATTTCCCTCAAATCATGCTGTTGATATATGTAG
The DNA here is from genome assembly GCA_013396635.1 of Penelope pileata. Classification (NCBI taxonomy): domain Eukaryota; kingdom Metazoa; phylum Chordata; class Aves; order Galliformes; family Cracidae; genus Penelope; species Penelope pileata. The sequence goes on from WBMW01003379.1 coordinate 116,080, forward strand.
AACAGATGCTGCAGCCATTATAGTATTCTTTATGTGATTATGTTTTTTTTGACATTAAATCGCCAGAGAAAGGTAATGCCATAGAACTATCCTACTAACATACATCAAGTGATGTACATTCACCTCCTTCTCATTTCCTTTGAATAAATACTTAAGTACTTTCACACATGGGCTCACTGAAGATGAATCTCGTCCGTGACTCTTGAATATGTTTCCCTCAATCTTCACGGAAAAGACCTTTAGGATTTGATTACGAGGAATTAAATGAGGAATACACCAAAAAGCTGTAAATATAGTGCAGCATTTAATATGGTTTTGAATTGCACTGCAGGTGAATAATTCTCTCATACTGACAGTTGTTCAAAAATTATTTTACAATATCTTTTTTAAATACATGAAGTCAGATATATAGTATTATAAATCAGTTGGCTTATGAAAAACTTCTTGGGGACAGAAGAGTTTGTGATTTTGCATATAGTTTGAGGAAGAATATGAAAATAATAGAAAACTTGGCACTCCTTTCATCCTTGGACTTGATCATAAAATACTTGCTTTTTAGTTCACAGTACTGAGGTAAAGGTATCATAACTGCGGGAAAGTCTGATATAATGAAAATACTGCAATCAAGCTGCCTTTATAAAAATAGTGTCTTTACATTTCCAAACTGCTTCATACTTTCCTCAAAATACCAGCTGAGCAGCCAGTTACTTCATGACACAGTAGAAGGCATGATGCACCTTGCTGTTCTATGAACAAGGCCCTGAAATTGCTTCAGATAGATTTTTAGTAATCCCAGGTAAAACGTCTGAGGGTTTAATAATAAGCATAAACAGAAATTTCACAGAAGTTCTGACTCACACAACAGTGATCAGCAATTACCTCACTGAGATGACACTTCATCAAGGAGGAGCCAGTCTCTGAAAGAGATGGATGCCTCTCTGTCTGGCCTTTAAATGAGCCCAGGGCAACCCCACCCAGAGTCTACCCTGAGTCTACCCAAGTCACATGGGGAGCACAGGTGCAAACAATTTGCCTGTGGTCCCCAGGCTAGCCACAGCCCTTACTCCAGGTATTCAATCACAGATTTAGGTCATGACCTAGCATTTCCCCTATATCTGCTAACTAAAAATCTTTAACTGTCTAAAATCTTGAATAGTCTTTCTGTAAGGATTAGTTAGTCTTATCCTGACTGAATACCAAAAAGTTAACTAAATACAACATATAAATGGAGGAGCTTAATATTTTAGAGGTAGACTTTCTTCTCCTAACCCTGCGTAAAAGAGTTGTGCAAAAATGTCTTGAACTTGCTTATTTCTTAAAAAAAATGTATTTGTGTTTCTTTTTCCTCCTCATAGCCTCCATCTGGAATCTTTTTTCCAGTAAAATCTCCGAAATATTTCATTCAAGGGCAGGTGAGAAGTAGAAAAGAAAAATTACTGTTCAACCATGAATTAAAACTAGTTTTCTGTCATAGTTTCATACAGAATCTATATTGTCACAGTGTCTTGAGCTCTTTTTTTTTTTTTCATTTTGTTTGTGTTTTTTTTTTTTTTTTTTTTTTTTTTTTGAATAAAAACAGGAACTAAAACGTACAGGTTTATTACCAGCAATAGAAAAATCAAAGGTATTTTTTATGATAGCAGCATGCCTTTATCATCACCTGGCCAGTCTTAGTATTTTACTTGAAAAATGTGTATCAGACTTGGAACTTTGTGGTTGGGCAATAACATATCTATTAAAAAACATCTAATCTTAAAGATTTAATGTTACAGAGTATCAACTCCTCCATAAGAAAGATTTTTGCAGTGGCTAGTTATTCTAGAAATGTTTCTTTCTATAATTATCATTTGTTGACTGATTTTAATTTGCCTGGTTTTTGCTTTGTTTGCTGTTAGAGTTCTTTACCCTTTTGCCTTCTAGATTAATAAAAACCTTTTACCGTCAGAATCTTCTTCCGTGAGTACTTACAAAATGTGATCAAGTCTATCTTGTAATTTCTTTTTGATGAACTAAATAAGTTCAGTCTATTTATTCAATGTAAAGTTGATTCTCAAGGTAGTGAAGCACTCTATTGCTGGGTTTTGAATGGTGTCCATGCTTATAATATTGATTAGACAGTATATTTCAGAAGTGACCTCAGTGCAATAACTTGTAGAAGATGCAGCACCTCATTCATCAAGGGACAAGCTAATAAAAGGGATGTCACTGTGGGAGTCTACTATAGGTCTGTAAGATGATGACATCCAGCCAGGATGATGACACTGATGAATTATTCTTTAAGGAACTAAGAGAGACCTCTAGATCAGCTGCCCTTGTGCTTATGGAGGGCTTCAACTTGCCAGATGTTAACTAGGAACACCACACAGCTCATACAAACAGGTCCAGGAGATTTGTAAAACACCTTGATGATAACCTCCTGGTAGAGGTACTAAGGGAGCTGGAGAGGAAAGTTGCCCTCCTAGATCTGTTGCTTGTGAACAGAGAAGGTCTCATTTGTGAAGTGGCAATTGGTGGCCATCTGTTGTGTTTTGAGCCAGTAGATAGCTAAGACCCACACAGTTGTTCGCTCACCACTCCCCAACACCTCCAAAGTGGAATGGAGGGGAGAAAATACAGTAAGACTTGTGGGTTGGGATAAAAGCTGTTTACTAAGACAGCAAAGGAAGCAAAGGAAATAAGAGTAATTATATATATATATATTCACACACAATAAATGAGACACAAAGCAATGGCTCACCATCCACCAACTGACGCCCAACTAGTGCCCAAGCAGTGGCCCCTCTCTGGTTAACTTCCCTTCCTTATATTACATGATGTCATATGGTATGGAATATCCCTTTAGTCAGTTTGGGTCAGCTGCCCTGTTCCTGTCCCCTCCCAGCTCCCTGTGCCCCCTCAATCCCTTCTCTGGCAGAGCAATACAAGAACTGAGAGACTGAAATGTCTTTGGCTCTGTTCAACACTGCCAGTCAATAAGTATAAACAATGTCTATTTCTATTCAATTTCTATTTCTCTATCTCTTTTTCTAGAACCAAAACATAGCTTCATACTAGATACTATGAGAAAAATAACTTCTGTTCCAGCTAGAAACTAAGACACCATCTTGGTCATAATGACCACAATCACAGCCTACGGCTTCCTCGTGAGAGGGAGTGAAGGGGCAGGTGCTGATCTCCTCTCTTTGGTGATCAGAAATAGAATCTGGGGGAATGGCATGAAGTTGAGACAGGGGAAGTTCAAGCTGGATACCAGGAAAAGATTTTCCACTGAGAGGGTAGTTGGGGCTGGAAAAGTCTCCCCAGGGAAGTGATCATGGCGCTGAGCTTGACAGAGTTCAAGCAGTGTCTGGACAATGTTCTCAGTCATATGCTCTGATTTTTGGGTGGTCCTGTGCAGAGTCAAGGCTTGGACTCAGTGACACTTATGGGTCCCTTCCAACTCAGGATATTCTATGATTCTATTACTTTGCTGTAGTCTTCTAAAGGTCTAAAAAACTACCGCTGTCTGTTTTATCTATCCCACCATAAAATATAATGTCATCTGCATGTCATCTCAGGCCCAAGACTCGTGTTTTCTCTGTCTATACTTTTAGTACTTGAAACTTATTGAGAGAAAGACAAATGAGTTCAGAACAGGAGCCCAATTCTACACAATTCTCACACAGCCGTGATTGTTAAGATGCCCAACAGTACAGTGAAGATTTTTAAAAAGAGACAAGCTACAACCTTGTACTTATACAAGGAGTGTACAAGTACTCTATACTTCAGTGTAAAGTAAAAATAGATTAGTTTAAATCACCACTGATGAAATCTTGTTACTGTCTCTGGGTTTGTTAACTAGCTGAACCTGATGTCTCTCCTTGTGCATCAGCCAAGCTTTTCAGGTAGACCTAATATCCCATGTACATCTAACACTGAAGAAGCAAAAATATCTATAGCTAGTCCTGGGTTGCATTTTTCTGTTTACTATGCATTCTGAAACTAGTATGTTCTGAAAGCATACAACTCAGACTGTAATTGCCTGGGCTGCTTTTTGGAAATGACTGTCTAGGCTGATTCTTTTTCCATTTAATCTGGACGTGCTGTGCAGTACCATCTACAGTATTTTGGTCAAGACTGAGCCACTTAACTGGAAATAGTGAGGTCTTTTTCTATACAGAAAGGGTAAGGTAGAAAGTAGGTTTATATCAATATTAAACTTTACAAAGCTGAATTATAAATAAGCAAGAGACTTACTAGACTATTATTTTACCTCCAAATGCTCTTTCCTTATGATTTAAATACACTTCATCAGAAATAGTTAGAATTTTTTAACATCTGAACACAATCAGCAAAGTTAAACTCCTATGATACTGGAAAAAAAAATAAATTATACCATTTTATAGGCATATGACATCATCATGGAAATTACAAACTAACCTATTATTTCTTTTAAAATATATCTATTCAAGTTGTCTTCCTTTGCCTCCTGACTTCAGTCCTTCCCATACTTGTGTTACTCTTTCACGATTTTCTCCATATCTGTGAGAAATAGAAATGAAAAGTAATACATAGAAGTAAATTTCATCAAACCATTGCAGAGTCATGACCTTAATAAGATAATGTCTCTTAAAAGACTGTCAGTTACAAGAATTGTCAGTGTTATTCCAAATGTTGAAAAAAAGATAATTGTTTAGGTTACAAACCAACATTCAACTCTATTTTGATTGAAACTTGACCTCACATGAACTCAATTCTTTTCATACACTATGGGGATAATTTTTCAAGCATATTTTTATGATTTCCTAACTGTAAATTTTGTAGTCAGAACACATTCTCTTTTTCTTTTTATAAAGTTTTGTTCTTTAAACACACTACAAACTATTCTTCATGCAGTGTATATTTGAATGAAAAAACTTTTATTAATTAAAGTAGCTTGAATTAAGTTTCTAAAACTCTGTTATGAACAAAGGAAACAATGGTGAACATCATGAATGAAGTTGCTTTTAAGATTACAACTAACATAATGTTTTATCGACAATTGAGGTTAGTAGTCACTTTGAAAATATATTTTTAAAATTTTTTAATCAGTAATAATTAGAACACTGCCATTACATGTTCACTTACCTTCTTACTTCTGTGGAAAGTTTCACAGAAGCGTGTATGCAAGAACTTCTTTTCAAAGTAACTGCTCAAAAAGAAAAATTGTTGCCTGTGAAAGATGAGGCCATGCTTGCTGTGGGTTTTGTTGTTTACTGCTCTCTAAATATTGTAAGACATAAAATTATTTGCAAGACTTGAGTGGGAAGATTTTTTCCTGTCTCTTGCTTATATACTACCAAAAATAGCGAGAACACTGTGTCCCAGCGCAAGGTCACAGAAATTGTAATGTTCTTTGATGATGATAAATGAGAACTTGAAGTTAGAGCTTGCACTATCATGCAACTTCAGTATAACAGGTAAAGTGAAAGTTTCCTATGTTACATACCAGAATAGACAACTCCATCAACTTACCTTAAACAAAAATTCTTAGATATACTATAGGTGTGTAAGTCCACTCTCAGAATGTGCAAGAGCCTGGGTAGATGACTGTCTCTGTTGGGAAAAATTCAAACAGGATCAGGGTTACCAGAAATCACCCATTAGGAAAGAGGCTGGAGCACAGCTCTGCAGGGGACTGAGGTGAAGGGTTAACTAGGATCGACTAGGCAAGTCTTGCTGTTTTTTTTATGGTAAACCACAAATAATAATAATAATAAAAAATAATAGTGTATGTAAAATATGTGAGTATGTATCATGTTAATCAATGTCTTCAACTGGAATAAAATATTTGATACAGATGTTGGTAACTATTTTAAACTTTGTATTAGCAATCCCCTGCCACCTTCTTTTAATTGTTCTATCTCTGGTTTATGATCCAATGAATTTAAAGTGATCCTAATAAAGTTAAAACACAGTTCAATCTTTTAAATTTGTAATTGAGCGTTGGGGAAAAAAAGCAGGTACATTTTTTTGTTTTCTTCTTTTATTTTAGCTGTCTCTTGCATTTGCCTTAAAATTGTGAGAGGCATTTTGCTTGCATGGTCTCAGTGAGCCAGCCAAAACCACATAATGATGGAAACCTCACAAGAAAGCCTATTCTTGCAAAAATAAAATAAAATAAAATAAAATCCTGGTTGTCCGCAATGTTTTTCCTTATCCTGTTATTTCAGGGAATGGGTGGGAACAAGGATGTTGTTCTTTGGGTAATGTGTGGGTAGCAATTATTATTGCAAAAGCTTACAGCTGGACTGCTTAGCTGACAGAAACAGGGAACAGACAACTGCAAGAGGACAAAAAGGCAGGGGAACAATCCAAAACCTCTTTCATTTTATTTTTTTAGAGTTGGGAACAATAGCCAGTTAGGTTGTAAACAAGTATACAACCTCGGAAAAATGCCACATACCCACATCTTGAATGCAGGGATGGGCATGGCCTCTAGCTACATGGGGCTGAGGAGTAGTCAGCACAGATATTTGTGTCATGTGGCAGAGTCATAATATTCAGGAGACCTGAGTTGTTCTGTTCTCAATCTGCGAGTTACATTCTAGAGCAGAGTGACTTCTGTTTAGAAGTCAAAAAACAGTTCCTAAAATGCAAAGAAACTTTGCTGGATTTTTTTTTTCACATTTGTATGTGTGTGAATGATGGTTGTCTTTCTCATAAATGACTGCTCATCATCCTCTTAGCTCCTTAATATATCTAGCCATCCAGCTGCAGCTGGCTCAGAAAATACTGGTTTTGAGAAAAATTTTCTGACATGACTATTTTATTCAAGCCATAAAACCTGTAAAAGAAACTTAGACATTTAGTCAGGAACACCAGATGAAAGCTGCAAGTAAGGCCGAAATTATCTGCAGCTCTATTGAGCCTTTAGAAATGGAGAGTGGAAGTGCTGTTTGGACAGCCTTTGGAAGCTGTCATCATAAGCACAAATGTCAAAAAATGCAGCTAGGCATGCAACAGCAAGTGCCTTCCATTAAAACACATGAATAAAGACTAGACAGGCCTTCAATAATTACAGAGTATTCAGAAAATTGTGGGAAACAAAAGAAGACCAGATGAGTAGAAAGACTGCTGCTCTAGTGCTCTCTGTATTATCTCTTATCTTGAGGGACTGAATGCTGGTTCCCACTGCTGTAGCAACTAAGAAAGAGGTAGACTTTCAACCCTTCACAGGCTTGATCTTGCCAAGGGAGAGACATGCCAGATTCCCAACAAGGAACTCTGGCTTTGATGTTATATTCCAGCTCTACCTAGCTCAGTTGATGGTCTTTGTATGTCTAGTGCTCATTGGTTTATTTGTTTCGTGTTTAAAAAGCACAGTTCCCCTCTTTGTATTCCTTTACTTTAAGTTTACCTTTGTATCTCTCCAGCAAAAACAACTCTTGGATTGTGATTCCTCACTGTCCAAGTCATGCTATTCCTAAGGGATTCACTAAGGATCTAGAACTGGCAGCAATAAGCACAAAGTAACCAAAGCACAAGTTTATCTCAGAAGCAGTGAAATAAGTTTTACCTACAGAAGAAGTAATGATATGTAAAAGCGTAGCATTATCCCTGAAGGTGACCAATTATGTTTCCTAGAACTGAGAAGAGGGGAAAAGGTGAAATGAAAGACAGGTGAAAGGACCAGGACTGATTAAGTATATAGAAATTACTTACTAAACTTCTTAGTACGTAAGGTTTTTTTGCCTTATGTGCAGATCTGTTTATTCTGAGGCTGTTAGCAGGGAAATAAAAAAAAAAAAAATTATTGAACCACCTTTGAGCAAGTTGGACGTGAGTTGGAGGAGAAAATTTCATCCACAGGTTTCAGATCTGAATAAGCTTAAGCTGGCAAAATTGGAACAAAGGAATCTCAAACAATAAATTATCAGTCACAAACACGATAACATAGAATCATAGAAGAAAATATGGCTGGAAGGGACATCGGTATATTAACTTGTCCAATCTCCTGTCTTAAGGTAGAATCAAGAATACACACATCTTTCATGATAGGAGTTTGGATAGCATGCTAAGAAAGATCTCCAGTGAAGCTCAGCGCTTCCTCAGGAAGTCTGCCCAAAGTCTTAAAATCCATGCTGTTACAAGGTCTTAGTTCTACCTATAACATGTTTTCCTTAGCATCATAGTTTGAGTTGAGTTCCAGTTTGACACTGGAACAGGTTGCCCAGAGAAGTTGTGGATGTCCCCTCCCTGGAAGTATTCAAAGCCAGGCTGGATGGGGCTTTGGGCAGCCTGGTCTAGTGAGCGGTGTCCTTGCCCATGGCAGGGAGGTTGGAGCAAGATGACCTCTAAGGTCCCTTCCAACCTGAACCATTCTATGATTCTATGATTCTATGATTTATATAAATAGTGTGATCATATCAATACGCTTAAGGCAATCTTAACACAGGCAATTTGAAAGAAAATGTGATGCTAGCTCTCTGAACAATTAGATCAATCTTTGCATAAATGTTTTATAATAATTCATCAGAATTTTTCAGAATGTATGCATCATTAGAATGGTTTATGCTGGTTGGAAAACAAATGTAAGACGTGACAGATTCTGCATGTCATCTGTGAGATGCACAGTCTGAGTCAGTGTTAAAAGTCACTGCAGGACTTGAATCCTGACAGTAGGAACCAACAATTACTAGTAGTAACTGGAAAACTAATGTACAAGAAACTTGCATCAAATTATATAACAATGATTAATTTCACAAACAGCAATAGTGTGGAATTAATGATTGAAGAATGTATAGAAAAGCTATTAATTGACTTCAGTTCACTTTTAAGTACACTGATCCTTTTTTCATTATATTTCTATGTTAGATGCAAATGTAATCAGTACTCTTAAAACAAGAAATCTGTTTTCTAAAAATCTCAGAGATCTGTGTTTTAACTCTTCGGGTAAACATAAACATATGAAATATTTGTGAATTATTAATCAGAATCTCAAAGTCATTTTGACGATCAACACAGAAAATATACGTTTCAAAATTTTGCCCACCATGCACCACAGCAGGAAATATCTTACTCTTCTGTTCTGCTACACGGGAAGTTTAAATAGAGAAATGATAAAGATATAATTAAAATCTTGCAATTTAAGTATATCTCATGAATTATTAAAACCTTGCTCCTCCATATCTTGCTGTAATTATTCTGTTATACACCTCCAGCTCTTGCAATTACTCTTCACAGGGCCAGACTGACACCTAAAGGGGCCATCTGCAAACCTCAGATAAGGGCTGTGGCTCACTTGAATAGCTGCAGGGTATATGGGAGAGGGGAACGCTGGAGCTTCCAGTAATGTCTCGGCACTCCAGGATGCCTCTTGCTAATATGTGGGAGAGCAGATGGATTTCCTTATTTGGGTTTAATATATGGACCTATATCTTGATCAAATTCAGCAGAATGAAAACTTCCTGAGAAATGTGATCCTCTGCAATAAATGCCTCAGTTCTGGTCTGTGTTAAAGTCCTGTACATTTACTCATTTGTGCCTTGCTTGCTTTTAGGGATGAGACATATGCTGTAATCTTTGGAAATTTCCCGATTCTCATATGGAAACCTGTGGAAACTGAAAACAGCTCTTCAGCTTGATGGTAGTGTCCTGATGTGTGGGCCCATGACTTCCTGGGGACAAAGAGTGCTGGAGATTCTCCATGGGGGCAGCATTCTAGATTCTTACAGCCTACCTCTTCCCACTCCCAGCCAGGAGCCAGGCAGCTTAGGGCACAGGAGAAGCCCCAGCTCTGGGCGTCAGTCATCTCTGTGCAGACAGGGACAGGTTGAGGCTGGGCTGGGCTAGGGGCCTATGTGTGGGCCTGGCTCTGCAAGATTCATGGTTAGGCAGGGCAGAGCTGGGGAGAGCTGGAGACCAGCAGGCTGTGGCCGTGTTTGTTGATACAGATCCCCCTGCCCAGGGATGACATGGAGTCATGGGCCCTGAGCAGAGTGGGGGAGCCATGGGGTTTGGCAGGGACAGGCAGGGCTGGCAAGGCCTCCAGGGCCCTGACATTCAATATTAGTTTTATTCTTTCATCTCTCAGACGGGACAAAAACTTGTCCCATTGCCAGTTCTCTAAATGCTCCATGGTTTGTTTGGTCTTACTTTAATGTCAGCAAGAAAATGTTCAAAATACACAGTAACACAAAAACAGTGCTCAGCCTCAAGTACTTTTCAGCTTCACATGACACTTGAATTTCCTCAGAGTACAGTTCTCTCTAGGGAAGCTCTGCCTTAAATATGTTATTAGCCAGTAATCTTAGCAGAACACATGCTGAATTTTAAGTGCTTTAAGTAGCCTCAACAAGTTCAGTAAGGCTAGTGGCTTGATAAATGTGCGCTGAACATCAAAGTGCTCAGGGGGTATAGGTCTTCTAGTAAGCATGAACTCCACAGAGGGAGAACTGTCCCTTAACTCTAAGAGCTTGCCTTGTGTTAGCCCTACTGGAGAACATGGTAAGACTGACCCCTTTCTTTCATGACATTCAGCTTTGCTTTAATAAGACAAAGCATTCACACCTACTAGCTCTGAGCACATACTTCCTTTTACTTCCTTTACCATGAATGTGAAGAAGTTTTGGGTGAGACTGGTAACTCAGAATTTTCAGAAGTTTTGAATTTCCCTCTGGAAAAGCTTTTGTCCCCTTAACACTTCTTAAATTAGATGGCAAAGTTAGGAGCTTAACTCGTGAGGAGACATAAATATTCCCCTACATACGCAAAGAGATTTGATCTGAGGGAAGTGACTTTCACTGACAGGATCTTTGGAGAGAGAAGCAGAGCCATTAGGATTTATCTGCAGCAAATGAATTTCCTGTCTGGGGAGAAAAGGAGAGCTGGGAGCAGAACTGTACTTTGAGTGTCTCCAGACTAAAACTTGATAACAATGTCTTACGTTTCCTTTGCAAAGCAGTGCTGATGAGAGACGGTCAGTGTTTGCTTCAAGTATGGAGAATAATGGTGATATTTGTGCTATAGTACAGTCTTTAAAAAAAGAAAAGCTTATTTATGTTACTGGACTAACTTACTTTGCCTGTGTAAACTGTATTGTTGCTAGGATGTTATTACTGGTTTATCAGCATAGCCAAAACTTTAAACATTGCTGAATATAAGGCATGAATCTTTTGCTGTGGTATATTTTACTGGTTACTTATAATTCTTGCTTGTAGCTCTTTCTAAAAGATTCAAGACAGCCCTCTAGTATTTTCTGTGACAGAAATAGTAATGGGAGAGATATATGAAATGCATTGAAATCCACACAGATATTTCTACATGTAAACAGGTGATGAATCAGAAATATTTAGAAGTGTGAAGTATTGTGGAGAGATAAGAGAAAGGTTTGGAAAGAGGGAAAGGAAGGGAAGGGAAGGGAAGGGAAGGGAAGGGAAGGGAAGGGAAGGGAAGGGGAAACTTCAAGCCCTAGACAATCCACTCTTTTGAATCAGAGCTGAACGCTAGAGCTCTCCTATGATTACAAGAAAAATAATAATGGTTTACAGTGCAAAACATTAATAAGCAAGTATACCAGGCAGAAGAACAAGTCAGGGCCCAGGATATTTTAAACTGACCTTTTAGTTACATAAAGCATTCCAGTAGATACACACATTCATTCCCTTAATTTGTTCTGACATTGTACATACAAAGTATGTGTTCAGTGTCTTATTTTACAATTTCCTGCCACTGAAAATGCTACTATCCTAAGTTCTCTTTGATGAAACTTTTGAGCAACAACTAAATTATTTAAAATAACAAACATTTGGAATTTACAAACCAAAAATCCAGCAAAAGCCTGTGTGTGCAACCCTTGATAACCTTTGAACAAAATCTTGCTGGTGTTGTTTTTCCTTCTTCTTTCTCTCTGTTTTTCTTTTCTTTTTTTTTTTTTTTTTTTCCCCCAATCCGTAATTCAAGGAAAAGGGAAGTACATCTCTGGTTTATACTTGATAGCCAGAGTTAAAACAGAACTACTCTTCATATTAATGTTTCTGGAACTGTGCATCAGCTTCATTCATTCATTCATTCAGCATAGCATAGCTATGCTGAGACCTTCCACATCATCATGTGAATAGTACCACTATAGTTTAAATTTAAGTGGCTTTATTCTTCAAACTTTCACCAGTTCTAGTCTCCAATTTTCTGTTCCCAGTCAAAATACTCTGAAAATTCCACATATATATTTGGGATCTGACACAAAATGCTGGAAGGATAAGTGAAATGAATCACTACATCTGAGAAAACACTTTTTGGTTAAAACAGTCAGCTTGAATGTGAGGTCTTATTTTACTTTTGTACTCTTCGTAGAATAACTTAAATTTTCTTTTACCTTCTTAGGCAGTAGTCAAGATTCAGGGCGTTTACAGTGTACGTCTTTCCATTTCTACTTGTGAGTCTATTTCACTTAACATGAAATGCTGAAATACTGAAATGAGGACTGGAGTTTAGGCCTCACCCTTCTAGATATATGTCTCTTTATACAGTTCTTCCCTCTGGCTTAATGAATATTTATATTGTCTGTGAAGTGAGATGGTTTCAATAATGACAAGTAGGAGAACACATAGGGCAGTGTGAGACTATCTCATGATCAGAATGTTTGTTGGGAAGTAACAAATGAATGTGTAGGTCATGAATGTCTTCCTCAGGCATAGCAGACAGTAGAGATGACTTGCCTGGGGAGGCAGGTACTAGCCATCATAATAGCTTCTCCTTTGAAATCCACGAGAAGTTTTTTCACAGACAACCACAAGCAAAGACAAGTGTCCCTTTCCAGCCCACAAAACTATTTATCTTCTAGGGAGGGGAAGACTCAAGCCTCGTGTTTTTCTTTGACATTTCTTGCTACCTGGTTTAAGCATCTCATCCACTAGCAAGCTGGCTTTTATCAATCCCTGACTTAAGATTTAGCTTTGTGCATGTATAGAGAACTGTTTGTCTTGACTTATTGGGATACCTCCTTTGAAACAGCAGGTCACAAGAAATTGTGATGCTGTAACACATTATTTTAAAATCTTTCATGGCAGCAGTGCTCATACCTTTCATTCATATTTGCACAGCATGGGACAGACTCCAGCAGCTCAACACTAGCATAGTTTGGCTGACAAAAATAAATTGCAGGAGCTGTGTTCCAAGGGATGTCTCCTGCCCAGAAAGCCATCATCACAGCTCCAGCTCTTTGACAGCTGCACCAATGTATCCTTTATAATTTTTGAGACAGCAGTCTCCAGGGAGAGCCATCTCATCTCATTACACACCTCAGGGGAAAGTATTGTCATTCCTCTATTCCCAGGACAGATCCAAGCATGCTTCTCTATGCATATGAACCACATACAACCCCACAGCTTTCTGTGCACCTGTGCTTTGCTTCAGGGATCTGAGAGATTGGCCATCAGTACTTTCATTTAGCTGTTCAAATGAGACATTTCAATTTATGGTGGGAGATGTGGGAAGGATTTTTAAAACTCTATGATATGTGCACATTTAATCGCATATAAACTCATATTTCACTACAAGCAAATGTGGGACCTCTCTGGTTTGTGTATAGAAGGCAAATACAAACTTGTTCTGTCCATGCCGTTTTTTCTAAGACATGTCCATGTGGCCACATTAGCATGTTACTGAGCCTGAGATAACGTATCTTGCCATAAGAATGGGGATTTTGCCTTTAATCCAGCAATACCTTGGCTATGACTGTATGGCCTTCACATCACTTTTTGGAAACGGTTGGTGTACGCCCACCAGACATACACATGCTTTTAACTAGGTTTCTTTCTTATCTGAAAAAAAATAACTTCTATTCTCCTAGCCTACCATGCCCTCCCCCGTCTCCTTGTCTTTCTCTTTTCTTGTGATCTGCCTTGCTTAAACTGGCTTTGATGCTCCCTATGAGAGCTTGTTAGAACAATTAGGGTTCCTTGCTCTAGCAAGTGTTTCTTAATGATGATAAAATGTGTCAACTCTTAGGCAATTATTAAAGCTTCATCCTCATTTCTCTCACTGGATGAGAGCAAAGAAACTGGCTGATCCAGAAATAAATGGCATTTTGAGATAAATATTAAACATGTAATTAATATGGAATTTTATGCTTATCGTTTGTTACACATAAAGATGCAGAGGTTGTGTTATATAGTGTTCTGTTTATATATATTGCTAATAAGTGTCAGGTACATCACGTCACTCATGAACTGAAATGAGTGACAGTTTTAATGTAACGTCAGTGAATCTGGATTCAGTTGTCCTGGACTGTTTCTGCAGGCACAGTAAGTAAATGCTTTTTGGCCAAATAATTGTTCCACTGAACCTCAAACCTGCTTTGAAACACTTTCTTCTACTTTATTTCTGTCTAATTTTTTGAACGACTGCCAAATGAACAGAAATATGCTAAAAAATACAAAAACTTGTAGAGAAGGCAAATCTTAAATGCTATGTAGTTTTAATATTTAAGATTCTCCTTAAGTTAAACTACTTTCTTATGTTTTTTTTGTTATCTTTTCACTGTAGTTAATTGACCATTCAATCTCTTTTGTATATTTTCAGGTTATTTTTCCGTTGCTTTTATAGATGCTCTATTCACTGTCTATTGGTGATCTAATCAGCACTAACGAAGAATTTCTTCTTTGAACCAATTCATCCTTACCCAAAAATGTGCTAAAATCTTAATAGGCAGTTACAGCTCAATCTCAATATGTTACTGAGTTTTTTTCCCTTCTTGGCCTATATAACATGAGTTGAGAGGTACTCATGTCTCCAAACTACTTCTACTCTGATCCATCTGGAATAACCTTTTATTCATTCCAATAAAGTCTATACACTATCTTAAATGTCACTGCATTGTGAGAAAGAGGGGCAAAATCAGACTTTTAAAGGATTTCCTGTTTTCATGACATTTCAACAACTCTTTTTGAAATATGCACAGCAAACTGCATTCTATCATCATATATGTGCATCTATTTATTTCTAGGTACCCAATACCTAAATCTGGGGGTAGATAAGTGCAGAATAATGCATACTTTAACTAATGGGTCAATATGATTTCCTTGGGGATTTCTGTGTTTAGAAGACAAGAAGAAAATTTGTTTGATGGTATAGTTATTATTATATTATTATGTCCAGCTCTTGTGTGTAACTGAAAGGCATATGGAAAATTTGAAGTAACCAGAATGAATGCAAAACAACAACTAAAATGAGTCAGCCAAAAGAATCCCATTTTGTACAACTGTACATTTATCAATTCTACCAGATGCTGTGTAGCTGACCAGATGTGTTGCTAACATATGAAATGAAATATGAAGTATACAAAGATTCAGTGATACATAAATGATTACACATCTATCTTTCTTTTTGAATTAGATAAAAGCAATTTAAATGAAATGCTGCACTCATGTTTTTAAGTACTTCACAAATAAAAGATACATAATGTAACAGATGGGATTTCTTCACTAAAAATAACATTCGCTTTACAAAATTTTGCTGCTAAATTGTTCATAAATAAATATATACATTCAAAATTTAGAATTTGGATTTATAATACCATGCATATGTTTTGAAGACACGCTTTGTTGGAGCAAGCCGCAGTAAAAGTACCATATAGAGTTTGATTTTTTTCCTTCAATGAATTCCTGCAGTTTTGTTCTTTCAGTGTCAATGGGTCTGATGTTCTCTGTTTTAGTAGTTAGACACTAAAACTGTTTTTAATCAGGAATAATCCAGAGCCAGAGCAGTATTTTTAAAAATCCAAAAGTACTATGCTAACCAGAACATTCTTAGTCACATTCTCATTAGCTCCTCCAAATAACATTCATAACTTTGTGAGGATTGAATTTTTTCTTCTCATATATACAGTAATGACTCTTCCCTATCATATTTGTCCAAATTTTTACTAATATTATTGTGTTTTGTAGCAGTATGAATCAATTTGCCTAGTATGGATATAAAAAGCTGTTGTTCATAATATGAGAGATTTCACGAGTACACAACATCAATGGTACTTTGACAATTTTAGGTAGTAACTACATGCTATTACCTAATTTATTTATTATTTTACTATTCATTTTATTGCTTTGACTTAAAGCCACTCTTCTTTATAGCTCAGATTGAGACAAAACTTCATATTTGTCCCGTCCTTTATGATTAACCTGATTTTGAGATCTCTCATTGTACTTCAATGATAAATTAGCTCCTAAATTTTTTTTTTTTTTTGAGAAGTCTCTCGCCATTTGATAAATAATCTTCTAGTATTGGGATAAGAACCTGAGTACACAAAAGGAAGGAAAACTAAAATCTTTTCTTGGAAGCGAGAACATCCAAAAATGTGCGAAGAATTCTAATATTCATTTAATGCAGTATAATAACAAAATTACAATTGAGATTTTTTGTTTGTGTTGTTTTTTGCTTTTTTTTATGCACTGGATTCAACAAATACTTTGCCCTGCATGTTCACTAACTACCTGCATTTTAGCCTGCACTAAGATTAACAATCTTATATGTCACATCCTGTACAAAGACCTCAGGCTCTTATTGGATTTCTCTTTGAGTTATGTGTTATTTGTAAGCCACATGATTTTGTTCCCTATCTGTTTTCCTCATCAATATATTTTAAAATATTCTTCTCAGCATCAGAGCATTGAGAATCCCACAGATGTCCTCTCCCCAAAGCTAAGGGTTCAAATATTTCTGATTTTACTTAAAATACTGGAAGGATTGCAGCTCCTAAAAATTACAATGTAAAGAGAATTGGATAGAGTATTCTGTAAAATCCTGGCCTATAAACAGTGTTTGCCTATGCATTCAAGCTGCCTTAACTGTTTTGGCTTTACTCCAAAATTATTTCCTTTTAATAATTAACTAGCAAAATAAATTTGTTTCCCTAAGTATTTCAAAGTACTTCCAAGTAGCATTATTTGAGTCAGTACTGAGACTTCCATATCAGACACAACAAAATACAATAAAACCTTGATGTACTTTGATGGGTCATTAGTATATCCTGAAAATGCTGCATCGGGTTTTTGACATGATACATTATGACATAAGGATATTATTATGGAGATTCTCTGCATGGTGTATTGTAATAATCCCCAAAGCCATTGCAATATATTTGGCAGTCCAGAGCATTATGAAGCTTCTGTTAGACAGCATCATGTCAAAAGCCTGAATTTGAGTATCTTTCTTTGTACTTGTCAAACACATGCCACTGTTTATGTAGACTTCCAATGCATACTAAACTTATACAGTGGCATATGATATACACCCACTCACAACATTTATTTCAGTCAGTCTGATCATGGAGTAAGAAAGTATTAACTCAAAGGTAGGAGGAAGAGCCATGCTCTGAAATAAACCAACCTGAGAAAATTCTGAAAATGAAATAGTCAGAAATTGCCTGCCTCACCCCCATGAAATTGTGCTTTACTCTGAATGACTGAGCCACAGACTCTATCACTAGGTGAGGAAAGAAAGATGAGAATGAGAATTACAACAAGTTTGTGAACTGCATCTGTCACCAACTTGAAGTCTATGTTGTTTCAAAAAGATCAAAATCTTTTATCACAGAGGGTGCTGTTAATGAACCTGGTGGAGGCCAGCAGTGTTTGTTCAACGAAACTGGTTCAGGAATTTGATTCAACTGGAAACTAACTTCGAAAAAATATATAGATGTTAGTTTTGGGCCAGATCTGTTCACTGAACCATATGAGTACCATTACCAGCATGAGGGAGAGAACTGATGTGCAGCATTCTTCACTTAGTGTGAATTAAGCTCCTGTGGATCTAAATCCTGAAAGTATCTATTTGCACAGCCTGAAATGCTGGAATTATTTATATGAACTCAGGACTCTCCAGCTATGCTAATTCAGTCTTTGTATTATAACCAAGTCACACTCTTCTCTAATTCTTGTGGGGGCTGATTAGATCACTGTCTGCACTATTCTCTCCTTTGCCATATTTGTCTCATCTTGCCTTTATAGCTCACTAAGGAAAACTTCAGGGGAACTTCTGTCTAAATTAAGTGAACTGTACTTTTTCCATTTAACAGAAGATAGTCAGATAGAAGCATCAGTTCAGAGACTATTTTACAAAGCAAAAAAATCCCAAACAAGTAAAAAATAAAAGTTAATTGATTTTTTTTAAAGTCTCTAGAATCTATATACAGGTCGCATTATGAATGGATAACATAATCTCAGACCCAAGTAAAAACAACGTGGCTCGTGTGTCACTAGTCTCAAACCTAGTCAGCTGGGAAATCATGTATTTTTCAGTGTTCTCTAGAACGTGCAAACATAACAAATATCATGCATTCAGGTATTCATGCAGAAGTGATAGTCATTCTAATACCTTTGCAAAGTCACAAATTGCTTAAAGCAAATAGGAAACCATCTTTCATTCTACTCAGGAGCTAAAGCTAGAGAAGATATTCAGCCTCAGTTACAAAAATTTGATTAAAAAATCACCCTAAAATGTATAGGCAGTTTGCTCAGGAAGCTGACATCTGGGTGTGATAGATCTATAAATACGCTACCTCGCAAAAGAGCAAGGTAGACATTAAGCAGATTAGTATTCAAAGTGAAATGATTTGGCTGAGCTCTTTAATACTTGGTCCAATAGTGCATAAAAGTAGCTCAGTGTCACCCTTATAGTTCACTTTACTATATTTGAGCCTGTAATTTGTAAAAGAATCTCTCAATGCACTTAAATTTAAAATATTGATCTAAGCACTGTCTGTTTGCAAATAAGGTCCCTGAATTGGGAGACAGAGATTTTATGTGCTAGCATTAAAAATAAAATGAAATAATTTTTAAACTAAATGTATCAGCTCTAGCTTAAAAAAAAAATTCAAAACAAGACTTCTGTTTCAGTGGGCTGATTCTCATTCTGGTTTTAGAATGGAGTCATTCCTTTGATTTGCTCCAATGTGAGATCAGTATGGGGACTATGTTCTGCAGTGTGGTGCTGCTTTACCCTTTTAATATTCATGATGAGTGAAAGCTGGAGTGTAATTTACCTGAGTGAATTATTGCTTTGTAACAAACAAACATGCTGAAATGACTTAAAGAGATTTTGAACCAGCATTTCTGTGGGTAGGGGGTCCTATTAATTTTGAAAACAAAAGTCCATGGGATCTATTAAAAATGAATTACCACTTCATTTTCACTGCTCGGATATTAATGCATATGCACACATTTTCTTTTTTGCTTTGGAAGCATAAAGAAAAGTATCACATTACAGGGGAATAATTATGTTTACCTTCTATGTACAGTTAAGGCAAATAGGTTGAAACAAAAGACATTCAGAAACAAGTACTGATAAAAAGCAGAAGAGGAATGAGACAGTAGACCTTAGCATGTAGGAATAACAGGCTTGAAAGCAAAGGCAAATGAATAGGTTGAGTATGTACTCTGGGGAAATAGAGGCATTAGGAAGAGGTGCACATCATCTGGATCTTCCAAAAACGTAATTTCAGTAACTGTGACTTCTGTGTTCTAGGATGTTTTGGTGATTATGCAGGTCAAGACAGTCAGCCAGAAAGAATTGACAGTAATTGAAATGATGAAAATAATTAAAAAGATAGCAGGCCTGATGGAAGTTCAGCAAGACAAGAAACTCACATTTTTGAAAAGTGACAATATGGGAGATGTGCACTGAAAGTAAATATCAGATATCAGTAGCCTCCTTATGAGCTTAAATCGCAGGAAAAGGAGAAAACAAAACAAAAAAAAGGAAAATTTTCATCTGATTCCCCTTTGACCTTCAATATATGTTTGAATAGCTATACTGAAATTAGGAGAGATATATGAATTTAACTCCATATGGACATAAATATATAAAACTAAGCTTTTTCTCATAAATCTGGTACCTCTAGGAGACATGTCATAGGCATGCTGATGCCCAAGGAGAAAAAGGAGGTAACCAAAGCTAGTGGGGGAAGGTCAGGTCAACAAGAAGGAACATCTTAAGAAAGAGTGTCCAAGACTACAAAGATTCTTAACTTCAAAAAGAAACTAAAGAGTGAAGAAATAATATCAAATAGAAACCATAAAGCAAATCCCAGATGGGCAGAAAAGAACAGAAAAGGCAATATTGTGACTAGCAATTCTGATAGGGCTTAGGACATTCGGGAATTATTTTTCTTCCTCCCAATGAGAATATCTTAGCTGTGCAAACTGGGCAGCTGGCACCGTTGTTAAGCGTACCAGATTAAACATTTATGACACACGTCTGTCTGTGTCTGAAATGTGTAAACAAATGACTGTCCATCTATCTCACTGTAATCTATAACTGGAGTTCTTTATTTTCACCAAAAGAAAAATAAATAATGATACAAACTTAGTTTGTTTTCTTTCAGTTTTACCTTGTACTCTAGTTTAATTGCCTCAGAACATCTTCCTCCCTGCTACCATTTATTCTAGATGCTACTAGGGCTTGGCTGAGAATAGTGCCTTGTCTGATGATTCAATGACAGATTTCTCACCAGAGTTGAGGAAATCTAGCTTGAACCAACTGCATACCTGTTATGATGTGTGCCTTCGAGTATGCTGGAAAGCTATGGGAAATTAGACTGAAATAAATCCTTTACTTCTTCTTCATTCAAAAGCAGTGGGTGATTTATTGTAACACTTCTTACAGCCCTATAGGAACATTCAGGATGAGTCACCATATACTTCACAAGACAAGTCTTGTGACACTGACTAGTATGTTCCCTTTACTAGTGATGTGTCTTAGCAGTGTTCCACTAACACTTCAGTGTTCTTTTTCAGCAGTTCACAATACGTAGAAGGCATTATCACGTAGTAAAGATGTATCTAGACATTGCCTGAACTTTTGGCAGATGAAATGGACAGTCTTTTTTCCCTATCAGGTATTTTTTAAACCTTGAGAGCAGAGATTCTGAAACTAATCAGACTGAACTGAATTTGCTGAGAGGAAAATTTTCAAGACAAAAAGGATGATTTAAATAGGAAGCATGCACAATAATTAGAAGCACGGATGCCTGCCTACAGACTAGTTAATCACAAGATGTGTGGTTTCATGGGGAAAAAATGTCTTCCCTATATTGTTCATACTGTCCTAACCTACAAATGTCATCTAAAAGCCATCTGTACAGTTGTTTTATGAGTAACGTCATATGATCTTGACAAAAACCTAATAAGCCTTTGTGGAATTGATGTTTCATCCTCAATAAAATATGCAATCAGTTTTTGTAAACCTTGTTTTTATGTTTTAGGTAGAACTTCCTTTCTTCCGTTCAGAAGGTCAGCAAAATAAATTGAACAGATGCTGTATGTTTTATATTGTGAGATATAAGCTTTTTAAAATAGACCTTGGATATGAGAAATTAAAGACTGAAGAGTAAATTCTAAGAATTGTTTTGGGGACCTAGTAGACAGTATGACAAACAACAGAGTTACTGAATATCACAAGTAGTCCAAGTTGCCTGTAAACTTCAGTGAAAACTGAAAATTGACATAAATAGAGAGCAAATACAAACATTTTTCTAAAGGTAATTCAAAGCAATATGAAGATCTCAAAACCGGCAACCAGAACCTTTAGCTAATCCTAACATAATAATAGCACTTCCAAGCCTTGAGTGGCTTTATGGTCCTTTGGTCAATTGTTGTGCTAAAGCAGTCATTGAGTTGGTAGCTAAGAAAATACTAACATAGATAAACAATTCATCCATTTTAGCACTTTCCTTTCATGAAAGATGACAATATGATAGTAAAAGTGGAAAGTTGGTAAGAAAGTGAAATTCAAAGCCATGGTTCAAAAACATTAATTGCTACCTACCTTATAGTGGGATATAATCACTATCTCCTTTGTTTGCAGTATCATTTCTGTTTTGCAGCCAAATTTGTCATCTTCTGTAGGATGCTTTTTCAATGACACAAAATACACTCAGAATAATTGTCCCTGAAGTTACCACAAAGGATATTATCTAGGAACATTTGTCTTAGTTTGAGTTCTAGTATTATACTTGGAATTGACACTTTGTTGTTTCCCCTCTTTGTCATTCTTTGTATAGTACTAGCAATCCTGTGCATTGTTCTCTTGAAAGTCACCGAATTTCAGCAATTAAGCTCGAAATGTCTCCTATTTGCATTGGAAATCGCAAATCTGTAACGACTACCAAAAACACCTGAAAATTACTTGGTCTATGTGAAACTGTACTGTAATCAGGTCCTAGGCAATGGGGTTACAAAGCGAGTGAGTATCTAATCACAGACCACAGTCATATAGTATGACTGTACTCATCTATCCTGTATTGGTTATTATAAATTCTGCAGCAACCTTCGCTAACATCTGAGCGAAGAAATTTAGAAATCTTAGAAATTTACTATTTCTAAGTAAATATAGTTGATCAGCAGGTATAAGCTAATGTCATTAGTATATATGCTGACTACTATTGTAGATTTGTCTGTAATCACGGTATTTAAATTCAATTTATGTCTAATACAGGAGCATTACTCTATCTTCTAGTCATCTCTGTGAAAATGTACCTGGTTTGCTGAAAAAGATGTCAGTCAAAAAGAAGGAGATGCACACAAAGGGTGCAAAGAGAAGATCTTGCCTTCTTAACTCTTCACATCTGTAGGAAACAGCCTGCAAGTTCCCAGTCTTTAGATAGCTAAGAATTTAGATCTGAATGTATGTTGTATTAAAAATTTATTAGCAACTAGTTTACCTAAACTGTATATTAAAAATATATATATACATATACATACGCATATAACCCTGCATAGCTCTGAAAAGGTGCTCCTTTATTTGTACATCTACATTTCTCTTACTGGTTTTATAAAACAAAGATTTTTCAGCCTCACATTTCCCATTAGAAAATTAATCTACTGTTGGATATTAAAAATCTTTTTTATATTCCATTATCTTGTTATTAATTCTTCAGGTGCCAAAACATCTCTGATGATAAAGTTGTTTTCTGGTAGCTCAAAGCATCTCATTAATCTGTTCCCTAAGCCAATCAGGGAGCAGAAGGGCAGCAAGGCTTCCAGAACTGTAATTTCCTTGTAGCAGTTTACAAATCTGAAAATCCCACCAATGTCAATCACATAGTCCAACATAAAATAATTGTAATTAAGACTAGTCATAGGATGAAAACCTAGACTTCACCTCAGCATTTATTTCTGGTATCTTGCAATTTAGCTAGCAGCAGGAGAGCATATGCTGTGACAATAAAAGTGATGTCATTGATGTCATGTCTTGATTCATCATTTCCAGTGACTTTCACACCAACATGTAATAATCTCACAAAAGAAAGCATACGAGAAAAAAATAAATTTATCTGAAGAAGTTAAAAGGCAAATTAACATGAGGAACAACTACAGCTACCTCTGGTAAGTTGTATAGAGCAAACACTAGCTCTAATATCTAAGGACACTAAGAAATTTTACTTCATTCACATGAATTATCTTGATGTTCATTTTTCTGGAAGCCTTACCCAAAGGTAGATGAAAATGACTTAACTGGACTTGTAATACATAGCATATAAAACTGGAAAAGTCACTATCCATATGAAACATATGCATTTCAACTTGGCTGGAAAAACTAAAAAGTTTTTCCGAAGGTATTGGGAAAACATTGTTAGGTTTCCTTTAGGAAATAGATGTTGTTAAATTAGTTTTTATGTAGAACCTACTAGGTGAAATTCTTCTGGCCTTTAAAGTCTGTGCACCAGAAAGAGACATTGAGGTGAAAGCATTCTAAAGTGTTTGCAACCCAAGTAGAGTCTGAAAAAATAATAATAAAATAATAATAGAATTACAAATAAATTGAACAAAAGGATTGTTATGGCCTTTGCTTTACTTGCACAGCATATGAACTTCCATTTTTTCAGTCCTTTGAGGGTTTTTGCTTTTATTTTCTTTACCACCATGGATAAAATGGATAACAATTTTCTTTCACCAATCATCTAATAGGTTCTTCTTGTCTTTCTATTGTTTTTATATCGTCTCTAATGAGTGTTCACTTGGAGAAATTTACATCACTAAATCATTGCTTTTATTAACATTTTTAATATAAAAATGGAAAATTCTGGTTGCAATTGACTTCACCTTGCTATAGTGTAATATATCTACCCAAAGAAAGCAGTTAGCAAATTGTTTTGTATCTATGGGAATAAAGCAGAAAGTTTACATCATGTATGTGTTCCTGTCTGTCACGGTAATGTATCCTAATATATTAATGAATCTTTTATTCTTGTAGACCCCCAGGAAGCTACTCTGCTGTAGGTTGGAATATCTGATATCTGTTGTGACACTTTACTACCATTCTCTGAAGCTTATGGAATGGAAAATCTTCTATCAATTAATTAGATCCCAGAGATTCATGCACAGTTATTTTAGTAGTTATTTTAATTTAGACTTTTCATTTAGGAAAACAAAAAAAAGAATCAAATTCACATACGCATATTCAGTTCAAAAACACAACATCAATTTTCAGGCACCACCACATTACATTATTTCTCAGTGTGAGACAGGATAAACAAACTAGACCACTCAGAACTGGAACTGTTCTTCTAGCTAAGGAAAAGCTTACTCTCCTCCTCTCATCTTCCAAGAAAACTGATGTTTCTCTGGAGCACGTAAACAATTCTTTTATATACGAAAATTATATATGTGGAAATCATACGTTATATACATATTGTAGATGTATGGTGCTATGTATATAGTATACCTAAAAATATGTAGGCTTTTTGCTTTCTTATTAGCATAAAAACCTTATTTGCTATGAATTCTCTTTTCTTGTTTTTGTTTTTTTTTTCCCTAGTTCAAACTCTGAAGCCCAGGTATGGATATGTTACTTAATTTGCCAAGTAAGCCTTGCCTTCTGCACTGTGTTCATATTCTGAACTTTTTAAAGTTGTGGACCAAATACTTGGAGAGGTTATCTTGCACTGCAAATTCCTCTAATTTAATATTTTCTGGAGAACACAAAAGCAAATTTTGAAGGATGGGCTGTTCAGCTGTGAAGCTTTTCTTCACTTTAAGACAATTTTCACTGTAATTAAAGAAAAAATCTAGGTAAAATTACAAAGCCTAGTTGACTATGAAAAATATTTAAAGATTCATACATTGAATTTTAAATGGAACAATGATCTATTTACACACAGGGCTGTGTTATTTTTATATTCTCCTCATGTGGAATAGGATTTGAGAAATATAATTCATACTTGAATGCATAACAAAAGAAACATTCAAAGCTGTTTTAGAATTTGCTGCATTAGCATAATTATGTTTTTTCAATCATATTAAAAATGTTAACATTTTCAAAACAGTACATACCGCTTTCTATCAACTTTCCACTTATATCCAATTAGCTACAAGCAGTGACTTTTCACTGCAATGCTTATTTAAATGGTTCATGAAAGTATGCTCATTTTACGTAATAACATAGAAATTGCACATCCTTTTTTATTGGAACAGCCTTTATTCTAACATTACAAACTGCAATGACTATTCACTAAATATTTTCTTACTAGGATTAAAAAAAGGGGTTGTATAATTTTCAGTGCATTTATCTTCCAAAATTTGATTATTCTAAGATGATAATCCCACTATGTCCTAGAAAAATTATCAGTCTTGAAAGGAAAGTTGAAATATATAAAATAAGGCATTTTGTCTGCTTTTGTCTTAGAAAGTTCAAAGGTGCATAATGTCTAGAAAACAAGTAGGAAATCTGGAGCTTGCTCAGTTTAAACTGAGAGTAGTGCTATTCAATCTACTGTTTTCAAGGTATGACATATTTTCCCACAGGTTTCTTTATGATTGCATTTGGTCAATTTAACTATATTCATATGAGAATTTTTTAGTAATAACTAATTTGTTAATATTTGGACTCATTTGAAGCAGACATTTCATTCAAAGGAATTTTAAATTCTAGAATCAGGTGAGTACAGCATCTCAAGAGATCTTTGCATAACTGAAGCACAAACATAGGCATTGCACTGTTCTTAAGTTCAGGTCCATGTGCACAGCCAACATTTACAATAGAAATATAATTCAATTTTAAATGAAAATATTGCATATTTATAAATTAATTTTGGTACCTTGCACCATAAAAGAGAAACTTTGGAGAGATGTTACAGAAACTATCATTGAAACTAACATATTGTAAGAGAATTGTAAGTATTCTTAGTAGCTAAATTCATTTTGATTCAGTGTTTGCCTTTCAATAGCATATTGTATCACATTAAAATAATGTGTTATTATTAGAAGACTTTAAGACCACTTGACCTTTTAAAACTTATTTTAGAGAAAGCAGTGTAGTTGAGATTGATTCATAGTTGACAAATACTTTGGGGAAGGGTTTATTCCTTAACATTACTGCAA
The DNA here is from genome assembly GCA_013396635.1 of Penelope pileata. Taxonomy (NCBI): domain Eukaryota; kingdom Metazoa; phylum Chordata; class Aves; order Galliformes; family Cracidae; genus Penelope; species Penelope pileata. Next base: position 142,416 of record WBMW01003379.1, read on the forward strand.
CGCTCCCAAAGTGTATTTTATGAGAGTGCAGTAAAACTAAGTTGTACATTAGTCACATAAGAACTCATCATAAAATCTTTCTGAAAAGAGTTAACTATGGAAACCTTTGCCCAGAGGACACTGAAGGGTTGGCTGCAGATGGCTTATAACAGATGGTTATTAAAAATATTGTTTTGATTAATTACGCCATATTTTCTGGATGGAGAATGCCAAAAAATCCAACAATCTAGTCCATGATTATAACAGTAGTTGTCTGAAGAATTTCTTTACGTTGTGGAACTGTTGAATAAAACCTGTTTGTAGTGGCTAGTAAATTTCGGGAATTGGGATCCCTTTACAGTTCTGGGGTGCTGAGTTTCTCAAATAAGATGTCAGAGGAACGCACAGATGCTGAAGAAAAGAAACATGAGAACTGACTGCAAAGCTCTTCACTGCCTGCACATCCAGGCCCTCTGATGAATGTTATACAGTATAGAATTTCCTGTGACCAGTTTGGTTGGATTTTGTTCCGTCTTTGGTCAAGGTAAAAAGCAAAATAAGACTGCACTGAGGAACAAAAACTACTGAGAAAAAATGTCAAATGCCACTAATTTCTCTTTCAACAGGAAGCGTACTCATTGCCAAGTATTGGAAAGATGCAATCATCCTATGTTGCCATATTAATAATTACTGTTATACTGTCTTCTTGTTACCATTTCTAATTTTATATTCCCACAAAATGGGAATTGCCAGATTGACTGATTGGTTGGTTAAAGTGGAGTGCTGAGAAAAGCAGGTATTGGTATCGTTTTTTCAAAAGCTGCAGTCAGTTGGTCAGTCCATTCTGGCTGTCCTGCAGACACAATGAATTCTGCCTAATGTCATTTACGGCATCCTGAACAGCTGTGTCTAACATTCTCTTCATTTCAATTCACATACAGTCACATAACTGACAGCTCAAATTAAAAACCATGAGGTTTTCATACTAAAGGGCTTTTTTTTTGTTTTAAAACATGAAATAGTTATTCTTATTTTTATAGATCTCAAAAAGACAGTGTGAATTCTGTTGAAAAATCCTTCCAAAATAATGACCTTTAAACAACTACCAGCCCACAGCTGATCTCCTCTGTTGACAAAGCCTCAAGGGCTTTTCTTGATAGGATTCTACTTCAAAGCAGGCAGTCTGAGTTGCAAACAACTAGAGCTTACACTCTTTCAGCTTACAGTGCAATTTGGTTTTCAATTGCACAGCTCTTTATTGAACTTCTAAATTTCTGCTCTAGTTGCTTCAAGTATAGAAGTCATCACATCAGAAGTCTGAAGAGCACTAACAAATGTTCTGTATGAAAAAACATTGCAGGCAGTTATCACAGAACAGTGGTTAATTAGATATTGTGCCAATCAAACAAGTGTCAATATTGCATCAAATGGCAACATAAATTTGCCAAGACAAGAAGTCTAAAACTTTGTTTTCTTTTGAAAAAGAATCATAGAATCATAGAACGTGTTCTGGTTTGACTCAGCAGACAGCTAAGTCCCACACAGTTATTCACTCACCCTCCCCCCTCCCAAGTGGGATGGGGAAGAGAATTAAGGAATAAATACGGTAGAACTCGTGGGCTGAGATAAAAGCTATTTGCTAAGACAGCAGAGAGAGTAAAAGAAATACCAGTACATATATATATATATATATAAGAAACAATAGATAATACACAAAGCAAGGGACCAACAACCGATACCCAACCAGCCAGCAGCTCCTCCCTCCAAGTAAGAGAACCCTCTTCCCTAAAGATCACATGATGTGATGTGGTATGGAATAGCTTTTTGGTCAGTTTAGGTCAGCTGCCCTGGTCCTGTCCCCTCCCAGTTCCCGGCTCCTTATGCCTTCTAACTGCTTCACTGAGGAACAAAATATGTCCTTGGCTGTATTCAACACTGCCAGGTGTTATCAGTTTTGTTTCTCTTCTGGGAACAAAACATAGCTTCGTACCAGACACTGTGAGAGAAGTAACTTCTGTTAGAAACTAAGACAGAATGGTTCAGGTTGGAAGGGACCTTAGAGATCATCTTGTTCCAAGCCCCCTGCCATGGGCAAGGACACCTCCCACTGGACCAGGTTGCCCAAAGCCCCATCCAGCCTGGCTTTGAATACTTCCAGGGAGGGGGCATCCACAACTTCTCTGGGCAACCTGTTCCAGTGTCTCACCACCCTCAAGGTAAAGAATTTCCTCCTTATATCTACTCTAAATCTACCCTTTTTCAGTTTATAACCTTTACTCCTTGTCCTGTCATTACCTATCCTTGTACAAAGTCCTTCCCCAGCTTTCCTGTAGGCCCCCTTCAGGTACTGGAAGGCTGCTATCAGGTCCCCCCGCAGGCTTCTCTTCTCCAGGCTGAAGAGTCCTAACTCTCTCAGCCTGAAGAAGGCTAATAAGACATCAATGTCTGTCGGTAATTGAGTAGATTAATTGCTTACAATGTCTTATAATGTTTTCCATTCAGTAAAAATGTTAAAATGGAAAAAATATGTATAATATAAATTACAATAATATAAGATAAATTCAGAAAAGCACAAGATAGTCTCATGTTGATGAGCTAAGTTTACTGAATCATAGTGTGTTCTTAGTCATGCTGAATTCAGTGAGAGGACTTGCTACACCTCACATCAACTGAAAAATTATACATTGGAAAAAGAGAGGACTTTCACAGTTGCTAATTATTATCAACTTCTCCACATCAGGACTAGTCTCAAAGTGTACAGTTATGCCTCTAGAGCATACTAAGTCCATTTTTTTATTCTTGTTTAAATTAAAAAAAAAAAAAAGACAACCAACAATTAAATGTTTGCTCTAGTACCACCCTAAACAACTCATAAATAGTTTACTGATTTTTTTTTTATACAGACTCCTCACAGACTTCTATTTAAGAACTTGAAAATGTAACCAAAAATAAGTATCCTTGAACACACTGCGTGATGATAATTAAAAGAAGAGGTGGATTCAGGTACCAGGTACTACCTTGGTAGCTAAGACAATCTTTTGATACTATAAGAGAAAAGGACGATGCATCACTGAAATGAATATAATTTGAATGGGAAAAAACAGTATCTCCACGAGGCCAAAAAAAAGTGTGGAGGGGAAGAACAATATTTTGCAAGACATTTTAGAGAAATACCTTTTGCTTTAACAGTTTTTAAATAAAATGCATTTCTTCAAAACTTTTGGCTTTTTAGTGCATTATTTAAATGATGCTTTAATAAATTCCAATATGTCTTTGTTTCATATAAAAAAAATCAGAGAAATCTCTGCAAAAAGTGTAATTAAATTTCAATTTGAAAGTCACCTTTAACACAGTCATCTTCTTTCCAAGTTTTTCATAGCATATATCCGTCTACTTATATAAGGAAAATTCTATCTCCACCTTTGCACTTATGGTATAAAAGTAGACAATATATCCCACATATTTTAAGAAATTGAAAAAACTCCCATTTCAAGATAGAATATTAGACCACTTCCTAATATAAAACTTCTGGACCATGCGTACTCACTCCACTGAATCCCTCAATATTCAGTGTTTCCCATGAAACAGTCTGCCTTCATCTTTTCACTTCGTTTCAGCCATTCAGTATTCAACTCTTTCATAATGATTTCCAAAAGATTTTCCAAAAAGTCAATGTACTTTCTCAAAAAAAATATTATATTGAGTAAAAGTAAACTTATCCACTGAAATTGATGCTAACAAAAATATGTAAGAATCATTGTTAAATACAATACTCTGATAAAAAAATTTAAATGTTTACTTCACATTTTCTGCTTTGTCGTGGTATGTTTTAGCTATATCATGTTACCAGCATTAGCATTATATAAACATTTTTTCATTTTATATATAAGACCACATGCCAGCTCTAATTTCTTGACATTAAAAAGTTTTCTAGCAGATTCTGAAAGAAATATGTATTTCTTGTTCTATATTGTCTCAAGGTACACACTTGCCTTCTTCTTTCCTGCCTTTATCAACTTAAAGATTTCTGTTTTAAATGTGTCTGAAGAATGATGACATAATTTGTGAAATTAAGATGGAATTTGCAAAAAAACTGATTACTAAATCTTTTCCAGTGTAAAACTCAGTGATTTGGGGAGATGCATCTTACTGTTTTCATGAATTCAAGACTGGAAAAATGAAATAGTTGCTGTCATTCTAAAATTATTTAGGTGTTTAACAGCTTCTATTAGAGAACCTACATGAATAAATGGCAACTTCCTATCTAGTAACTATATGCACTGCATAACTGGGCAGTTAGCTGGTTGTTTAGCATACATTCTTGCTCTGTGGGGATGGAAAAGGACAGAGAATGTTACCTTCTGCAGTTGATATTTGGCTTATCTACAGCACATAGTAATAGGAATTAAAGTGAGTACCTCTAAGCTGCTAGTGAGGAGGCATCCTGGAGACTTTCACAGTTTTTTGTCTCAGCATGGACAGTTTCTTCACCTTTGAAGAGTCTACTTCAAAAATTTCATGATCTCCATTTTCCCTCCCACATTTATTTTCTCAAACAAAAATGCTCCATGGACTTCCATCTGTCACTCCAGCATCATCATAAGGCCTTGAAGCTTTTCTTCTGCCATCTTCCCTGCAGTTCAGAATTTGCCAGCAGCACTGTACCACACACTAATTCCTTTTGCCATGTGACAAATGAATGCAATAAACAAATCTCTTTAGGGATGGCCTCTGCTCCCAAGCTGAAAGTCTGCAGTAATCTGTTCTGGGCCCGTGCCAAGTTAGCTTGTTATTGACTTAAACTTCCAACAAATCATGCAGTCCAGTCACTTTCTATTTATTTAGAAGTAAAAAAAGTTTGTAAATTGTTGTTCAGCCAATGTTACATCAGCTGGAGAAGTAAACAGTTGCTTGACATTCTGGCAAAAATTCATATATTGTTGTAAAGGTCAAATCTAATCTGTTGCTCAGTTTGTCTCTCTGGACTTGTCTTTAGTCAAACCATTTGCAAACAAAACATTAAAACTGAGAGTGTGTCTCACTGCTGTTCCTCTTCTTCACTCAGAAGTTCCCTATAGATCTCCAACTTGAGGTACTTCCTCAAGTTTGGCCATTTTCCCATTTCTCCATTGGTAGCTTGAATCTCCTGTTCATTTTACTTCCCTCTTCAGAACTGTAAGCTAACTGCTGTCCTAACTGTGTTTCTCAAGTCAGCCTGGATCTCATCACTAATGTTCCATATGACTCTTGATCTAAAACCCAGAAACTTGACTGCTGTAATTACTAAGCTCTGAACTTGTGAGTAATACAGTGGCATGACACGATACTTATTTAATAATAAAACATGAAAGTTTCTGTGGATCTTAAGGTATGAATGTATTTATCTAGGCTAAAAACTGATATTTGAAACAGGGACATTTGAAAACTGTAATAGACACTTTTTTCTTTCTTTTTTATTTTCCAGATAATTATAATAGGACTCCTTTTTATACTCAGTAAAGATTTAATTTCAAAAATTAAAGAATGTTTCCACTGACAGTGTCTTGAACAAAAATGTTTATTGATTACTATGACATCTTAAGCAAGGCTTATGAATGGAATTTCTCCTTTCACAATATAAAGTACTATGGAAGAAAAAGAAAAGTGAAAGTAAGACAGTGATTGAAAATGAGGGAACATTATCCATTTGACAGAATTTCTAGAATTTAGATGAAATAATTTCTTATGTGGATGGTTATTTACCTGTCATTTATTCATTAGCTTCTTCATTCCCTCTCTTCTCTTATTTTCTTGGGGAAAAGAAATTACATCCCTCTTGGCTTTCTTATATAATCTTATGTTTTGTCTCCTTGGAAACAATATCCATTAATGTTCTCTATTTCCTCTTTTGTTACCACTTTCTGGATACAGTGAGTATCCCACACATTTCTGCATGGAATGTACCAGACAGTCAAGAAAAGGGTACAAAATAGAAAACTAGAACCTTTGTTAACGATACAAGACATAGTTGAAAGTGAATCACAATGGAAAACACTGATGTATTTAATGCTTCACATAAACTTCACATTCAGAAAACTGTTCTGGGGAGGAAAAGTGCACGTTCATGGACAGAGTGGATGTAGAGGGGAAACTGCATGCAAATACCTGTGTTTAATAGGTCACTGGTTTTCAGATGACATTGCTGTTCCACTCTGACACAGCTGAAATAGCTTTTCTGTTTCTATTGGCAGTAAAACAAAATTGCAACCCACAAAGAACAATATGCTTGTAATTGAAACTACAGATGTGTGAACTATTTGAAAATAAGTTCTGCTGGCTAAGAATATTTTTTTTCTGAACAGGCTTGAGACGATCTGGGAGGTTTTTTATGAATTACTAAATGTCTTTTTGGGGGATTTGTCTCTTCCCTTCAGGAGGTTGAACCATAGGGTTGGATTATTCTGCGCAGATTGAGATGTTTAGTTCAGAATCATTTAAGCCTGAACTGATAACACACCTATAATAAAAGGCAAGAAAAAGGCAGTTGTAGAGAGAAATTCATCTTATCCAAATACTTATCTAAGATGAACCAAGGTGGGCCTTCTGGATGTATTTATTATTCTCCGTTGACTATAAAGGAAACCAGGATAAGTTCAGATTTAGTCATATAATTTTAGGTACATACCTAAAAAGATAAAGGTAGTGAGATGGAACATATGCGTACCCTCTAGGCAAGAATATATTTCATATATATATCCTATTTATAACTCACATAATATATATATCATATGATATAGATAAGTACAAGGCCTGCTCCAAAAGCAACAGCTCCTATTTTATTATGCTGGTCCACGATATCAGAGAGAGATGTTGGTGGTATGGCAGTAGAGACTGAAACTTCCCGCCAATATTCCACTACATTTTGTTGCCATGTGACAGGTGGCAGCAGAGGGGTAGTCTGACAAAATGGTGTCTGACATGGAAGTGCAGATGAAGCAAAAGGTGCAGAATTGAATTCTTCCATGTGGAAAAATGGTACTCGTTGACATTCATCAACGCTGAATATTGATGGAGACCAAACAGTGGATACGAGCACAGGGAGGTGGTGGGTGGTACATTTCAGCAGTGGTGACAGAAACACGAAAGACAAGCCGCATCATGAACGGCCATGCACAGCTGTCACACCATGAAATGAAGGGTGCCTTGATCAGCCCAGCCATGTGAATCAGAGGATTATGACCAGTGAACTGTGTATGGAGCTGAATATTGGCTTCAATGCTTTGGAAACAATTGCAATATTGGAATATCACAAGGTTTGCACTAGGTGGGTCCCACAAAAGCTCACACAGGAACAGAAAGAACACCGTATGCAAGTTTGTCAGGACCTTTTGTACCAATATGAGGCTGAAGATGACAGTTTCCCGGATGGCATCATTACCAGTGACAAGATGAGGTGTCACCACTACAAGCTGGAGTCAAAATTGAAGACCATGAAGTGGCAGCATGTGAATTATCCATTGAAGAAAAAGTTCAAGATGTAGCCCTTAGGGGGTAAAGTGATGTGCACTGTCTTTTGGGATAGGAAAGGGGGGATTCTTCTGGATTTCCTGGAAGCTAGACAAACTATTAACTCTGATGCTGCATTGTGACACTAAGCTGAAGGCTCAAACTTCCAGAGCCAGGCCAGAGAAGATGATAACCTTTCTTTTGCAACATAGTAATGTCAGGCCCCATTCCAGTTTGAAGACCAGTGAAGTACACTGCCAATATCGGATGAACCGTTCTACCACACCCATCATATAGTCTGGACTTGATGCCTTCTGACTTAGATCAGTTCAGGCCGATGAAAGACAGACAACATGGGCAACATTTTCCTAGCAACAGTGCCATCACAGCAGCTGTGAAACAGTGAGTCACCTCTGCTGATGCAGGTCTTTACTACCATGGCATGCAGGATCTTGCACATCACTTGTGAAAATTCATAGCTAATAGAGATGACTATGTTGAAAAACAGTGTCTTGTAGTCGAGAATTTTCTCTTTCAAATAATATGATTGTGCTCTTTGTATCTGTTGTAATTTCCATGGAAATAAATAGGAAGCATTACTTTCAGAGCAACCTACATATGTCATATATTACAGATTCTTTTCTATGTTTTTTTTCAATGAATTTTACGATGAATTGAAAATTGCCATGACATCTCAGTCTGGCTCATAGCACTGCAAGATATGTAGTGCTGTTTTTTTTCCTTGTTATTCCAGAAAAAACTCCTGCTGAAAGCCTGCAATTAGGGATGGGCCCAAGAAATGGTGACAAGCAGTAATGAGAGGACTGAAAAAATTGCCATTATGATGTTCTATGCTCAGCTTCTGTCAGATCTAGGGAAAACTATGTTTTAGTATCTTAAAGTTTTCTGGATGTCCACATTTTTGTTTTCATCTACATATACACTAACTTTTTGTGTGCCATCAGAATCTAATTTGGATCCCATAATTAGGTGGAGACTAGAGACACTCAGTGTAACTGTTACTTTCTGAATACTTAACAGCTATGGAGGCTACATAACATACTGGCTGCATATCTTACACTTTTATTTTTATTCTTATTTTTATTTTTTTTTAAGATTGCAGAAGAAAGCTGTGGCATCAATGGGTTTTTTTGTGTATAAAAACATTCACACAGAAGGTCAGAAACCCAGGTTCAGTTCTTTCCTACGCCTGAGAGGGTTCAAATCTCTATATTTTCACCTCTCATCAGTTCTGTAGAGATATTTATTATTTTCCTTCTTGTCTTTAGCTGTGCTACTGCACCAACAACGATGATGGGACTCCTCAGACCAGAAAAAGGGAAAGCAAGTGCTATTTCCAAGACATCTTTCTGTATGTCATTAATGATTGATTGCTTTAATGTGGAATGAATAAGCACTCCTTATTGTTCCTCATGTAAGGTTCCACACACGCACCAAGTCTATATTTTGTGATAGTGCTTCTAGTCAGGCAGTCACCATCGCCTCACCACGTCTCAGTGCCACTCAAGCCCATGAGCTGTTTGCTCTCTCCATCTGTGCATGCTTTATCACTGACCCAAACACAGCAGGTCAACTTGTTCAGTTTCTTCCCCTCCCCATGCAGTTGACACTGATTTTGCTTTCCTGGAAGATCTCTGTATAGTGCTGGAAAGTATTAATCCAGTTCTCTAGAGCATGTCTAATCTCCTAGGAGATCTGATAGCAGCTCTGTAGATTGAGGCATTTGAGTTGCTAGACCTTTGCAGAATAAACACAAAGAAACTCAGTAGAAACGCTAGCTGTTTAGAGCATCAACTGCACTTCTGAGCACACTTGAGAGGGAGGGTTTATTATAAAGGGATAAAGGCAAATACAGGAAGGACAATGCAGCTTTCTTGTGAAATAACAGAGAGAAAATAATGAATGCTAAGAGAAAAAGATTATTAAGAAACAATAAAAGTTCAAGTTTACACTACTGGAGTGTAAAAGCTCATGAATTAGAGTCAAAGAAGAACAGAAAATCACATTTCAGTATAGAAGGTTAGAATAAAAATGAATGTATAGATTTTCATATTTTTCTAACTGAATTAGTTGTGTACTTCAGGCTGTACAAAAACATACTATAAGCTAAAAATATCTTGGGTTTTTATAAGGCTTATGTTCATAACAGACTATGAAAATTTCCACTGAGTACATTTTTAAACACCTGTGAATAAGGAATAAAATCTGTCATAATTTTTTCTTCTTGCAATGGGCATTAAAAAATAAATATGGTGCTCCTGCACCATAGTTCATTAGCACTGGGAATAGCATATAACACGAAAAGAATTATCAAGTGCATCGTACAGAATATAAGTAAGACATACACCTTTTAGTTTTCACAGGAAATTCTCAACTTTATTTTGGAATTCTGGGGCAAAATACTCTGATTTCCACGTTCTTTTTAGAATTTAATAAATAATAATAATCTGGTTTTGACAGTTTTCGTATAAATGACAGGTTTTCCTTCACATGTTGAAGTTAAGATTACAATTTTCTCAGATAATAAAAATTTTCTAGGGATCTCGGCTCAGAATTTGGACCCTGATGTACTTGACATGAGATACGTAATGAAATTCATTTCTTGCCCATAAAATATATATGAGATAAAAAAAAAAATGTGGAAGAGAATGAATAAGCATGAGATTCTTCCAAGAAATGTGAGGCTAACAGGTCTGTGGAGAATATGTTGTCCCAAGGGGCTGCAAGGAGCAATGATTAAGAAATTAGGTCTTTTCCTGCTTTCACTGCTTTCTTCCTTGCCATAGTTTGATGGGAAGCTGTAATTACAGTGGCATCCATAATAGGCCCTGCAGGGTGGCAGAACCTTTTAAAATGTCCACAGAGATATTTTAGCCCTGTCTCAGCCTGCTCCCTCTAACCCTCCTGTTACTGAATAACTCTAGTCTCCACTCCTAATTTTCACACGTTCCACAAATGCCACAGCTGGGATTTTGGGGTCTCCTTTACATCAGTCTTCTCTATATGCAAAGAGAAAAGCAGAAGTCAGTCTGTTCCCAGCCACCTTGTTCTTCCAGACAGTGGCTGTGTCTTAGGCTTGTAAAATAATAACAGCAGCAGAGGCCACTACAGATAGAAAAAGAAAAAATTGAAATTCTTTCTTGTTCCCATCTAATAGAAATAACAGATTTATAGAGTTTTTGCTCCAACTGCTGAACTACAAAGGAAAAATAGTTTCCACTATCTGGGAGGTGTAATATCACAGGGGTTAGAAACTGAAAATTAAGATGGAAATACGTATTAGATAATCCATTTCTCTCTTATGTCAGCACAATTATTTTCCTCTATATTATACTGTCTAGGACTTTGTCCAGTTACAAATAATTAGATTTTCACAATATTCATAGGCTGACTGCTCTAAAGACAAATGAAGCTGGAAGTTAGTGGTCATACTCCTGGATTTCTGTTCTGATTGTTACTCCCTCCCTTCCTGTGTTTATACCTGATTATTATGGCAGAGTCTGATGGGAACACTGGATTTCTATCTGAAGTTTACTTCTAAGACAGCTTCTCTTTTTATCTTCAGCATTGGCTCTAGGCGTAGTTTCCATTGGTTTCCTCTGCTGCTGTAATTGCAGCTTCAATTTAAATTCTGTGGCTGTACGCACTTTATTTGCTTTGCATAATTTTGTAGCATGTCTGTCTATGCTGCAGATCTGCAAAATTTGCCATATGTAGGGCACTTATTTTTGAGATGCCAAGTGCCGTAACTCCCACAGTTCTTTTCCTTAGTTTATAGTCTACTAGCTCTGGTAGGATTTTTGTTTTTAAATTAGATGCTCTTACTAGGAGCAGAACATTTATTTATTTCTTTCTAAGTGATAACCACACCATCTGTCTTTTCACTTTCTCCCCACTTTGTATTTCTAACTTAGAAGTTTTTACAAAGTTGCTGATATTTTGTTCTGTAGTTTATGTGGAAGCTGATCACACTTCAATCACTACTTGAGAACAGATCTTTATTAATACAACTAAGCTCTTGTCTTCCATCTATATAGTTCTCCAAATGAGAAACAGTATATTGAGCTTTTCAGACTTAAACTTTGTGCATGTGTGTGAGAGGGAGAAAGAGAGACAGAGTGAGAAAGGGAGAGATTTTCCCTTCTAACAAGCACTAACACTTTTTGACCATTTTCTTCTGTATAATCACATAACACACCACAACCAGTCTTCCAAAGTCTTAATGTCCTCTTCTAATGTTCTTGTCATATTGCAAACCCAGTCATGTCTTAGTTATTAAGAATGACACTCACATCTTGTAGGACTATGATTCCTCTCTGCAGTCTGACATAAATCTGTCTCTTGTGTAAGAATCAGAGAAGCAGAATCAGAGTTGTAGGAGTTGGAAGCAACTCTGGAGACCATCTAGTCCAATCTCCTGCTAAAGAAGGTTCCCTACAGTAGGTTACACAGGAAAGAGTCCAGGCAGGTTTTGAATATTTCCAGATAAGAAGATTCCACAATCCCTCTGGGCAGCTTGTTCCAGTGCTCTGTAACCCTTAACAATGAAGAAGTTTTTCCTCATGTTCATATGGAGCTTCCTGTGTTCCGGTTTGTGCCTGTTGCCCCTTATTTTGTTGCTGAGCACCACTGAAAAGTTGGCCCCATCCACTTGACTCCCATCCTTTATATACTTGTAAGAATTGATAAGATCCCCTCTCAGTCTTCTCCAGGCTGTACAGACCCAGGTCTCTCAGCCTTTCCTCATAAGGGAGATGCTCCAGGCCCCTCATCATCTCTGTGGCCCTCTGCTGAACTCTCTCCAGTAGTTCCCTGTCTTTCTCAAACTGAGGAGCCCAGAACCGGACACCGTATTCCAGATGTGGCCTCACTAAGGCAGAGTAGAGAGGGAGGATCCCCCCCCTCAACCTGCTGGCCACTCTCTTTTTAATGCATTCCAGGGTACCATCGGCTTTCTTGGCCACAAGCACACTGCTGGCTCATGGTGAACCTATTGTCCACCAGGCCATCTAGGTTCATTTCTGAAGAGCTCCTTTCCAGCAGGTCATCCTCTAACCTGTACTGATGTGTACAGTTATTCCTCCCCACGTGTAGTACTCTACACTTGCTCTTGTTGAACCTGATCAGATTCCTCTCTGCCCATCTCTAGCTTGTTGAGGTCTCACTGAATGGAAGCACAGCCTTCTGGTGTGTCAGCCATTCTTCCCAGCTTTGTGTCATCAGCAGACTTGCTGAGGGTCTATCCCTTTGTCCAGGTCACTGATGAAGATGTTAAACAAGACAAGACCCAGCACCGACCACTGAGGAACACTGCTAGTTATAGGCCTCCAGCTAGACTGTGCACCACTAATCACAACACTTTGAGCTCTGCCAGTCAGCCAATTCTCAATCCACCTCACCATCCACTCATCTATCCCGCACTTCCTCAGCTTCATTATCAGGATGTCGTGGGAGACGGTGCCAAAAGCCTTGCTGAAGTCAAGGCTGCTCTCCCCTCATCTACCCAACTGGTGATGACACCTTAGAAGGCTACCAAGTTTGTCAAGCATTATTTCCACTTGTTGAATCTATGTTGACTATTCGTGATAACCTTCTTTTCTTCCACCTGCTTGGAGACAATATCCAGAATAAGTTGCTCCATCACCTTCCCTGGGACAGAGGTCAAGCTGACTGATCTGTAACTTTCAGGCTCCTCCTTCTTGCCCTTTTTGAAGACTGGAGTGACATTTGCTTTTCTCCAGTTCTCAGGCACCTTTCCCATTCTCCATGACTTTTCAAAGATGAGAGAGAGTGGCTTGACAATCACATCTAACAGGTCCTTCAGCACTCGTGGGTGCATCCCATTGGGGCTCATGGATTTGTGTTTGTCGAGTTTGCCTAGACAATCTCTGACCAGATCCTTCTCAATCAGGGGGAGGCTTTCCTTTCCCTAGACTCCTTCTTTTATCTCCAGGGTATGGAATTCTTGAAGGGCAGTCTTAGCAGTAAAGACTGAAGCAAAGGTGTTCAGTAACTGCCTTCTCAGTGTCCTCCACTACCAGAGCACTCACCTCATTCAGCAGTGGACCCATGTTTTCCCTCTTTCTGTTATTATTATCTAGTGTGGCTCCCATCACTATATGTATATTATCAGATTTAGAAAGACTTCCATTATTACATAGAAACTCTCTTCCACTGAAATGGAAGACGCATGTTTTGAACTTTTTTTGGGAAGAGTGATTCTCTTTGGATTTCATGGAAATTTAAAGATCATAGATTATATTCAGGATCATGAGGGGTGGGGTAGAGAGCTTATCTCCCTTTGAATGAAATGTAAAATAATTAGTATGATTGTTTAATGAAAGAATGAGAAAAGGGAGGTTTTATGATTGATGCTTCAATAGAAAGACATTGCATGATAAAGTCATCCAGAGATGATCATCCACCAGAAAAGATGTGAGCATGTTTGCATACTGTACATAAAGATCTGGAAAAAAAATAAAGAATAGGAACAAGAATCATGCAAATAAATGAGAACTATTCTAAATGAGAACTACTGGCTAGTCAGCCTCACCTCTGTCCCTAGAAAGGTGATGGAACAGCTTGTTCTGGATGCCACCTCCAAGCAATTGGAAAAGAAGGTTATCAGGAGTATTCAGCACGGATTCACCAAGGGGAAATCGTGCTTGACCAACCTGGTAGCCTTCTATGATGACATCACCGGCTGGGTAGATGGGGGGAGAGCAGTGGATGTCATCTACCTTGACTTCAGCAAGGCTTTTGACACTGTTTCCCATGACATCCTGATAATGAAGCTGAGGAAGTGCAGGATAGATGAGTGGACGGTGAGGTGGGTTGAGAATTGGCTGAGCTCAGAGAGTTGTGAACAGCGGCGCAGAGTCCAGTTGGAAACCTGTAACTAGCGGTGTTCCCCAGGGGTCAGTGCTGGGTCTGGTTTTGTTCAACATCTTCATCGATGACCTTGATGAGGGGATAGTGTCCACCCTCAGCAAGTTCGATGATGACACAAAGCTGGAAGGAGTGGCTGACATGCCAGAAGGCTGTGTTGCCATTCAGCAAGACCTGGACAGGCTGGAGAGTTGGGCAGAGGGGAACCTGATGAGATTTAACAAAAGCAAGTGTAGAGTCTTGCACCTGGGGAGGAATAACCACATGCACCAATAAAGGTTGGGGGATGACCTGCTGGAGAGCAGCTCTGTGGAGAGGGATGTGGGAGTCCTGGTGGACAACAGGCTGGCTCTGAGCCAGCAGCGTGCCCTCATGGCCAAGAAGGCCAACGGGATCCTGGGTTGCATTAAAAAGAGCATTACCAGCAGGTCGAGGGAGGTGATCCTCCCCCTCTACTCTGCTCTGGTCAGGCCTCAGCTGGAGTACTGTATCCAGTTCCTTGCTCTCCAGTATAAAAAAGACAGGGACCTCCTGGAAAGAGTCCAGTGGAGGGCCACAGAGATGATAAAGGGCATGGAGCATCTCCCTTAGGAGGAGAGGCTCAGTAATCTGGGTCTGTTCAGCCTTGAGAAAAGAAGGCTGAGAGGGGATCTTATTAATGTCTACAAATATCTAAAGTGCAGGAGGTAAATGGACATGGGGAATCTCTTTTCAGTGGTGTTTGGGGACAGGAAGAGGGGAAATGGACTGAAACTGAAGCATAGGAAGTTCCGCACCAATATGTTGAAGAATTTCTTCACGGTGTGGGTGACGGAGCACTGGAACAGGCTGCCCAGGGAGGTTGTGGAGTCTCCTTCCCTGGAGATATTCAAAACCCACCTGGACGCCTACCTGTGCAACCTGCTGTAGGGAACCTGCTTTGGCAGGGGGGTTGGACTCGATGATCTCTCGAGGTCCCTTCCAACTCCTACAATTCTGTGATTGTGTGATTCTGCCAGAAGTTAACAGAGAAACTTCATATTGCATAAATTATAATGGAATTTGAATCATATACAAAGAGTTTAAATGGCAATGGAATAATAATGAATAAAAATAGATGAAAACATCTGACACAAAAGTCAGAAATGATAAAATAGCCAAGAAAGATGGTTTTCTTTGCTCTTGACAAAAAGATAAGCAACAAGAACAGTCATAAGATTCTGACTCACCATTAAAAAAAAAAAAAGACAGAATGATTTGTTTGTTATAGTAAAGATTAACCTCATGGCTATGTCTGGTAAGTGATGTTTCCAGTCAAATGTCTCCAAACAAAGGAGACATTTCTGACTTCAGAAATGCTGAGAACACTTTTTGGATGAAGTTAGTCACCAGAGGAGTTACACACAGGACTGGGAACAAAGTGTTGATCTGAGGTAAGTTCTAAGATGTTGCATTGCGTTTGCATAATCGCATGCATTTGTTAAGCCAAAAGCCTTCAAAGTAGCATTGCCAAGGCTGTCTTACACATGACCTGCTTTGACAGGTACCCATTCTTGAATGCCTGACCTTCCTTAAGAATTGCATTTGCAAAAACAATAGGAACAAACCAAGAACAGAAACTTTGTGGCAGCAAAAGGAAGAGCTGAAAACTACCACATGTATTCACTTCCAGTAGGAGATTGCTTTTCTGAATAAATACCTTTGGATTTATGCCTTTGATGTACATAAAAGACAACAATAATATTCTTTTCAGTTTTTGTCTTGCAAAATTAGGGGATCCAATTAATTTTATTCTTATAAATTCGAATATCAGCTCCTCAAATACTGTTACAATCTAAAAGAACACAGGTGGGATATGCTTATTATTTGACCAGTAAATAAATCATGCTTCTTCTCGTCTAATTTGATTTCAACTGATAAGTTCCCCTACAAACAGTGAAACAAATCAACCTTTTTGTATTCAATTCTTCTTTTTCTTTTTATACCTGAGAATCTGAGCTCTCAGGATATTTCGCTCTTAATGTGCAATATTCTAATCATTTATCTGCATGAGATCTTGAATTTAATGATGCTAGCAAACTGCAGAAATACTGTATCATTTATGTCAAGGCTATT
Source organism: Penelope pileata (assembly GCA_013396635.1). Taxonomy (NCBI): domain Eukaryota; kingdom Metazoa; phylum Chordata; class Aves; order Galliformes; family Cracidae; genus Penelope; species Penelope pileata. The sequence continues at coordinate 158,883 of WBMW01003379.1, forward strand.
AATAAAAATCAATGGTATATACATACCAGCAACTGTACTAGTTAACCACTATACATCTGATAAGTCAATTTTCAGTACTATTCATTGTGATTTTCTCTTTAGCTAGCTTCTTACATTTCCTACTTTTCTTTGTCTTCCTTAAAAAAAACCACATTTTTCTCAATAAGTACTAAAATAAATACTTTTCTGATATTTAAAAAAATATATTATTTATTTTGTCTAGGAAATCGGTTAGGAGAGGAAGGTACTAAAATGGTTTAGCTTTTTGTAAACTAATATTTTTTATTAAATTTATCATAATATTTTTAATTATTCCTTCTTTCAGTGATTTGTCCTAAAGATTTGTATACCGCCAAGATCACTCGTATTGGCTTGAAGCAACCTAAATTACTATGTATGTATACATGCATACATTTGGAATTCACTAGTGAAAAGGATACTTCACCCTTCTTACTAAAGTGGTTTAACTACTAGAAAGGAGACTCTCTCAGTCTGTCCTTTCAGAGCTCGAGGACAGGGAATCCTCACTCTGTTTTCCCTCCACCACATTCTTCCTCCCAGTTATCTTTGAATTTTTGAGTTATACTAGATAGCATGATTTGCTTAGTTTCATTTTCCCTAACTGTCCTGCCTTTTTCTCATTAGTCAGCACCCTCACCTTTATTAATAAATAAGCTGCATGTTAATTTATTTCCTATCTGATATCTGCAAATTGCTGGCTAATTTTCTGAGGTTTCTTCCTCTTGACTACTGGATTTGTGGTTGCTTTGACTGTAACAGTCAGCACTTCTGGAATTGCCAGTCCAAAGATTTTTTCTTCCAGCCTAACACCCTAGAATGTGTTCAATTTCCAGTTAGAAATTAGAGTGATGAAGGACTATTAGATTTCTGGAAAGCACCTGAAAAAGATTTTCCTTTTTATTTACTTGAATGTTTACATAGATTAAAATACAAAAACAGTATGGCATTACAGAATTTGTTGGGAATCTATGCCATAGTTTAAGGATAAATAAATAAATCATGAAACATCTTCAACTGCTTCTTAGATTTCTTCTGTATTATTAGATCTTTCATTAATATTTATATTACCTCTATTCATTTATGTTCCCTCCACCCATCCAGTGTATTGCTTCTTTAAATAAGAACCTTACTTTGACTATGTTCATTTTAAAGCCACGTACATTTTATTGCTCATGTTTCTTTTAAACTTTTAACAAATATTTTTCAAGGATTTCTGAAGACAGCTATTACATCTATGATTTTTCAATTAGTAGGTTTCATAGTGCATCATTTTTTAAATAGTACCAATACTAGACTGCCAAGGATAGTGCCAACATGGCAATGAAATCTCCTGGGATGGATAAAATATAATTAAGAAAAATTTTGAACAAAATATTTCCATGAAAATTTAAAGATATTATTAAAGAAATAAGCCTAGTGTGGCTCCTGTTTTTGTCAGAAACCTAAGTAGTAAAACATGCATTTATAATACAATGTGCTGCTTTGTCATAATACCTTCTGTACATGAGTTTACTTATTCAGTATAAACATTCCTGTACAGATACAAGAAATATGGCAAATGTGTTATCTCTACAAGGATGTCCACAGTTTCTCAAAGCACAGGAAACACATCACAGAAGTTATAATACAGTGGAAGGAAAAAGAAGTAAAAGTAATTCAGATATTTTCAATTGAATGAAGTCAGTAAATAACTGGGTTTCTCATGAGAAACTTTTTCAAGGCTTCCATTTCAAATATGCGACCAAAGCAAGTGTGATCAGTTTCTTCAAATAAACAAATGGCTACCATGTTGAGTAAGTATATGCACGGGCAGCAAATGAGCCAAGCTAAAATAGTACAGAGCACAATGTAGGATTAAAACATTTTCACTGAGTATGTATTTGCCTCCTGAGTTTGAGCATTCATGGAGTAACTAGTCTCTAACTTTGATAAGAAATTTTTAGTGTCACCTACAATAGATGTTCCAGATTTAAATGAATATGTTTTCATCAGTCCCTGATAATCTTGTTATAAATATGATCAATATATATAAGAAATCCATCTAAGATCATTCAAATCAGTATGGATTGCTTGCTAGAAATACATTTCACAGTCCAACTTTAAAGGTTTATTATGATTATTTTTATCATAGCTTTTTCCTGAGTTAACAAGTATGGGGGAAAATAAACCTCTTCTTTGTATTATTACTTACAACTGCACTGTATTTACTAACATATTTCCATACTCCTTCTTGAAAAAAGTTTTTGCAGATCAAGTTACATATTGTTTATATGGCATATATAGGATATATTGCTTTAATTTTAACTTCTCATACCTCAAAAGTGAAGTGGACACACACATTTCACACTGCACAACTTTTTGTAGAAAAAGAAAGTACAAACAATAACAACCTGGAAGCGTTCAAGGCCATGTTGGATGGAGCTGTGGGCAACATGATCTAGTGAGTGTCAGCTCTGCCCATGCCAGAGGGGTGGAAACTAGGTGATATTTAAGGTCCTTTCTGACCCAAGCCATGCTATGACTTTATGAATAAGATATGAGAGGATGAAATGGGCCTGGATGCCCCAATAAGCAAGGAAAGCGTGCTTTCAAGTAAAGTACTTTTACTTAAGCTTTCACTATTATTTTAATAAACAAACTAACAAGATTACATTCGAAAAGAATGGGAGTAGGAGGGAAAAGGAGGTTCTAAATTGTCTTCTTTTTCATGAGTTAAAAAAATAAAAAGGAGGAAGATAGGAAAAAAAGATTTCCACATTACACTTACAATCAATAAAAGCTGATCTAGAGAAGGTAAAACTTGAGTGGCAGCTTACAGATTTGGATTTCAACATCTTGGCTCTCAGTATTTCTCCAGACTTTCCCATGTGCTCAGAATTCATACTTTACTCTCCCTCTGCAAGTATAGCACTAGTTCAGCATGCCATCTTTCTTATTCTTTTTATTTTTTTTATCAAGAATCTTAGGGCCTTATATATGTAAATCAAAATTTCATAGAATGGACCATTTGGAACATGTAGTCAGGCCATCTGTTTATTCAAAGTAACTGCATCGGACTCTGAATCTGTATGAAGCTTTAGTAGAATTTTTAGAAAATTATTTAACTTCATCTTAAAGACTTTCAAAATAGTGAGTCACCATATCAATGAATTAATTGGCCATGTTGACATCATATTTCAAGACTTCTCTGAGACACCCTGCATCAGATGGTAATCATAAGAACTAATAAGTACTGGTACAACATATCGCAAAGTGATTTAGAAAACCAGTTTAAACCTTTCAAGTGTTTTTGACCCAATATGAACCACCAGGGGAAAAATAATGTCAGCAAGGTGAAAGCTCTTTGCCACCTAGTAATCACCTTTATTGATTTATCTTCTGTCTTCCACAGGTGGCGCCCAATAACCACACAGTACATCACCTCTTTCTGTCTCATTTTTACCTTTCATACTGACCCATCCTGCTGTGGGAGAGAGTGAGTGGCTATGTGGAGTTTAGCTGCCAACTGGAGTTAAAACACAGGAATTTATTTCCTTTTTTTCAGTGTTTGCATTGCTTTGAGAGTAAGAACTTTCATCTAACTCTTCATTTCACTAGCTGAGTTTCAACATTTTTTTTTCTGAAGACTGAAGCGGTTTCTGCAAACCACACCTGCAGTACAACGAACCAGTACACTTCAAACTGTGCACGTGGTACACTGGGCTTGCACATCGGATGTTCACCTGCTAGTCACATGTGAAATGTGTACCCCGTATCTTACCTGTGCTGGGAGTGTAGACTTTGGTTTTTAACATACTTAGTTGATTGATTCCTAATTTTCATGCAGGACAATTTTGAAAACCTTGTCTTACAGCAATAACAAGATAATTTAAAATCAAAATACAAATATATGTATTTATATACTTCAATATCAGTCATCACATTAAAAAGATGTGCAGAAATTAGAAATTTCAATATATAGATAAAAATTTTAAAAGCTTTTATCTTCTCTTATTCTTTGCCTTTAAATGTGGGTTATCTGTTGCAATAAATTAATGCACTGTGAAGGCTTTTGTTGGAATGCAGTCACAAACTGCTTTCAGACCGTTAGTCATAACATTCATCATCAAATGCACATTCATCCCTTCCCCTCATTTCTCATTCAAACAATGTTTTACTGTAAAAAAAGAAACAACAGCAAAGAAACAAACAAACCAAAAACACAAACAAGCGAAAACAAAAACAAATCAAAACAAAAAAAAAGCCACCAAAACTGTTGCTTTAATTAATGCACCCCTTAGCAGCAGAGATGTGGGTTTCTTGTAAGTCACTCAAGGGGGATGAGCCGAAGTGAATCCCCTCAGGACATAAGCAGCACATGAGCATTACCAGATCAGCAATGTCCAGGCTTGGGCAATTGCACATTTTTCTATATATCAGCATCTAGAATGGAAACTGTTCAGCTGTTCATCCTGTGCAAGAGAAATTTTGTTAAAGACTTTGCTGTCTGAATTTTGCAATTAGGTATATAGAGGGAGTGTTTAATTCCCTTGCATGAATGTAGTCCAGGTTTACTTATGGGACTGGACAGCAGCCAAGATCATTCAAGGTGAGTGGGCATGGTAAAAACAGCCTTCAGTGTCTGCCTGTGCGTAACTATACAGTGATATATTCACAATAGATTGTGAGTGATCATGATTTCTTGTCTTTCTTTTTCTGCCTGAAATAAAGGACTTAGCTGAATACCATATTGTGGAAGATTATTATGGGAAGATTTCCATTTATTTTTAGGAGGACTTATTATTGTTTAGTGCATTTAATAAAGAGATGCCTTAAAAAACTAACTGGGGGATCTCTAAAGGCATTATGTTTAGGGAACATAAAATGCCCTCTTCATAAGGTATGCTTAGACATTTTCTCCAGCTTATTAGGCTTAACATGAACATATAAGAACACAGATCATTTTTACTTCATATTTAAGCAAAACATTCTTATCTTTTAAAACCACTTTTTTCTCCTGCTTATTTCCTCTTTTTGCTGCACCACTAAGTTTATAAATTCAGTTGTCCCGGTTATTGTTTGTTCTTTCTCATGTACAAATTCTTTCTGGGTTTCAGAAATAAGGGAGACTGCTACAAGACAAACACATTGAGCTGGTGTATGGCTCAGGGCAATTCATCTACATTTTTCTGATACTGTAAATCCCTATTTACATCAAATAGGGAAAGGTCAACATAGTTGCTAATGAAGTCTGCCTTGCTGCAGTCAGTATTCATTGAAGGCACAGCTAGAACTGCTATCTGTCTTCTGCATAAGTCACTTCATCAACTCGGCTGGCAGCTAATATTTCCAATGATAGGGAGGTTGAAGAGAAAACTTTTCACCAACCATTTTGGCTCTTCTAAATTACTCTTTGCACTTGCATTTATGTGTTGCTTTTATTTACTTGTTATTTTTCATTTTCCTATTATGAACCTTGTTTTCTGACTTTCCTGTAAGAACAGCTGTATTTTTTAATAATCATGATATCCAAAGGAGGAATTTCTTCCCACACTGATCATCTGCCAAAAATTAAGCATATTCCACAAGAATTAGCCCCAGTAGTAAGCATTCAGAATTTATTTGTGTCACAGTTAACATGTTCCTAACGGGACAACAGTACCTCGTTTCGTCCGGAGAGACTTTTCTGCACATTACTTGTTCAGGAGATAGAAAACATGGGCTAAGGCTTTCTTAGGTAAATTGCTCTACAAATGATGTTAATCATAGAATCATAGAATAGCTTATATTGTAAGGGACCTTAAAGATCATCTGGCTCCAACTCCCCTGCCATGAACAGGGTTGCCGCCCACTACATCAGGCTGACCAGGACCTCATCCAGCCTGGCTTTAAACACTGCCAGGGATAGGGAATCCATAACTTTTTGGGCAACCTGTTCCAGTGCCTCGCCACCCTCTGAGTAAAGAATTTCTCCCTAACATCAAACCTAAATCTTCCCTCTTTTGGTTTAAAGCCATTCCCCCTTGTCCTATCAAGATCAGTCTGTGTAGAAAGTTGGTTCCTCTCCTGCTTATAAGCTCCTTTCAAGTAATAGAAGGCCGCAATAAGCTCTATCTAGAGCCTTCTCTTCTTCAGGCTGAACAAGCCCAACTCCCTCAGCCTTTTCTCATAGGAGAGGTGCTCCAGCCCTCTGATAATCTTTGTAGCCCTCCTCTGGACCCACTCCAACAGCTTCTCATACTTCTTGTGCTGGATACCCCAAGTCTGGATGCAGCACTCCGGCTGGGGCAAGAGCAAGGGCAGAGCAGAGGGGGACAATCCCCTCCCTCTCCCTGCTGGCCACCCCTCTTTTGATGCAGCCTGGGATATAATTGGCTTCCTGGGCTGCAAGCTCACACTGCTAGCTCATGTCCAGCTTTTCATACACTTGGACCCCCAAATCCTTCTCGGCAGAGCTACTCTCAATGAGTTAATCTCCCAGTCTGTAAACGTATCTGGGATTGCCCTGACCTAGGTGCAACACCTTGCACTTGGCTTTGTTGAACCTCATTAAGTTCACATTGGCCCACTTTTCTAGTTGTGCAAAAGCGACAGCGCTTCTGCTTAAGGTTCACCAATTCCAAGGAAAGCACTTGGAGGCGAGCTCAGATTCATCAGTTTAATAGCAGGGTATTCACAATACTGGGGCAGCTGCCGGGTAGTCTGTGCCAATAGAAGTGCCAGTGGCGACAGGCTGGCAAAGGGGGTTTGCCAAGTGCTGGTGGTGGCAGGCCGGCAGTGGGATAGTCGATAGGGGTGCCAGCAGCAGCAAGCTGGCAAGGGTTCAGCAGCAGGGTTTGGCCAGAGAGGGGAGAGGCCCCCTGTGATGTGGTGGCCACTTATATAGTAGTGGGGGACAAATACAGATCTGGGTAAACAAGGTCATTGACACAAAACAAGGGTACTTGCTTACAGCTACAGGGCACTTTTCTCACAAGCAAGTTTTCATCTAGCTACCTGCATGTGCACAGGCCGAAGCAGTGTACTTGTGTTCCCAAGCTAACAGAAGCCCTTTCTCATGGGCTAATCCTCTGTTCAGGTTGTGATCTGTAATTTTCCACTCTAGTCTGTCCATGTCCCTCTGGACAGCGTCCCTTCCTTCTATTGTATCAACTGCACCACTCAGCTTGGTGTCATCAGCAAACTTGTTGAGGGTGCACTTGATCCCACAGTCTATGTCATTGATAAAGATATTAAAGAGTACCAGTCCCAACATGGACTTCTGGGGGACACCACTCATCATTGGCTTCCACATAGATATAGAGCCATTGCCACAACACTTTGGCTATGACCATCCAACCAATTCTTAATCCATCAAACAGTACAGCCTTCAAACCAATGTTTCTCCAATTTGGAGATAAGGATGTTGGTGTAGGACCACGTCAAAGGCCTTGCACAAGTCCAGGTAGATGACATCAGTTGTCCTTCCTTGGTCTACCAATGCCATCATTCTATCACAGAAGGCCACCAGATCGGTCAGGCATGATCTGCTCTTGTTGAAGCTGTGCTGGCTGTCATGGATCACCTGCTCATCCCTCAAGTGCCTTAACTTCTTCCAGGAAGATCTGCTTCATGATCTTCCTGGTACAGAGGTGGGGCTCACCAGCCTATAGTTCCCCAGGTCCTCCTTCCTCCCTTTCTTAAAAATGGGAGTGATGTTTCCCTTTTTCCAGTCATGACAGCCATGACTTTTCAGATATGATGGCGAGTGGCTTTGCAACCACATCAGCCAGTTCCCTAAGAATTGTGGGATGCTGTCCCACTCCGATTATCAGAGTGAGGGGAGATTCTGTAACATACCCGAAGTGAGATTAAGACACAAATGAGGTCAAATGTTGTCCGACCAGTTTAATAGGAATTCTGGTCAGTGAGGGAGATGGGGATGGGGAAGCAGGCGATAGTAAAAGATAGGAAGTAAGAGCAAGGGTTACAGATAGAAAGCGGGGACAGTCACCACCATGGATCCCACGCCGTTCTATCAGACCAGGAGTATCTTCAGGACCGTGTGGGAGCGANGCTGTTTAGCGGCTGCTTGTCTCTCATTGCCCCTGGTCTGCAAGCCTTCGGGCAGGTGGGCAAACTTTGAGACAAGAGAGTTCTCACAGCAAACTTTGAGACAAAAGGTTCCAAAACAGTCTCTTACAGATGCATGTTGTCTGGACCCATGGCCTTGCACACAATGAGCCTCATGAGGTGGTCTTGGACTTGTTCCACTCTTAGAGTGGGAGGGATTTTGTTCCCCTGGCCCCCATCTAGAGGTTTAGGGACATGAGAGATGGGGGAAGCCTGATTACCAGTGAAGAAAATTTCATTTTCTCATAAATGAATATATCTCAGGCATCATACATTTTGAGTAAAGAGATAGCAATTGGGACACCGATTTGCTCAAAAGCAGTAACTTGCAGCAGTACCTCACTTCTATCCTGCTTTATTGACCACAGGTGAAGATTACTGAAAACTCCGTCTACTGCTATAGACGGATCTCATTATGCAAATTGGATTGGACTAAACTCATTTTTTCTCAAGAGAAGCATTGCTGACTGAGCAAATGAAAATACTGTTCTCCATCATGTCAAAAAGCTTGTTTCTCAACCTGCATGAAGCCAAATAATAGGAAAGGGCTCAGTCTCTTTGTGTATTCTGGTACATGTGGATACTGTGGGTTTATGAATCCTCTGTGTAAACTGATGATGTTGTAGCCTGGTGGTAAAAGAACAAGAAGATTTTTGGAAAAAATGATCTCATAAAGTGGGCATGTAGCTTCTAATTAGACAAGCTATATCTCAAAATGCAGTAAATCTACAACAATAAAATATTGTTTAATAGCAACAAAAACCTTTCTTAGACTAAAATGAAGAAATAGCATGACATGTTTTGAAAACTAATTTATAGATCACAGAATGTTGAGATGAGATAATTTATTTTTATTCCTATCACTTCAGAAAATATTTGGAAGTGCTTTCAAACTGAGTTAGTCCCAAAGAAATAACTTTTGTAAAAGCTTTTAAAATAGTATATTAGATATACTATCTTATGTCCAGTGAACATTCATGCTGACATTTTATTTTAATTTAATTTAATTTAATTTTGCATGTTTTATTGACTAGGCAAATCTTGTAAACTGAACTTTTTGATTAAATGCAGGGTCAGAAGAAAATCACCTTAAACTGCCTTCTATGCAGCTCAACACATTGCCAGTAGCCTATGACTTCAATTCAGGATATCTCAAGTGCTTTCTTGCTTTTATGTACATCCTAGATTAAAACTTAATTCTACAAGACAAGATGCAGAGAGAAGCAGAAACTTTTCAGTGGCCCCTTCTGCTGTGAATTATGCTTTAATGTAGAACTTTAAGGCCGTAAAAATAAAAAAATATTGTAGTTATAGGCTACAACTTACTATCTAACAACAAAGGACAAACTTTAAAAATAATGGGATTTATTTTTTTTTGCCATTTTCATAATATAAAGTCATTTTAAATCAAGAACAATACCATGTTTTAAAGGATTAATTTATCAATATTAAAAATACAGTAAGCATTCATATAAGATAACTTGTGGTCTATCTTCAAAGGATTTCTGTACTTTAAAATGTACTAACACATTTTGAATTACATTATATTTCTTTAAAAATACTTGCAGTAGCTCCACTGAGATTTACTTTCAGTTTTACAGCTGCTCTGAATCTTCACACTAACATCTATAATGAGAAATGAATTCCTAGAAAGTCACTTCATGCACAGCAATATCACTGCAAGATTTCACAACAGAAATAGAGACAGTAATGACTTTTCTGCAAAAGAAGCAAAGCCCCCCCCAAAAAAATTCCAAATATAGTTTTAGGTTTCCAGCTCTTTTTGGTTATCAGATAATCAAAAAAAAAAAATCAAGTGAGAGGCCTATTCTCAACTGATTTCTCAACTCAAGAGTATATGGATTTGGGATGGAACCTTCACCTTTTTACATAATTAGTGTTTCACAGCCTTCTCTCTATTACCCCCTAAATGTTGAAGTATTTTTATGCTAAGTTGAAGAGTATTCCTAAAAGCCTGCTACGCAAGGTAATGGTAATCACAAAGGAATGGAAATCAGGAGTGATGTCCTATTAGAGTTTAATAAAGGGTAGCATTCAACCAAAAATATTAAAATTCAGTGATTTTAATCCATCAAATGGTACTGAGTTTCAGTAGACTGATCAATGGATTATTATTTTCCAGTTCTAGGTGCCTTTGCTTGATAAAACATGGTTCACAAGCTGATTGTGACAGGGAAGAATAGAAATACATTATTAAATTTTCTTTTAAGGACTTGTTTTTCAGCATCTAAACTATTTTACCCGAAAATATTTTGCATCACTTTTTCCAGAAATGTATCTTCTTTTTTTTCTGCTTTCAGGATCTCTGAAAATCATTTCATTTGCTGAGTAACAAATAGGTTTTTTTTAGATATAACTAGACTAGATTTTCAATAATCATTCATCAATGATTATTGAAATTAGACCTTGAGTATGCTTTGGAGTTGAAAGAGAATCAGTAAAGACTGAGGAGCACAGGAGTAAAGTAATGTTGGAAGTCTTAAGAGGTCTCCAGCACACTGCTACACTGCTCAACTGGTATCTCCATTGCAGAGGGCATTGTCTTCTGATTCCTGCTGGCAACACATAACAAATTAGTCCAAAGATGATGGGTGCATAGGTAACTATCGCCATATGTTTCTCTGAGATGAAAGTGCAGAGTATCTCAACAAGTTGAGTTTTAATATAGACATCATTTTTTTCTAGTGATATATCAGGATCAGTGATCCTCATTATTCACTGGGAGAATATGATAAAAAGGAGGCCTCTCCACTTAAGGATATTGTCTTAGTTTCTAACTGAAACTTTCTCTCAGTGTCTGCTACAAAGCTGTGTTTTGGAAGACAAGGAAAACAAAGCTGATAACACCCGGCAGCACTGAACAGAACCAAGGACATTTGTATGTCTCTACCAGGAGAGTGAAGAGACTAGGGGGTCCGCAGGGAGCTGGGAGGGGACAAGAACGAGGCAGCTGACCCAAACTGACCAAAGGGATATTCCATACCATATGACATCATGTAATATAAGGAAGGGAAGTGAGCTGGGAGGGCCTGTTTGCTTGGGGATTGGCTAAGCATTGGTCGCGGTGGGTGTACAATCACTTGTTTTGTATATAATTATCATTACTGTTATTGTACTCTATTTTCCTCTTTCTGTTAGTAAATAGTTTTTATCTCAACCCACGAGTTCTACCTTATTTCTCAATTCTCTCCCCCATCCCAGCTGGGAGGAGGGGAGTGGTGAGCAAAAGGCTATGTGGAGTTTTCAGGCCTGCCTGCTCAAACCAGAACAGATATCTATTGAAAAGACAGTGGAAAACAGCTGGCCTATCCATTCCCCTGAAGTTTATTTTTGCCACGTTTGTCAAGTCGAAACCATCATCCAAGCTGGGATCAGCACCCAGGAGTGAGAGAATGTATAGGTTCATTGACACATTACCAGCTACTCTCAAGCTGTCAGGTTCTTTCAGACTTAATAATAGCCAGGACTCCTCCGTGTGGCATCAAGGAATCAGTATCCTAAAGGGACGTACAATATTTTATTCTGTTTCCTAGTGATCTGCTGAAGGAATAGATCCTTAATTCCTGAGAGTTATTCTCACAGCATCAAAATTAGAATGCTGAAGACTGTTTTCAGTTGTCTGACCTTTGAGGGAAAGATCCAGGCCAGAACAAGTCTATGTTTACATTTCCCAGTCAGGGGAGGAGTGACAGGACTGGTAAGGGCGTTAGAAGCATTAATTCTGCAAGTGTGAAGGAGCTGTCTGGTTTGTGTTATGTTGACCACTATAGACAGCTCCAGTTTTTCCTTCCTCTTTTTCCCCCGAGAAAGAAGTTGTTTGCTGCTGAGCAACAACGGAAGAACAAATGCAACTGGGTAGGATGAAGGCTCTGTGTGTGAAAGAAGGACTGACAGTGAGCATTTCACAGTACATTTCCAGCCTTGGTGTTTAGCTGACCCAGAATCAGTGACAGATCCTGATGTAAATTTGAAGGTTACATTTGCATTCAGAAATGAGTGACCTCTTTGTCAATCCATGGCCAACATAATTTGATCCTACCTGTGGATGCAAGCTCTAAGCCCTTGGAATATTTGAGGAGTGATATGCTGTCACTGGAAAGTGTGGAGTGAGGCTGTCAATGGAAAACACCCTGGTACGTCAGGCACTTATGTTGGACCTCATCAGCCTGTTTTTTCTACTTCTCCCTCAAAATGCCAGATTAAGCAAGATGAAGAAGGATTCTAAAACACAACAGCCATGGCAGTACCTGCTGTGAAGAAGTGGAAAACCATTAATACAATACTTTACTGTGGTTCTGAAAGAATTTATAGGAATGGGTCTTTACTATGAAGTGTAAATTTGTGGCTTATAAAAAAATTGAGTGCGCAGTCTACCCTGATAGATAACCTTCTGCAGCAGATCTCCATTCCATACCTGGCCTCTCTGCAACAATGATTGTTAGATTTTCTTTTTTTTTTTTTNTTTATTTTTTTTTTTTTTTTTTTTTTTTTGTCAGATTTATCCTTTTGGATTACTTTTGCCTTGACCAAGGTTATTCAGAACCAGCTGCTATTCTGCCTCATGTTGCTATGATATTTATTTCATTCCTGTTCTTTTATAATTATTCACATCCCAGTAAGATGATGCCAGCTTCCAAATTAAGCATCAGAATCATTTTGAAATAATCATTCATTCTGAGATACTATAGTTGCTTCTGAAATACATTTTTCTATTTTCCTTTTATATCTCTCTTTTATGTTTACAGCCAAAACCTTTTTTGTGTCTGTAATTAATGTGACTCATTGAAAGTACTCTTCCTCTTCCTGCTTCCTTGGAAGCCACATTTGGACAGACTTTGCACAAATCTCATTTAGTAAAGATTCCCTTTAGTGTTTAATATTTTCTTCTCAATGTGATAAAAAAGAATTTTAGTCGAATATCCTGACAGATTGAAACAAGACCTGATTCTGGTTTTTGTTGTTGTTGTTGTTGTTTTTTTTTAATAACGAAAATCATTGAACAGATGAAGGAAGTACTAAGGCTTTCAGTAGTCTAATATGCCATTTCCCTATGGAAAATCTTCTGAAGAGATTTTTCAGACTGAAAAGTTTTATGCTTCCGTGTACAGATACATGGGCCATCTGAATGGGAATCTGTTAACCAAAGCTCACATGGACAGCTGTTTGAAAATATGGGAGTCCGTAAGTAGCTCAGCTTTTCTGCACTAAGGATTTATTATTCATTATTTATGTTTATCAACAGTTAATAAGATCATTTAGATCATATAAAGCTCAAGGACGCTTTCAGAACTTCCCTGTAAAAATGTAATACTGTGGAAAAAAAATAGCTGTGGGACTTTAGATATCGGAATTGTAAGTAAAATTTAAACAGTGACATAGTACATGAAACCTGGCAAATTAAACTAAACAGTTGCACAGAGGTATTTAGTTCATCTGTTTCCACACAACGAAATTTTCTGCAGTGATTTATCTGTATTTCCACAAAACTGCAGCTTCAGTTGTAAGTCCTACTTTTGGTTTTAGATTAAATGTCATATTAAGTGGAAAACAGAAAGAAATATTTTGTTTTGGATCATGTATGCAGCTGCCTTGGCAGTAAGAGGAGCCGTGCCTGCAAAAAGAAACTTCTGTATATGGTTTATAACAACATCTTCTTGAACTAAAACATAAGCCTGACTTTTCAAGGGCCAGGTTCTGGCATGTTTATTTTCCAAGAGTACTATTTATCCCAGCTCCAAAACTGAGCTCAGTGCAGATGCCAGTGGCCACAATGGAGATGAAGCTGTGTTTTTTCAGACCAGGTATTCTAAGCTGGAGTTAGTAAATCCTGTATTTTAGTTGATATTCTCAAGGGCAATCATCACTTACAGCTTCCCCTAAATTCATGAGTGTTTATGAATGCTCAACTGTTCCTGGAATCATACCACGTAAATTTAATTGCCTAAACAGGCCTTTAGAAACATATCACAAGCACCATAGCTGAAAAATTTAACAGTGAAATTTATTTTGATCGAAATTCTTTTTTTTTTAAATTCCAGTAAGTTTGAAGGTTTTCTCACACACAAATTATTGTTGTTTTGTTTTCTGTGCTTTAACTCTAGAAACTGAATAATCAATTATTTCAGTGAGCTTACTGCACACATTTTTCACTCATAAGGGAAAAAGTGGGTTTCAGTGTACTGAGCTGTGCTGCTTTCTTACCTTCCTTCATAGCAAAATCTTTAACACAATAGAAGGAAGATAAAAAGTGAGATTTAATATTAAGTCTAATAAAACAAATTAAATTTGAATTTCTTACTTGAGTATATGAATGTTCTGAATGTGCCAAAGTTAAGGGCAAATGAACAGGGGAAATTGCCATAGGGAAATATTTTCACGCTGTTGGTTGATTTGTGTGGGAGGAGGGAACAAGGAGAAGAAAAGGCATTTTAATGTTGTTTCCAGAAGCTTTGAGTCCATACTTCTTTGCAAAGAAGCTGCTGAACCTAATGTCTCACTGATGCTGTGATGAAATTCCAGCTTTGAAAATGCTCGTGCTTTTTCTGTATCGTGCTACTGCCAACTGTGGCGATGGAAAGCTCTTCTCAAAATTACCATTGCTGACAGTAATGTCAACTCTAGCTGTTTCTCTGACTGCATCTGTCCTGCCCAAGCCTCACCGTTTGTGAGAAGACCTGTAGAACCTGAAATAAAATTCACCCCTATCAGGCCTTCTCAGAGGCACAGCTCCAGCCACACTCAGCTTTAGCTATTCTTCATAGTAGAAAAGGCACAAGTCTGGCTTGCACCTTCTCCATCAATTTGCTAAATTCTCCAAAAGTGTGAGAACAATTCAGTTACTAGTTCCTTTCCATTTGCCTGTGTTAACAGAGCAATCTGTCTATTGAGCAATAAATGCTTAATGTTGCTGATTTGCTGTCCTCTGACTTTTTGCTAGGTGTTGGCATATACCTGTTTTGACGGTCCTGAAGTCAAATTTGAATAAAGTTCCCAGGTTGATTTTACCAAAGATCTGGCTTCTTGTGAAATGCTGAGATGTCAGCAAATGTCCATTACTGAGGAAGAAGGTGGAGCGAGGCAGTTATGTAAAGGGCAGGTCAAGTTTGACTGCTTAATTCACAGCTCTAATAGGCAACTCCAGGCACAAAGCACAGTAGACACATGAGACAGAAACATAAGAAGTCTATAAAACAGACAGCAAGTTTCAGAAAAGAGCTCTTCTCTAGCTGACCTCCCATTCCCAGCTAAGGGACTGGGCTAGGTTGGATCTCCTGCCTCGTGTTAAACAAGCATTCAGAAATATGGTGCCTACCTTGCAGGAATGCAGCTTTTTAAGGTATTAAATTTAAACTTTTTAAAATCCTCCCTAATTCATCATCATGAAGAAGAATAAATCTTCTAAACTGCTTGTCTTGCACTGGAAGCAAAACCAGAACTGTTCACTTTTGCACTTTCATTAAATACAGTTATTTCAGAAATCAACATACTCCTGAGATATGACATGCTTTTTTTCTTGTGTCCATCTCCTTCCAATTGTACAGAGAAAGGATGATGGTTTTTCTTTGTTTCTTTTGCATTTGCTAGATATTTGAGGAAGG
Source organism: Penelope pileata (assembly GCA_013396635.1). Lineage (NCBI taxonomy): Eukaryota > Metazoa > Chordata > Aves > Galliformes > Cracidae > Penelope > Penelope pileata. The sequence continues at coordinate 174,614 of WBMW01003379.1, forward strand.
ATGGGGATTTATTTATTTATTTTTTCTGATTTTGCTGAAGTCCAATCCTAGGAACAGTTGTGTTTTCCAAAGAATTAGTTTACTAAAAAAAATTTCCCAAATCCCCACCCACAAAAGCAAATTATTCATTTTGTAAGAAATCATGCTAGTTATTTTACTGAAAATTTAACTTAAAAATTGCACTTCTTGTTGACTTAGTTTTTGCAACAGCTTCTGTCAGCTTTCTTTTTCAGCTACTTCGCAAAATTATCTTAGTATTTCCTACAACTATTACCTGTGAAAGGTAGAAGTAAAAATTACATTTTTCTTTCTTCTCACTTTTTTCCTTGCAGAAGTGGCTTAAAAATTATGTACCATTTACACCTCCTTGGCTTTGTCGAATCTGCTGAGTTAGTGAGCTCTGCAAGTGCAGTCTAGAGCCCTCGTTCCACAGGTGCTGAGTTATTGGAGGCATTATTGCTCCCTTCTGGCCTAGTTTGTTCTGGTGATAGTCGAAGCACAATGAAGAATAATTTCTACACAGATCTTATACTGTCATGCAGTCAGGGCACAGCCAAAATACTTACCTGCGTCTACTAGCTGGAAAGCTCAACTGAACTGCACTTATTTAGACATCTGGAATTAAGATTAAATAAACTTAATACATGGCCTAGTGAAACACGACTTCCCTAACACCTGACAAAATGGGATGGTTATTTATGAATATTTTTGGCTAGTACGTTTTCCTAAGCTACTCTCTAGAAACATCTTGAGGATGATTGGTATGGCAAAGTTATTCTCAATTGTCTGAAGGTTCCTTAGGTACCTCCTTCAGGGAATGAAATTAAAGTACTGCAACCCACGGTTTTAATTAAAGACAGTGCTGAGAAACAGAGAAGCATAATTGGTTTCCTGTCAGTTTACTACCATTCCATCACTACTTCTGCCCTCAAAACTTTTTCAGATTGCCTATTTCTACCTCACTTTTCACAAGAATTAAATGTCATTTCTGAGAGAAGTGAGATCAAGCCATGAAAGATAATAGTTAAATACAAGATCTACAGAGAAAGATGCTAGTCTCTAACTTTTTATCTTTCTTATACATGTTACATTTGGAAGTGGTACTCAGAGGAACCACAAATAAATTTCATTATGTGGAAACAATTCTCTTTCGCTGTAAACAGCTCCATATTCTGACACTGAGAGAAAACTAAATGAGGTGAACCCTAACTGTATCTAGATTTCTGCTTAACAGCATATACACAAAAAGCCTAAAAATACTATCTGACAAACAATGAAGAAATCATGCAACATGATATTGTGATCGTCATATCTGTCATTTGGGTGATATAGATTAGACATTTGTCTCCAAACAGGATATCAAGGGGCCTAGATATCTGAATAGGCCTTTCCAGTCTTTCCTGATTCACTGTTGCATGACCTAGCACATCCTAGCAATCTGCTTCATCTGGACTTGACAGTTTAGTCTACCAGATGTCAAGGAAGCATATTAACTGAAGTATTAATAACTTTTTAGCTTGAAACAAACACTGACAAGAGAAAACTTAGGTTGGAAACAACTTCAGCAATCTGCATGACATGTTCAATCATATTTTCTAATGCACAGTTTATCCATAAGATATTTTTCTCTTACATTTTAGTCATATATTATATTCTTTTATTAATTAATTATTAATTCTTTTTCTAAATATCTCACGTCTGTTAGACTTTTATCTTTTTTTGTCATCTTAAGCTCATGGATATCTGGAAAAACTCTAGTCTAGTCTAGTGAAGAGACTGATGATTCCTCCTATTTGTTTGAAGAGCATATTAAAGACAGATGATGAAAAATACCACAAGATTTCCTGATGGAGAGAAATGGATGAATATTACTTCAGTGCTTCCCTGTGGAAATGCTGATATTTAGAGAGCTTTCTGTGTAATAAATGTAGGAGATAGGAAAATCCCTCAGTAGAACATCAAAGCCTTTAAAATTGAAAAAGAAACCTCTTTTTAATCGATTGTTCTGTGACCGGTCACATCAGGGAAGCTATTTGTGCCTCTGCTTCTTTCTCTCCCTGCTCCTCTTATTTCATCCAAGAATAACTGATCAGGACAAAGGACACTGGCAGAATATGGAAGAGCAGAAGACCTTCCAAACACCTTGTCAAAAACCAGATAAACAGAAATCTTGCAGAATCCTGGTTTGCCAAAGTGGATCAAAACTGTTGTCTTGATGTTAAACTCCAGCTTAGTCTTTGCCATTAAGATAACTGAGCAAAGAAGGGGACATCTTCCTCAGTGAATGTAAGGTAGTGATACCTGAGCTGCCATAGTCCTGCCCTATAAATAGCGTAATTGACTACTGCTTTTCAGATGACTCCAAATAATATTTTCAAATCAAAGTTGACTTTTAATAAGTTGTGGTTGCCAGATATACGGCCTGTTCTTTCTTTTCCTCTTGTCTCTTCAATGGAATTTTCCCTTCTATACATTCATATTTTCACCCATTCATTTGCTGTTGAGATTTCTCATTGTTATTCTATTTTTGTTGATATTTCTATATTTTTTAGGGTCCTGGTTGTGCTGGTTAGATTATTATAATATAGATAGCAAATACACTATTTACATATAAAGGTCCTGTTTAAGTACAAGTAAAACAATTATGTATATAATACTACCTATTTTTAAAAGAGCAGAAGAAAAAACAAGACATTAATATTACTGCTGACAAAATTGTATGTAGACTGCTAGTGAAAAATATTGCTGTGACAGCCCTGAGTGTTAAGCTAAAAGCCCCAAATTGTTTTACTAATGCTTTTGCTATCCGCAAGGGATCTCATATACCAGACAATAACAGTTCCCCCTGTTGCTCTTCTTAATTATGGCTTCTCATATGAATATGCCCCCTAATCAGAAAAGCTTTTAGACAGATTAGATTAGACACTGATTACAGCCAGAGTGACTGCAAGAACTTCCATGAAAGTTCTTCTGATTTATGCTTATTCTGTAACTTGTATGCTTTATGCCTGTACTGCAACTGGGCTCAGATCTGCTGTTTCCATGAGGCTTCGGGTCCCTGGTAATCCTGCCTTTGCTGTATCAGAAGTTTTGAGTTTAAAAAACTACCATTGAGGGTAGAAATAAACTCATCAACAAATAGTAACCTGGGTGTTTATCCAAGTTTTTGCATATAATTTACAGACTGCAACTAATTTCCATGCCATGTCTGCATGGCTCTCAATGCCAAATTTTGTTGGCTTGGGACCCAATCATATATTCCCTAAAAGACTTAAAGTAGATTTTCTTTAAATCAAGACTGAGAATGATTTCTGAGTTCTCTTGCTCTTCTTTGTGTACAAGTGTCCTTGCTTCAGGAAGGATCAGGTAGCAACTTCGGTGTGGGGTAGATTCCCCCACAGATGCTAATGAAATTGATGTCCATCTGTAGGAAATATATATGAAGTCCAGAAAGTTTATAATCACTTAAAATTCAGAAGTCCATATATTTAATAGTATAATCTATATCAAAGTCTCAAAAGCCTGTTTGGTAAACAGATATCAAACATGCTTGGACTGCAGAGATAACTTCTTTTAAGTAATTTTGTCATCTTAAAGAAGCACTGATTTTGGAATTGAGATGAAAAATATTTAAATATCAGTGAAGGTTCTGAAAAAAACTAAAAGATATCTTTCAAAGCTAAGTGATCAAGTGAAGATACTCACTCAGCCCAATGCTCAGAGAAATCGTCTAACAGACTAATGAGACAATTCTGTGTTAAGATAAATGGGAGAAAAAAAATTATTTGGTGACAAGATAGACAGCAGAAAGAGTTCATTGACTTTCTGGGAATCAAATAATTCTGAGGGATTATGAAGTAATGGACAGTCAATTGCAAGATTTTTCCTGTCTCTTGAATAACAGAAATCAACATTCTGGAAATGAGCTGCTGGGTAAAACTAAAATGAAGAGTATGGGATTTTAAAGCAATGGATCAGTTTCAACAAGATGCTGCTGTGAAATCTCAAAGGAAAGTGTTTCAAAGATTATTGTCTAAATCTCCAAATGGCTAGAAAGATCCCTGATGTGGTTTTGGCCTGCATCAACCAGCATTTTTGCCTAACAATTCCTTGACACAGTGTGGATGTTAATGATGGACAGTGATCACTCCAAATAGGCAGTTTGTATGTGGTCACCCTGTTTAGAGGATAAGATAAATTAATAATTCTAATATATCCCTCCCCCCATGCCCTGCCTAGCTGAAGTTTTTAGTTTTTAAAGGGGAATGAGGAAAAGAATGGAAGTTGACGTAAGTCATTATAAAACAAAATTGAATATAAACTGTAAAAACCTGAGAAGGCAAGCAAAAGAACAGGAGTTGTGGTCATCAAAGACAAAGGGAACATTAAAGATTTTTTTGAAGTGCAAGAAGAAAAGGAGCCATGAGCAAGTGCTAGTATATTACTCAGTAGGAAAAGGTTAGAACACAAAGTATTAAAGCAGAGTAATAAACAAAGTTAAGTAAATGTTTAATAAGATATATCATTAGGGGAAAAGGCCAGATACAGTGCTTTTTTTTTGGCAGATAGTAATGATGCACTTTCCATTCCAACTTAAAAATCTGAAAAAGTCCCACAAGAGTTAAGTATCTTTAATATTATTACGAGATGGTAGTATGGCTCTAAGCATTTTGGAAGAGTTATCAGCCATTGCCTTGGAGTGCAGAGGAAGTTCAAGAGAATCAGAAAACTTTGGTTTACAGAACAAAGTATAGAAAGCAGATACAAAGAATCACCTGAGTGATGATCAGCCTGTAAAGATGGCTGTGCTAGGAATGAGTCAGGCCATAAATCCATTCTTGCCCTAGGATACACTGTGTCTTTTGAAGCAAATATGTGAGTTGCAACTGGACATTTTATTAGTTGGCTCTGGTCATCAAAAGGGACTGAAGCATTGCAGCACTAGATGTTTTGAAAAAATATTCATTTAGGAATAAATTAATAATTTAATCATTAATGCAAGAATAGCTTTCACAGTGTTTTAAATTATGACAAAGTAAAAAAGTAAACTTGCTGCTGTATTGTTGTAAATATGTAGGTATTGAGCATCATGGCATTGCACATTAGCATATCATGAAGAGACGATCTGCAGCGTCCTGCACAGGACCTCTCTGTGGATTGCTGGAATTAAAAAAGGCATATGAGGAAAAGAACCTCTCTTCCATCTTCAACCTTTTCCTTACTTTTGTTCTTTGTCCATCTGCTTTTGACCATTGTAATAAACAGGATACTGTGCTAGATGAATGGCTAGTCCAGCCCAATATAGTTGTTCTTATGCTGTTACTATAGTGGTCCTTTCTGTTTTGAATTCTTGTGGACTTTGACAGAGATTAAATGTTTTCCATTACACATAATTGTTGTCTTTTGTAGGCTTGAGCAGCAAAAATACTGCCAAGCTACTCAGGAAATTGCCTAGCTCTTTTAATAGCTGTATCTGTAATTATATATTGATGCCAGATAAGCATGGGAATAACTTATGGCAGCAACTGTAATACCATACACCACACACCTTTATTTCAATTGAAGTGTGTTAGTCTGGTTAACTGTTTGGGGCTCCATTAGGTTGAATAAAATATAGCACCAGTATGTTTCAATTAACATTGATTTCAAGGCTTTAATCATTTCCCCTTTCTAGGATGTTCATACCTGATCTTAAGATTGTGAGCTATTGTAGTCTTATGTACAATCTATTATGTCTGAGTGTTATAAAGCCTGATAAATATGAAGCTGCCTCTTACAAAAATGGCATTTTTCCAGTGGCAGAGATTACTTTAGAAGACATTTTGAGCTTTTCAGTAAATTGGTTGCAAATCGTCTTGATGTTTAGAGTGCTGGGAGTACAGATAGTGACAGGTTCTGACGAGGCAGAAAGTGGTATGGCATTATCAGTAGCCATGGAAATGGTCCCAAAAAGGAATGTTACAGTATTTTAATGTAAAAAGTGCCATTGAGACTTTCATAATCTGTTCACAGATTGCTTATAAACAGAAATAGGTGACATCAGCTGAAAAAAGCTATTCACTAAGAAGAGTGTACACACTCATCTGAAAGCATGCTCAGGTATTCTGTTAGCCAAGCACCACACATTTTGAAAAGAAAACAAAGAAGCAGTGTTTCTGAGCTGACTGATAGAAAATTCCCAGAAAATAAATGTGATTAATTTGAGCAGAGGTTTGAGTTAGGACTGAGTCCAAGGAGGGGATGCAAATTAAGGTAAGCCATCTGGTCCTCTTTGCTCAACACCCATGCATCTAGAGGACAGATTGCAATCTTATGCAGTAATCTTACATGTATTTAGGAAATGCTTGCATTTTCTACAGGAGAGGTCACTGTATGACTAGTCAGCTATACATTTAGTATTTATATAGAGAAAAACAAAACCAAAAAAACCCCAAAAGAACAAGTAAATTATGTGAAAGAGTAGTCTGAGCTTTGATTCTGATAGCGGTTTGGTGGGCAGATGATAGGGCAACAGGAAGACCCCAGATGAGAATGTTTGGTTATTCTATGGAGACCCCATTAGTGCTCATGCCCTCTATGCTGCCCTACATCTTCAGTTTACTCAGAGCACTGCCAGCAGCCAGGGGCCATCTGCTTGGCACCTCTTGCTTGTCCTTGAAATGTTCATTTACACCTGTAAAGGGAACTTCTTCCCCACTGACTGACCAGCTGATATTAACATCCTTAATATCTGCCCTTGCTGACTGGGGAAGAAACAAAGTCTCCTGACATATTTTGGGTGGCAGATCCTAAAAAGAATGCTTACAAACTGATGAATTTTGAACTGCTATTCTTTATGGAATTAAAGAATACAATACCTGTCAATTCATTTTGGAATATCTTCTCTCACCAGATAAAATTTAGAATAAAAAATCCTTACATATATGAGTGAACAAATGTTATTTTCTTATGATAACATTAAGTCCAAAACTGAAATCAGAATAAAGAAAACTTAAATTTAGCAATAGGATACACCTACAGAGAAAGTCTGTTCTTCCTCTGATCACCTTCCTCAGTTATTAAAGTTGAGGGTGTACTTCCAATGTAATTTTGCCCTCTGATTCTTGTTCTAAGAACCAATATTTTGGGAACTGTCCTGTAATTGCACTGCATTTCATTCAATAATAGTTGTGTCAAAATTCAGTCCTGAACTCACCCTTCTGTCCTTTGTCATCATCCCTCTAAGCACTGATATTGTATTTTTCATTTTGTACCTTAGGAAAACACAAGACAAAAATACCAGAATATTAAGAAAAAAAATAAATTATCTAGTGGGTACATAGATTTCTTGTCTCTGTGTTATCTCTTGCCTTCACAAACATATATATTTGACACATCTCATAGTGTAAACATATTTGAATATTTGAAGAGTTTCTTTATCATTTTGTTGTAGCATTCAAAAAACAATTTTATTAAATATGTCACAAATTACATATCAGAAGAAACAGCTATTGTACCAATATCTAATTAACTCATTTGTCTCTGTATTTTCAAGGCAAAACATGACATTAACACAAGGGGATAGGAAAGTGAGAAAGGTGAGTTTATACTGCCTAGCAGTTGTCTTCTTACCACTGTCTCTTTTAGAAAGTGATCTCAAAATTTTGACTGAACAAAAACCATAGGAATTCTGGTTTTTGATTGTGGATGTCTTCAAATGTACTAAGCTCTTTTAAATTAAGTTTTAATGAGACAGAGAAAGGAATCTGTAACACGAAATAAATCTATAGTGCTTGTTATATACTGATAATCTATTGTAATTTTGATAGCCCAGGTTAGAGTAATACTTCTGTTGACACATATTTGCAGTACTTAACAGGGAGAATTTAAGTGATATTGAATGTCCATTGCACCGAGGTGGCAGCTCTGCAGTGTGGTCTCCCCAGGAGTGAAGCTGGTTTCAGTGATTCTTGCCTGTATCCTCTTTCTCATTCTGAAGGTTATGATTGTCCACATCCGCCTTTCAGTTCACTACCTGCAGGAGGATTTGTAAATCAAATCAGTGATTGAATTTGACATCCTGAGTTAAATCAAGTATTTTTGGATGTCACCTTTTAGGTCAGATAACTCATGACCCAACGCCAACAGTTGTAGTAGTGCAGACAGCAAATCAGTGAATTGCAGCGAAGAGACTGGAAACAAGCAGGAGGGAATGAGGAAGAAATTCAGTACAGCTCTTATTTCTGATGGAAACAAATAATACCTGCCCCAGGTATTTTGGCATGTAAGCAGCCCAGCAGCACAGGCAGCATGTGCTGTACCCACTATCAAGACATGAATTCCTGGTTCTCAGCAGCACAGTGCTATTTCCTTCTTGTACACACTGGCTTAATTATCACAGGTACATTAAAAGACAAAGCAGATTTTTTTTTCTTTCAGTGGTTATGTTGTTGGGTTTTGTTGTTGTTGTTGTTTTTAGTGTTGTTTTTTCTTTTTTCAAAACTTCTAATAAAATTAATTGACATGCTGTTTAAACTTGTTCAGAAAAAGAAGCATTTGTTCCACCTTTTGAAAAGCAGCACTGAAGTTTTCATTCATCTGCTTTTCATCCAGTGTTCTTTTCTGGCCTGCTTTCTGCTTCCTGCCACACAATGTAAAATTATTGTGAAAGCATTTAAAGTAATGAAAACTATATTAAGAACACATCACTTAGGAAAAAATATTAACCATTTTCTGTGTGTAGACAAAAAAGGAACAGAACTCTGCTTGAATGGTAAAGGCCACACACGCACTTGGCAAGTGCCACATAATCTCTGAAAATTATCTTAAAAGAGCCACAACTAGAGACAGTCACACATAAATGTAATGCTCAGAGTGCTTATAAGGCTGTTTATACAGCTTTTCCATCAGATTGCTAAAACAAGGATCTTACAGAACGTTGAACACTATGGTAAAGCATGTATGTTATGTACTTCAGGATATAAGCATTGATAGGATTCCTATGTACACTCCACTGAGGAAAAGAGATACGCTTTTTCAGAAGGAGATTCAAATAAATTAGGAGCTTAATGTGTGTTATTTAAATCTCTCTCTGGCAAAGACCTTTTTTTTTCCCTTTCTATCAAATACTCTAGGGAAACAACATTGAATGTAGAAACAGTCTAACTAAACAGTCTTACTAACAGTCTTACTAAAGATAGGCCTTGTTCCAGGACAGCACATACGCACATAGTTCATTTTAAGTATGCGGTTGGCCACGAGAGTATTTTAAATGCGCTAAAATACGTCTAAGCATCTTGTTAGTTTGTGGCCAGTGAACCAAATTTGAGAACTGAGAATATTCCAAAATATTTTGTCTGGGCACCCAACTGACATTGGGAAATGCGGCAGTAACACAGGCTTCTGCTTGTCTGTGTTCAGTTTGAAAACATGGTCATAATGTCTGATCTCAGGCCAGCAAAAGTTGATGGGAAGTTTACACTTTGAAGTAGACTTCTTACGGAGCAGCTCTTATATTTCTTGCCCAGCTATGGGTCAATAAATTGGTCAAGGAATGTAGGACAGCTTTCAAAAATACTATAAATAAAAACAATATATATATATATACGAATAAGAACTGCTGAGAGAAAAAGATCAGAGAGTTTGGGAAAATTACTTTCAAGTTAAAATATTGTGCCATATATCTGACTCTGAGAAGTTCGTAACTATTTGCTACTATATTAAAAATAGCTAGGATGCTATCTCACTACAGTTGATGTTGAATTAGCACTAGGACCAATCAAATCAGATACTTAATGCTATAAGCCAAAGAGGATCTGAACTGCTATTCCCATGCAATAAGGTTGTATCTCTTCAGCATGAAATGAAAGATTCTGAATTTTTAAGAGAGAAAAAGATCATAAGAAAAATTTGAAAAATGTTTTTTTGAAAGGGAAAAAATATCAGAAAGTTTCCTGTCAATATTTCATATCCTTATAGAATTTGTTATATGCTCTAGCACACAGAAATATAACTCAAGGCTCAAAACACTTTTTTGTATAATACTATATAATGAATCTTCAAAGTAAGAATCAATCTGTTTTTATAGGAGATACCAGATGTGTATTCACTAAGATGAAAGAAAGACTTTTCTCTCATCAGTGCATAGAAGATTTATGTCTGTAATTCCAGCTTGAGGATGAAGAAGAAATATTCATGAAGAGAAGGTGGGATGCAGTATGGTCTAATGGATCAATCTAATGCTGAAATCCAACAATTCCTGTCCTCATCCCAGCATGTAATGTTTTGAGACTTTTTTTCATTCCTGTCCTCCAGTCTTCTCAGCTGCAAATCTTAAGCACTGCAATTCTTTTATGGTGAGGACTGATTAGATTTCAATACATAAAATGTTTAAAATTGGGAGCTAAAGATTATTTTTTTATTCTTATAATCAGTTGAGATTCAGACTGCCAAAGAAGGAATATGGAATATATATGGAATGTGTTAAGTTCATACACGCATCCTGATGTAGCTGTATTTTCAGGTGGATTATTACAGTGGATGTTTTCACCTACTTTGTATTTATTGCAAAAAGTCTAAGGGAATTTATAGTTTACAATAATAAAAATATGTAATTAATAATGAACAATATTAAAAATAAGCACTTTAGATACTTTTTTCCTCGTTCAGTCATCCAGTGAATGAAAGGTAACAATATAGCATAAGATTTGTCCATCTATCCTATAGTTAACCTTGTATGAAATATGAATTTAGAGCATACATTTTGCTCGTGTGGAAAGCACGGCTGAATCTGTCTCCCTTCAGGGAGAGTTAAATCTAACCAAAGCACTTTCTAACCTCTAGGACTCTAAGGGTAAGGCTCCTTGACTTTAAAAGCTCTTCAACTTCTCACGGAATATGTCAGCTTCCATTGGGAGTTTTGCCCAGAGAAATAGTGGATGTGGTTCCTGAAGGTGTTCAAGGCCAGGTTGGATGGGGCCCTGGGCAACCTTGTCTAGTACTAGATCTGGAGGTTTGCGGCCCTGCCTATGGTAGGGGGGTTGGAACTCAACGATCCTTGGGTTTCCTTCCAACCCAGGCCATTCTGTGATTCTAAGATTCTATGATTTGAGTTCAGTGAGGCCAGGTTTCATCCCAGTCCCTGCGAAAACAAGACTTTGGATGGAAAGACATCTATGTGCTTTCAATATTTAGATGTGCGGTATTTTGTAAAAAATTCTCCTTTTGCTCATCTTTCAGCAACAAAATGAGGTACAAGTTGAAGCTTATCTATTGCATTTAAATGAAAGGAAAAACAGAAATTTTATAATTAACATTTCAGAATATAAAAAATATGTCAATAGCAATATCCTTGATTTAGGCTTTTCTGACAAGTAATTATCCCCCCTCAACACACACACACACATTCTTTGCTTCAGGTTCCCCCCACCTCTCCTGCTGCATTTTAGAATTTGAAATTAAAAGCATAAATTATATGTTGTAGCTTGGAGCTAAAAAAATTATTCTCTTTCTGAATGTTCTTTTAGAACCACAGCCAGCCAAAACTAATTCAGCACAGTCTTACTGAAGTGCTTGGAGCAGTCTGTCTAAACAGCACAGGCCTTCTTAATTTACCAAATGCTCTCACTGCCTCCAATTAGGATGAAAGTGACTGTGCCATTGAAGAAAAAAGTAACTTGACTCTTTCAAGCAGCAGCTGAGAGAGTTTTAAAACTTGCATGTACCAGGCTTTCACACTCAGGTCAGCTACGTACCTTTGACCTGCTGGAAGGTCTAACAAAATGCCAGTGGGAATAAAAAACCTTTCCTGTTTGTATAGCTGCTGGATATCATACACTGCATCTGCCCTTGCAGTGACCTACTTTTTATTACATAACAAAGTCACATAGATCATTTCAGTGGACTGACTCCTGCAGTCCATTTTGTGTCATTTCACTCAGAAAACCAGAGAATCATATACCTGAACTCTCCCATTCTCTGCTTGAGCAATTGCTTTTCTTGTCTTCAAAAACAGTCTCTGGCAGAGATTTCATAAAAACGAGCATAAAATCTTCCTGTGTGCAGCCATTAAACAATGTGCATTATCCAGAAGAAGGTTCATCTGACTGTGGTTAACAGTTAGTATTTTGCACCTGACTCCTTTTCACACTTCTAATGAAAATCTATGGATGCAGAATTTCAGTTTTAGATACAGGGTGCTGGAACGCAGTATTAATGCACTGGCAGGAGGTGCCAGAATGATGATTGCTTGTGCTTATCAGTTACAGCTGTGGACATAGTGGTGCATTGGATGAGTCAACAAAGAAAGAGTATGCAAACGTAGAATTAGGGCCTATAGCATAAGTTGACTGCACAAGGAGTAAAAGCAAGGCTGTGTTTTCCAGCTTTTTTGTTTTCAGCTTTAATAATATTCTTTTACATAAGTATGTTTTGTCTGCATAGTGTGCACAAAGGTTATTATTTTGTTTGGAATAAAAAAACACTGTGGCATATTATTACATTGCAACCTATGTAAACAAATTTGTCATGACCAGTGACTTCATATTTATAATTTATCTGATGGTTTATTGGATCACCAGTATCAAAAAATCAAAGTAAAAATGTTTTGTTCTTAAGTTATGCTTGTTCAGCAACAAGAAAAAAATCATTTGAATGGCCCACTTATTATTGTTTGAAATGAAAAGTATTTAGGAAGCAGAAATACATATATATATTTTGCATCTTCAGAAGGATTTACCTTAAGTGTGAGATAAAAACTTAATCGGTATTTATTTAATCTGACTTGGCTCCCTTGCTACTAAATCTAATTTTATATAATTGGAAAAGCAAGCAGATCTCAAATATTTAAAAACTCTGATAAATAAAACTGATAAAAACTCTGACTCAAAATAATGTTAAAAGAACATGAAATCTCTATGGGTAATCACATTTCTCTTGAATTATATGACTTTTAAGAATGTTAGTGGGGTTAAAGGTAAGTATTTGAAATACTAGGCTCCCTATTCTCTTAACGGTTTTTTACAGGCTCTTTATTAAACTTTCTGTTCAAATACCTGAACATTTGAAGCAAATTGCATTCATGAAGTAGTTGCAAAAATAGATATCTTATAGTGGTAATAATGCATAAAAATAATAATAGGCAATTATTTTGTATTTCATTCTTGTATTTGAGAGGAATTCCATCAACAAATATATCTTCATCAAATACATTTACTTCTCTCATATGTTCCCATGGAAGTACTAGTCTGGAATGAAAATGGGAAAGGGAAAGGATGTAATTTAAATCTTCACAAGGGAGTCAATTTAAAGTACGGAAAGTTCACAAATCAATAGTATTAAAACAGTTATTGAATTTAAATATTAATAGGATGGGAGGAATTGATGGACTGGAACCAGAGCTACTTAAAGTGAAACACATTATATAGCTAAACCATTAGCTCAAAATAGGAAATCTAATTTTCTTACAACTAATATACCTACAAATTGGAAATACGCCATTGTGACTGTAATCCATAAAAGCAGAGACTAACTTATCTCTTCCATTGTGCTTAACTCAGTCAATGTCATACACAATTTATCTCTATTTTTGACGCTGTGGTAAACTTCCACATTTGGCACAAAAGAACCTCTGATTAATCTTCTGTCGATGAATTCTACATTTTAAATGCATACAAAAAAATTAAACAGGAAGCCTTGTTCTGTACTGCTGAAATCAAGTTGACTGTGAATTACACAGTAAAATTCCTTTGAATTTCCTATCTATCACACTGATAACTATGTTAGTACAACAGAAAAGACTATGACTCATCATTTATTTCCATAAAATTGAAAAGTTTTTATGTCACAAAAGAACATTTTTTATTGAATTACAATTTGTATGGGCCAGAACTTAATTTTTTACTGTGACAATGAAACAGGCAAAGTGATTATCAAAGAAATCTCACAAAAGCACTCTGAATATATATTGTCAGTAGTTTATTTCCATGACATCAGATTCCTTAGAATTTTTTCAAATTTTCCTTAAAGAATAAACTATAGCATATTGTCTCACCTTCTTTCAGAACAATACTGTGGACCGGCTGTTATTTTTCAGCATACAACAATAAAATAGTCTTGCATAACATGAAACAGGCCTATGCCTATTAGAAGCTCATTTGAGAACAGACCAATTACAAGAGTGCATTATGAGCATGTACTGGTACATGGTAAACAGCTCTCAAGAATATGTAAGTAGTTTGGGAATTTATTTGATCATTAAAACATATTGTTGTACAGTGTGCAGTTAACATGGAATATGCAGCAATATTTTCAATGAGAGCTGTTTTGTAGGATTTAATGTGCCTGACCATGCAGTAATTCTTTACATTTATGAGGATGCATGCAGCATCACGGTTAACAGCATTTGGATCTCTGGCCTGAGTATGTTTGTCATTTCTGAAGTCTTTCACAACCTTAATTCACATCTGGAGGATAAAAACAATGTTACCTCAGGATGAGTCAGTCATCCACACACAGGATGTGACAAAACTGCTTGTCTGCTTTTTCCTTGTTCTGTTACTTTTGTCGCCATTATTAGCTTCCTTAGTGTTAAAGGATTTAAAGGCCTTGAGCAATATAATGCCTGAAATACTGCAGAGGACTGCTGTCCATTGCTTCTTAGGGATCACAGAAACTCTTCCTCTCCTTTCAGTATGTACACAAGATCACAATCTCACCTGAAGTACAGTAGTTCTATATTTTCCCACAGCAGTATAGCCAGTGTTGCCTTCTCATTAGGGCAGAGCTACACCAGCTCATGAGAGTTGAAGTGACATGTTGGCTTTGTTCAGTACTGAAAAAGGCAGTACCCTTGCCAGGGCTTAGCTTTGTCATTCTGTCATGCCTAAAGTTTGGTGAAAGGCTTTGGTGAAGACCACACCAAAGATGGAGTCTCATCTACATTAAAGTGCTGGACATTTAATTCTTTTTTACTTTTTTTTCCCATTGAATTATTCGTAGTTTCAATGTTTAATAGAAGTACATACTAATACACAAGGATAGCCATGATTAACATTGCATTGGCTGATATGAACTTTTCTTTTTCTGTGTACTTGAATCTCGGCAATCATTTTTCCATAAGTTTCCTTCAGGTCTATTGAGCCTGGTTGTCATTTGTTACCTGAAGACATAAAACTCTTTGCTTAAATCTTTATTTTCTTAACTTTGTTATTCTTTGAACTCTAGAAGATAGACAAATTGTTCTCACTAATTTTTTTATATTTACATCATTATCAGATGTTTTTAACTTTTTTTTTGTTAGTTATTGTGGATGTATGTTTGAATTTTAACGTATGGAAGGAGATAAATGTGTGATAATGTGTGATGTACACGTATATCCAAAACAAAAAGACAGAATGAATGTTGCTTTCATTTGACTATACAATAACGGAGGAGATGACAAGATCAATATTAAATAGCCTACATCTAGAATACACTATACTCATAAATAAACTACTTTGAAAGACAAATGAAATGAAGTAAACACACATTGTGATGCTCATGCTCATCAGAAAACTGGAATAGATTAAATTTTTTTAAGAGCTAATAGTAGGAAAGAAAGTGTGAAAAAATAAGCTGATATAAAAGACTGGAGAATCATCCAGAGTGTCCATGAAACTGGAAAATGATCCAAAAAAAAATCTCTAAAGTTTTACTTTTAAAAAATACTTATCACTTTTGGATACAAAAGGCCATTTGTAGCTCCTGCAGAGCTATCAGTTATTGTCAAAGAATTAATTTAAAATGGCTGCCTGAAATGATGGTTCCAAAACTGAGATTCAATGAGCCAGTCCCTTGGGTGGGGTTGTAGACTTACTTCAGTCTTACAGAGTCCATTTACACCACTGAGAATCTGGCCTATTGCCTTTAAGAGGTAGCAAGAGATGGTAACAGATCTGAAAATACAATTAGTTGTGTACTATGGGAAATAAAATATGACAAACATAATATTATGCATGGATGAATTCACTTAACTTCGGCTAGTTGTATGGTCCTTTCAAGAAGCATTGTGAAATAATATTGATTTTTCTATCCTGTGAAGCACATTTGAGTTGGAAATCCTGCAAGTTTAGAATGGATGCTGTGGAAAGTACAGTTTGTTTAAAGAGTGGTCATCAAGCCTGGGAACTAAAAGCAACCTCTTGTTGTTCAGCTACATCAGATGAGAAAGAAGTGTCATTTACATAGTCTGGTTTAGTCTCAAACTAAGGTTTTTTATTTAGTCTTTAAGGAACAGGCACATTTTACTTCTTAGGATATCATAGTGTGGAAAGAATAATTCTGAATATTTATGATTTACAAGCATGGTGATAATTTAAAGCTTAAATATCAGAAGACAGATCAATGAGCAGAAAATATAAGCAAATTAGCTCAGTCCAGCCATAGTTGTCTGAGATGAGCTGAATCTTGATAGTCCTGAGAAGACGGTGATGGATTCACCTCAAAAGAAAACACACAGACAAGTATCAGCTGTGGTGTAGCTGTGGCTCATGGTGTTCGTGCTACACAAAAAGACACATAGAAAGTGCCCCCCAGCAGCTCTCTGCTCATATGATCCTCTGGGTCCAGCTGTCTCAAACTTGTTGCATAATTTACCAAGCGGGGTCACATATTAATTCCATCTCTCACATGTCTAACCTGATCCTTGGAAACATGGCTGTGAATGTGAGTGCGTACGTTCACGTCCTAAGCACAGATCTCAGTAGCCAGTACCAGAATCACCCATCTAAAGCAACTATAGGATAAAGTCCTATTTACTTGAGCACGTACTTTTGATGTCTTAAGTCCTTGGTGCAACCCACATGACATCTCAGATGACAGTCATACCATATGAGTCAGGCAGACAAGATTACACGTCTGGTAAGTGAATGATTTTAATTGCAGTAAAGAATTCACAATGAGCCCTGTTGGTCTTTGCTGTGTTGTCTGTTGCAGAGTGATTAGTGACATGGGCAGGGTTAGACTGTGTAGCCAAAAGTAATTAATTTTGTTTTGCCAGTTGTGGGGAATTTTAACCTTAACATCAGAGAGAATGCTTGTGTCACTGCTGATACATGTGATGGTAATGAAGGGCAAAGCTAAACTGGGGGGAGGGAAGGAATTAATGACAAAATCAGTGTTACAGAAAAACATATCAGGCAGACTGTAAGCATTTCAGTTCTCTTTAGTTTACTTCAGAGTATTGATTATTTGCAATCAGCAAGACAAAAACTGCGGAAGGTGAAAAGTGAATAGGGAATATGTTATTTATCATGTTAGTAATAATAATTCTTCTATTTACTTTTTCAGCTTTCCATTATTGTAGCAACTTCCCTTTTTATAAGAGGCTGAAGATGTCTGCATTGCAGCATAATTGGTTCTGGCTGCTAGCCACCTGACAAAGTTCATTATTGATTGTCTGTGCATTGGTCCTGTGACCAATGTCTATACAAATTAGTTGGAGACAACCATCTCATAAAATAGTCGGAATAAATCCTTTATACCACCCTAAACAGAAATGTGATAGATTATTGGCTTTTTGAGGGAAAGAGCAAAGTACAGTATTTCTATTCTATCCTATTTCTATGGTATGTATTTCATGAATGACAAGGCTTCTTCACTGCTGAACTCAGATCAAATCAAAGTATTCATGCATTAAGGAGCTGAATTTATGTATGAGTCTGAAGAGTATCAATTACTTTTAAACTCATCACATGCTAATAAATTGCTGGAGCTAAAAAGATTATTTCATGTTTTGAAGAACCAGGATTATTGTATTTCTGTTATTTCATTTCAAAATGTATTCCTCCCACTGTATTTTCAAATATATTCAAACAGACACATTTTACTTTCTATCTGCAGTCTCACAGAAGTTAAGTTCATGTTGGTGAAGTATTTAAACGTTGAATGATTACAGAAGATTTTGAAGGATTAAATTAAATATTCAAAACAAAGAAAGAAAAAACATGAAAAAATTCAGCCACTCAACATTCCTGTGAAAGCAGATGAAAACTTTCAGAGAACGAACAATATTATCAGATACAGATATTGTCACATTAGCATACACAAGCATGGACTTAAATACTTGTTTTGGTTAACCTTTAATTTAAAAAATGTGAAAAAATTACTATTTTTTCACCTGCATTTATTTACCCGTGGTGAATCACAAGGCAGAAGTGAAGTAATAGAGACAAGCTCTGACCTTGGTGGTGAAGCAGACTTCGAAGAGGTGGAGAAATCCCTGCTTAACAAGGTCTGTTGACTCATTGTTTTACTCTGTCTGCTGAAGTTTCTGTTCTCACTCCCTCATCAGCTCTTTGCCACTATCCTGTTACACATAGGTTACAGTCACTGGAAGTCAACTTCAGTTCAAATGATGCTGGGAAGTTTAAAGTGTTGGTCTTTACTTGCCTATTTGGGACTTAAAGCGATTAGGGGAGTTTTCACTTGACCAGCTCAGCTGGCAAAAAGGCTGTACAGGCAAGTACCGGAGGCAGGCTGGAACAAAACAGTGTATTTTTGCCTGCACAGCTGCAGTCAGAAGGGTATGTGTGAACAAGCCTTAAGGCTCCACAGCTGCTTCTAGAGTTATAGCAGTCTGGTCTTCTCCTGCTAATGCAGATAGCTGCCATTGCCCAAGAGAAGTAGTGGGTGGGGAGGCAATAATGTGTCTAGTATTACATCCTTTGATCTTCCCTCTCCCTGGTCTCCTATGAAATCCTTTAGTTCTCCCTGAGCTGGGACTTTGTCTAAGATCTGCTGTACAGGGATCATCCAAGAATTCAGAAGTTGAGGCAGTTAACAAAATGCCTATAAAAAAACCATAAAGTTAAGAAAGTAATTTCATGTTAGACACAATTGAGGCACAAATCTCCACAGCTTTGTCACAGATAGTTCAATACTGTTATTCTTCAATTCTGTTGTAAGAAATGTGTCTCAGGATTGCAGGTAGAACCTTGAAAACGTGACCCAAAACCTTTGAAATCAGATCATTAAGAAAAAACATCAGACTGATTTATTTAAAATCATCCCCTTCTTAAGCAATCTTATAATATTGGAGTTATAGCAGATATAATGTTCCATAGTTTAGAGTTTAAAAAATTATAATAGTCATAATTTGACACCAATTACCATAATTTTCTGCCTCAGCTTAATCCAGAACTAGTTTCTAAACAAGGACCTTCCCCAGAATTCACACTGTGTTGAATGGCAACAATTTTGTTTATTAAAAAGAAGCATAAAACTTCTGGTCTCATTTCATTTATATCTGTCTATTCTTACTTAACTCAGAGAAATTACACAGAGATATAATGAGAGTAAAATCAGCTCTACTCTATAAATGTAATAAACCCCAGTACATGTAAAGATGTTGGTGTCTCACAGGATAGTAGCCAAAAAGCCTTGACAGAAATCAAACATGTGAATAATGTTCAAATATTTATTTATGTTATTGACTCAAAAATTTCTCTTTCCAGGACTACAAATCTTATTTTTCATCTCGGTTTTATTTGGGTCTTCATATCCCAGTTTTGGCTATAACTTATGCTGAAGCATAGAATAAACAAAGCAAGTCATTTAATTCTTCAAATAAACAAGAAGGCAAAAAAAAAAAAACAACAAAAAACACCATTTTTTCCCCCCTCCTCCTCCTTAGATTTTCCAGAAAGCTTAAAGCTTCACTTTACAATGGCTTAGACCAGGAAAATGTAAATAAAGCTAACAATAAACCAGCTGACTTTTGTATTTTGGTTGTTTTTAACAATGGCTAATCTTTTCTGAGCTCAGAAATAGGCAAATATATATATAATTCGACTGCTCCTGCAGTCAAAACTTCTGATTTGGTTGTCTGAGAATGAAGCTAGGTCTTTTAGTTCCTTAAACAAGTTAGAGTGAAATGCCATCACTTTACGTTTTAAAAGAACCTGAGAGGTACCTTCCAGGTATATTATTATGTTAATGAACTTTCTACAAAGAATGTTTGCTGCTAGTTAGGTAAATCGTTTAAAAATACAATGGCTGTGCTTCTAACTGCGAGGTTCACTAAAGGGTTCTTACTACCTCTTCCTCCTCAGCTCTTCTCCCCACCATCTCCATATGAGGTGCTTTGCGAAAGAAGTTGCTGCTGTGAAGCTGTTACTGACCTAGCATACACCTTATAGGATCAATGTGCATCCTTAGCAGCTTTGGAGGAGGAGAACGTAGTGACTCTTCTTTCTAATGAGCTGAGGCACTGTGTCAGATCATACTGGCATTTTTTCTTTGTTTGTTACTTCTGCTGTTTGAGGTCCAGATTTGTAACTGCTACAGAACTATCACCAGGGGTGTCAGGTCACACAGAGTGAAAAAAAACCCACAATTTAAGTTCTCTGAATCTAAATCCCAACTAAAGTCAGCCAAACAGTGGAAAGTTTAGCACTGAAATATTCTGTCTTTATAGCAGTGATCCTAGTTCTAATTTTCAAATAGCTAGTGGTGACAGTGCTGGATCAGCCCCATGAGATCAAAGTATTTGGGAGGATGGAGATGTAGGAGTTGCAGACAGATGAATAAAAGCAGACAGCTTATCGCTGTTATGAGTTACTACTGTCTAGCAGCTGAGCTATGGTAAGTCCATATTCTCAATAAAAGCTGTGAAATAAATCTCACTAACACAAACAACCATTATGGAAAAAAAGATACGGAGATTTCATAAAGAATCTACAGATTTGGTTGAGATATATCTTTTTAATTTTAACAAATAATTCAAGAACATGGGGCTGAATATGCTTAATTTTCTGATGCATTCTTGGTAACACACACCAATAGAATATATTTAATCCGTGACTTCTCAATTAAGCAATCTAGTCATGCTCTCTTGCAAAAGTCAAATTAGGCTCTTCCAACAGTATTCAATTGCACTCATTCTGATCATGATCTAACAGTTTCAGCTCCCATCTGGCATTTATGGAGACTTGTCAGCATGCACAAGTTCTTAGATCTTTCATGGTTAGAAAAAAGTACAATTAAAGCAGGTTTAATACTGTCAGCACAACCATTTTTTGACTTTCATTCAGTCATCCTTCAGAGATTTCTGAGAACAGGCACATATAACTTGAACTTTTTATTTTAAAGAACGGAGTATGATCTTTTAATATACATTATTTTACCTTTTCAAATGGTTTTGAAATTACACATTTTTTTTCTGATCATATATTTGTTTATATAACGACTTCTTCTAACAGCAGTAGTCTTCACAGAGTGTAGATGGTGTTGTTCATATGTGATATTTATTACACTAATAGCTGCAGGACTCACCATACCTGTCCTGGCTATGACACAGCCTAGTAGAGAATACAGTCACTATTAGAGGTTACAGCCAAAACAGTTGTTCAAACAATTTCTCACAACTATTAATTAACTTTTTATAAAGATTGAAATTAGTGAAAATTATTTTTTCTAAATATTAAAGTGCTCTAATAATTTTTAAAACCAAAGTGTTTTTATTACTTTCTTCAAAGCTTTAGAAGCTTTCCATGAATTTAGGGATTTTTTCAAGTGTATTTCAGACTCAATGATCTGTTCACAAGGCAAACTCAAGATGGAAAAGAGAAATCAAATTAGGACATAAAATCTTAGTGCAACAAAGTAGTGTGCAATAGCTAACAGCTTGTATCACTGACATCAAAACCCTATGCTTCCTTTTGAGCTGAGTTTTATATGAGGTTTCTGTAAACTGTTGTGCTCAGATGACATTAAAATGGAGTTTTACATGAGGTTGCTGGCAAATCCAATCCATGGATAGGCAGCTTGACTTGGTAAAATGGAGTGCATATGCTTCAAGCAAATAATTAATTGGAGGGATTAACACAATGATAAATTAATTCTTATCAGATATTTATTTCTGAATATCATGATATATAAAACGTGTAATAAAAGTCATAATAACCACAGAAATTACAATATATAAATGTTAAAATACAGTGAAATTATAATGAAAAATAACAACTTAAAATAAATCTTACATGACCAAATCTATCCATAACACGTCATATAACATGTCATCACAATTATTTCAAAACTCTTTTTATTTAAAGAAAGAAGTCAATATAAAACAGAACAATTCCAGTTGACATCTGTGTCTGAAAAATGCTTTATATGATCTAGAATTTTCAAAATGTGTATATGAATTATATTCTTTCATTGATTCAGCTTCAGAGGGAATTTAACATGTAACTCCCTACAGCTTCTGTGGAAAGCCCACTTAGTATTCTTTACATGGTTAATTCAAAAAGCAATGAATGTATAATACACTGCGTAAATGTCACTGCAAATACTACTGAATGAAAATAAAAAACCTCTGGTACAATAAATGATGTACTTCCTGTAGGTAATATGCTTTGTTCTCTCAGTGTTAGCAGTAGTACTGGAAACTTGCCATCCCATGATCTCTGTAAAAAATATATATCATAGCTGATGACGTCAAAAAATCATCTTTTGTTAAGAGCCATTTGTCCTCAAACTGGAGTTTAAATGGTGGATGGTCTCTTGCAAACACTTTACACAACTAGGAGAAATGCAATGGTAGAGGCAAAAAAGATGAGTTTTATTCACAGACTGGAAAAGCAAAACTTGTTTTCCCTCTCTGAAGGGTACTCTTAAGTTCGGATGGGTTGAGCTGGTAAGACTTAGCCAACCACCCTCCTTTTGTTGCTATAATCTGCAGTCAGTTCAATCAGTGAACAGCTAACTATTAGAAATTTTAGAATGAAAGTAAGACAGCTAAAATCTTTCTTAATCAAATTAATTCTTTCAGCAGCTTGCAGCACAGAAGGCCAACAGTATCCTAGGCATCAAAAGAGATGGCCAGCAGGAAAAGGGAGGTGATTGTCCCCCTCTATTCTGACCTCATGAGGCTCCATCTAGAGTACTGTGTCCAGGTCTGGGGCCCCCAGCACAAGAAAGACATGGAGCTACTGGAGCAGATCCAGAGGAGGGCCATGAAGATGATCAGAGGGCTAGAGCACCTCTCTTATGAAGGAAGGTTGAGGGAGCTGTACTTCTTTGGCTTGGAGAAGAGAAGGCCGCAGGGAGACCTCCTTGCGGCCTTCCAATACTTTAAAGGAGCTTGTAATCAGGAAGGAGACTGACTTTTTACGTGGTCTGATTGTGATATTACAAGGGGGAATGGTTTTCAACTAAAAGAGGGGAGATCGAGAAGGCTGTGGGGGGACCTGATAGCAGTCTTCTAGTACCTGAAGGGAGCCTACAGGAAAGCTGGGGAGGGACTTTTTACAAGGATAAGTAATGACAGGACAAGGGATAACGGTTATAAACTGAAAGAGGGGAGATTTAGACTAGATATAAGGAGGAAATTCTTCACCTTGAGGGTGGTGAGACACTGGAACAGGTTGCCCAGAGAAGCTGTGGATGCCCCCTCCCTGGAAATACTCAAAGCCAGGCTGGATGGGGCTTTGGGCAACCTGGTCTAGTGGGAGGTGTCCTTGCCCATGGCAGGGGTTTTTGGAACAAGATGATCTCTAATGGCCCTTCCAACGTGGACCATTCTATGATTCTATGATTGAGATTAGATGTTAGAGGAAAAATTTTCACTCAGGGTAGTGAGATGCTGGCACAGGTTGCCCAGAGAAGCTGTGGATGCCCCATACCTAGATGTGTTCAAGGCCAGGTTGGATGGGGCCTTGGGCAGCCTGATCTACTGGGCTGCAGCTGTGTCCATGGCAGGGAGGTTGGAACTAGATGATCTTTAAAGTCACATCCAACCTAAGCCATTCTATGAGTCTGTGGTTTTCTATCAGTTATATGATTTATCATTTGTCTTTCACTTAGAGAAGGTATCAGAAAAAAGCAGGTAGAAAATAAAAGAATCTGTAATATTTGCAACAGCCAGTGTTCTCCTAATTTTTCTCACAGGTGATTCCATAGAGGATATACTATCAATTTGAGATACCAAGATTAACACAGGAATGATACTCTGTACACAAATAATTCATGGCATTCTACCTCCTTCACACTCAATTTCGTACTGAAGCTCATGAAAATGCTAAATGTTTTTGCTCTCTCTCTCTAAAAAAATAATAAAAAAATAAAAATAGTCAAGGAAATAGGTAAATTTATTATTGAGAAAGTTGACAGACCCTGCTTATTTTAGCAAAAAAGAAATGCTGGAGAAAGTTTTACAGCACTGGGGCCATAATTTATATTTGTCAAAACAGTGTACCTGATGAGCTCCAAAACATTTCTTAAAACTGTGGACTCAATAGTATTCTACTTACATGACAAGGTTTTGGTAGCTGGGGGTCTTCAGGAGCCGTCTCTGTGAGGAGCCCAGCAGCTGCTCCATGTCGTATCAGAGCCAGCTCCAGCTATTCCAAAAGGGACCTGCCACTGGCCAGAGCTGAGCCGTGAGCAATACTGGGTATATCTCTGGGCAAGCAGATTTAAGAAAGGGAAAATCTGCTGCACAACAGTACCTGGGAGAGAGGAGTGAGAAATGTGGGAGAAACAGCCCTGCAGATACATAGGTCAGTGTAGAAGGAGAACAGAACGTGCTCCAGGCACAGAGCGGAATTCCCCTGCAGCCTAGGAGAGGCCCATGGGCAACACATGGAACAGATCTCCATGTACAGCCTGTGGAGGAGGCCACAGTGCAGCAGTGGATGTGTGCTGAAGGAGGCTGCAACCCATGGAGAGCCCCTGCAGGAGCAGGCCCCTGGCTGGAGCTGCAGACCAGGGAAAGGAGCCCGTGGTGGGGCAGGAGGTCTGGAGGAGTTGCCACCCTTGGGAATCCATGCTGGAACAGTCTGCTCCTGAAGGATGGGCCCTGTTGTATGGAGACATGTTGGAGCAGCGCTTGAAGAGATGCAGCTTTTTGGAAGACCATGCAGAATCAGTTTTGGAAGGACAGCATCCTGTGGAAGGAACCCCACATGTAGAAGGTTCAGAGTAAAGGAGCGGAGGAGATGAAGTGTTATGGACTGACCACAGCACCCATTCCTTGATCCCCTGGTCTACTTCAGGGGAGAAAGTAGAAGAGGGTGGATAGGGAAAGATGCTTTTAATTTGCTTTTAGTTCTCACTGCTCTAGGTCGTTAGTAATAGACAGTAAATTATACTAAACTCCCTACGCTAAGTCTGTTTTACCCATGACATTAATAGATGAATAATCTCCCTGTCCTTATCTCATCCCTTTAGCCCTTTTTCATCATATTTTCTCCTCCTTTTTCTTTGAGGAGGGGGAGTGCAAGATCCATGTGGTGGAGTTTGGCTAGTGATCATTGTGAAACCACCACATCAACAAGTGAAACAAACACAGGTTGTGGAATTCAAAATCTACATATTAGTATAAAACTATAATATCCTCATGGAGAATATTACTATGTGATGGATATCAACATTCTTATTCATTGTATATCACAGTAGAAATATCAATCAGGTTAGGGAAGATTGAACCCTTGAAGCACCCAGTACCCTGCGACATTTTGATTAGTTTTATTATGTTCTCTCTTCTGATGTTTTTAAATATAGCAAGTGAAGTAATTCATTCAAATATGACCACCTGAAAATTGAGACTGTTAGTTAAGGTCTGTTAGAGTGCATTGAATGTGTTGTTTCTTGCTCCAGTTTACTGTAACAATACTTAATGGTCTTCAAGTAAATTGAATAGTATTTTCTTCTTTCCTCTGTGCTTTTAAAGCCTGTGTTATTTTCCCCATTTATATCTATTACTAGTATGCTAGTAAGTGCTTCAAACTTTGTGCAGTATCCTAGACAATAGATTTGCTTTTTGAGCCACTACAAGTAGTACCACGTCTTTTCAATTGAAGCACAAATAAGGTATCAAAAGATTCTGAGGAAATCTTATAAAGGTTCAGGTCTAAGAAAACTAAAAAGAGAAAGAAACAAGCAGTGATTTTTTACTTTATTTTGTTTTGTTTTCACTGAAAGACATAAAGTTCAGAAACAATGCTTTCAAGGTTCTTGATTAAAAATATAGTTACTAGTCAGTCTGGAAATAGAGACAAAGGATGGAAAGAAAGCATAAAATTCCTTGGTACAAAAAATTTTATGTTCTTAATTGCAAACCTAAGGAAGATTACATTTGCAAGATCAACAGTTGTGGCAGTAAATATTCTCCATTAATGCTAGGTCTTTTCGAAGTCTGAGCAGCCCATGAGCCACAACACAGTTAAGGCTGACGTCAGTCCCACTAGTACAACAGGATGTCATCTTTAGAGGGGTTCAGTCATCTGGATTGCACTTATTATGCCTCTGGTCTTTAGTCGGACGATTGCACTCTCATTCACCCTCCTCTGTGGGGCAGGACATATGGCTTGGGCATGGGAGGAAAGTATTTCAGGTAGACTATTTCCACGTTGTAGTGGACTTTCAGCAATACACAGTGTGTGGGAGCTCAGGTCTGTCCATAACTTTGTTTTTAACTCCTCCCTTTGTCACTTTTGTTTTCTATTGTCCTTATGGGCTCTTTTTTTCCCACGCATTGGACAACAATCACCCAGTGCTTATTACGTAACAGCTAGAGTTCTTGCAACTTTGTTATTGCAATAGAGGAATGACTCTTTAACTAACCCAAACTCAGATTTCCTGACTTTTAGGACATATCGGTGCTGTGCAGTGCAGCACCACACTGTAATAGAAGCATCAGATGCACCAAACTGAGATGTAACTGAGAAAGGACAGCTATCATGCTTCCAATTTTCTGTGTAGAGAGGCCTGCTCACTTGCATCTAACTTAAGACATGCTACTCAGCCCTGGATCTTGTATTGTAGACTTGTTTCAATTGTCACTAAGACTTGAGTAGGCTACTGCCATAAAATACCTTTGCAAAAGTGGCACTTCGTTTCCTCACCAAAAACAGAATCAAAGGCTTCAGTTTGAAAGATGAAAGTTTATGTCACTCTAAAAGGCCTTACCAGTATGCCTCATCCTTGAGCTTTCTTTCCTGCTTCCTCCATCATGTTATTTTCAAATTAATTACTACTAGAGAACTTGAGGCGTAGTCCTCTCAGATGAAGAAATGTATGCAGTGAAAGGTGAAAGACCATCTGGAGCTTAGATTGAGTGATATTAAAAGTCTGATTAATGGCATAGAGTCTAAAACTAAAGAAGAAAATCTCAAGCCAAGCCATTAGGCAAATGTAATCCATTACATGAACAGACATTCCAGTGCTTCAGGGAGATCTTTGTCTTTTCCATTTCTCACCATCCTGCTCTTTTAATTTGTGTCCTGTAGCTATCAATCTTCAGTTTAAAACTGCATTGTTGTCCATTCCAAACCTTATCCTCCTGGATCCTTTCTCTTGTTACATAAACTTCAGCTTATTTACTTTTGAACTGGTTTCTTGGTTGAAGTACATGCTATAGTTTTAATTGCTTGGGAACACAGAGTAAAACTGCAGTCAGTGGAAAAAAAGAGAAAAAAACAAAAATAAAAACAAAACACTCTGAACTAGCAACCCAACAAACAAAAACAATGAAACTGTCTTCTATAAGCCTACTGTCCATATTGCTCCTGTAGCTACCATTATTCTCTGAGCATTTGGGATTGTTTTCAGAGGGCAATTAAAATATTGGAAGAAAATTTCTAATGTTTATGGGCTCTTAACTAATCATGCTACAGAAAATTTTGCAAAACTGAGGGCATCATCAGGAACTCATTCTAACTATAGATGTGTCTGTTATGCTCTGTTGTACTTGTTAATATGCGTTAATGGCCATATTTGAAATTATAAAAAAGGCCATGTAGAAAAGTGACAAAACAGAAAAGTGATAAAGAAGTAAAGCAAACCAGTAATAGAAGAGAAGGGGTAGATGTAGAATGCAAAACAAACAAGCAAAAAAAGGGAAGCAACAAGTCTATAAAAGGACTGAATAGAAGGACGGAGAGAAAGATTTATCTTTAAATAGAAGGAGGAAAATAATAGCTCATTGGGAGCAGCCTCGCGGAGAAGGACTTGGGAGTCCTAGCAGATGAAAAACTGGACATGAGTCAGCAGTATGCACTTGCAGCCCAGAGGTTCAACAGTATCCTGGGCTGCATCAGAAGAGGAGAGGCCAGCAGGGAGAGGGAGGTGTTTGCTCCCCTCTTTTCTGCCCTCATGAGGCACAATCTGGAGTACTATTTCCAGGCCTGGGGCCTTCAGCATAAAAAAGATGTGGAGCAGTTGGAGCAGGCTCAGAGGAGGGCCGTGAAGATGATCAGAGGGATGGAGCATCTCTCTTATGAAGAAAGGTTGAGGGAGCTGGGCTTGTTCGGCTTGGAGAAGAAAAGGCACTGGGGAGACCTCATTGCGGCCTTCCAGTACTTTAAGGGAGCTTATAGACAGGAGGGAGACCAACTTTTTGCACGTTGTGAAATGACAGGGCAAGGGGGAATGATTTTCAACAAAAAGAGGTGAGATTTAGGTTAAATGTTGGGAATAAATTCTTTAGTCACAGAGTGGTGAGGCACTAGAACAGGTTGCCTAGAGAAGTTGTGACTGCCATATCCCTGAAGGCATTCAAGATCAGGTTGGATGGGCAGTCTCATGGTGGCAATGTTGTCCATGTCAGGGTGGTTGGTACTAGATGATCTTTAAGATCCCTTCCAACCTAATCCATTTTATAACTTTGATTAGTTCTATAATTAATTTCTTTGGAATATTAGAATACTGAATGATGCATTTTTATAAGAGTAAGTAGTTTTGGGATTCAGATAAATGAAAATTTCTCTCTACATAAATATTTGACCTACTTGTATTGACATGAAATGATTACATATTAACTGTAAAACATAATATTGAGCAGTGTATTTACATAAGTAGACCAGTTTAAAGAAAACACATAGATTTTGTTTGCAGTATTATTCAGTACTCTGCATTATGTCACGTACATTAAGCTTTGTTCACAGTCTCCTGCCCAGATAACACTCGTCTCTGTTAGACCCCATGGCATCCTCTTCATGCTGCATATTCAGTAATATAAAGTCAAATCTCACTGTGTTCATTATAGGTTCAAAGTATTAAAACTTCAGCATCCCACCCTTCATGCACAAGGTAAAAATAATTTGTCTGAGTCTCTTATCTGCAGCAGACCAGCTAGTACCAATGCACAAGACTATTCCATATTCCATTACAGAGATGCAAGCCTCAAGAAAGAAAGTGAAGTGTGTATGTAAATAAATCAAGATCTAGATCCAAATCACTGAAATCAGAAGATGTTTCAAAATAAACAGGATGAGAAATGTGTTTCTCTGTACAAAGGCAAGACTAATAATTTTTGAGAGCTTGGCTTAAATGATACCTATACTTTGTACAGGATGAGTTCACCGTGCTGAGATTCAGCCAAGGAGCAGTTCTCTTGAGGAGTTTTAAATGAATCATCTTTTGCAAGGGATCTATGCACTGAGGACCAAGCCCTGCTTTCTTCAAAATCAATGAAAGTTTTGCTTTCAGCCTCTGTGGGAATAGAATTAGATCAAGAAAATTATTTGTGTATTTTTCATTCTAGGTTTCCAGTGAGTCTGTTTCCATTTCTGTCTATGAGTGTAGGAGCTCGAATGTGTAGTAGCAATTACCTGTGAGGAACAAGCTGGAAGTTAGATCTCCTTTGGGATCTTTATTATAAAATTGTAAAAGTCCAACACAGAGGAGCAATATGAACTCAGTAGATGAACAAATACCCCTTTCCCAACCTGTTTTGTAACTCAGGAAAACAGGTTAATCTAACTCTTTTTCTCTCTCTCTTTAAATACACAGCTGTGGCAGTCATTAAATATATGTATTTTATGCCAAATAATATAGATTTTTATTTTCATAAAACTACCTGTTTTGATCTGTTCTTAACCTCGGCAGTATCTGCAAGTACTCTTATCTACATGTTCTCCTAATTTGGGCTGTTTTTCAAAGGCAGCTAAAATGCTGAGAAGCATATGCCCCCTCTTGGCTGCTGTGACAGTAAATTTCAAAAGTGCATTATGAAGTGACTGACATATAAATGTAATCGCAAAGAATTAAAACAAATATTAGCTTTAAAGTATGGTAAAACAATTATATTTTGCCACATGTATACCCACAAATCCACTCACAGCTATCATACATTTAGTTTAATTACTGTATTCTTTTGTCTATTTATTGGTACAATTGCTGTGACAAATATTCTACTCACAAAAAAATATTTCACCAAGGTACTAATTCTGAAAACAGTACAACTTGTACTACACAATTTACAACGTGCATTCACTTAAGGCTATTGATTTTTAAAGTAATTTGTACATTTCCCTCACATTCTTGATGAAAAACACTTCAAATATTTTCTCTAAAATATAAAATACATAACATATTAACTTATAAGATTTTAGATAAGCCTGGATGATTTCACTTCTAATAGGGATGTGGGAATTCTTGACTATTTGATGGAAATAGAAATGTGGTGACGATAGACAAGAAGGCAGACATTGAACCTTGGTTTCTTATCCTCCAGGTTACAATAAGGGAAGACAATGTCCTCTGATTGTAGAAGTCAATCCAATCAGTAAGACTAGAGAAAAAAAAAATATCTGTGCTAACTTTTGTTTTGTTGGCTCTTCCTATAGCTGTTTTCTTCGATCTGCAACCAACCCTATGATTGTACCCTACAATCTACATTTACTGTAGATATCTCCAGCATATTTCTTTTGACCTTCTTTATTGTTATTGTCACAGTAATGTCACATACTTATAAAAACCTGTTTCCATTAACTGTGGGAATCTAACCTTTACCTTTCTATTCCAAGGATTCTAATGTATGAAATATGCTTCTTTTGCAATATGTTATTAATATATTTGGGAAAATCTACAGAAAATATTGCTCACTTTTCTTGATCAGCAAGGTCATTGAAAAGTACTGCATTCTCACATTAGTTCTGGTACTTGAAACAAAATATTGAATGCATTTATATTTCATTGAAGTTCTCAATTTGGCTTAAGAATTTTAAAGGAAAATGGCATTGTATGATCAAAAATCATTACCAAAAAAGTAAAGAAATTTACAACTACAAAATTTGGAAGTCTATTATCAGCAATACCAAAGGTTAGTGCCAGTGGCAATGGCCAATTAAATAGTTTCATGGATCTTTCCTTCCAGTAGGTCAGGACTTGTCAAATATTCTCTTGCTTACAGCTCATGTCTTTTGAAGTTTTTCCCTCTCTGTGTATCTTTCTGACAGAAAAGGAAGAAACGTGGCAAAAAACTTAATCTGACCATGAGTTATGTGTGACAGATGAGAATTAAAGCTAAGAATAAATTATAATAATTATATAAACTCTGCATCCTTAAAAGCTGAGACAATTAACATGCAAAACGTGGTAACCTCTTGCCAAGACAATTAACATGCAAAATCATGGTCATTAAGACCAGCACCACAGGCAGATGGTATTCGAGAGAGGGATTCTTGCCTGCAGTGTTACAATAGGAAGGTGAAACAAGAAAATGGAATTAAACTTTTCTGGGGAACGAAGGGGAGGAAGGGAAAGCAGATACAACCAGGCTAAGAATAGACAACTGGAGAGGCTTGATCTTCAGCAGGTAACACTTTGGCCTTGTTTGAACTGGAAAAGTTCTTGGGCTTTAAAAATGTTTTAAAAATTAAAAAAATGTTTTGAACCCAAAGGTTTTAGAAAATTTGACAAAGAAGATGAAAATAATATGCTAGCTACCTGAAAGCAAGAAGAATATTTCTCTGACTGACTGGTTAGAAAATAGGGTCCAAGATATGAAAAGGAGTACAAAAGCACATGATGAGGTCTGTTTTTTTTCTGGTTTAAAGTTCTCTAAGTACAGTACATGCTATATTATGCAAATTATCTCTTATTTGAAGCTGATTAAATCTATTAATAAATGCTGTTTTTAATTAGATCGCTTGAATCATTGGATTTCTAAGGGAATATGACACAGACTGTTCCAAAGAGATGAAATAATGTTTAATGTCTAGGATGATATTGTGAAGGGTATGCATACATAACTATGTGGTATTCTCACCTCAAAGGACTTGGGAATTGTATCCTGGAAGGCAAGAACTTAAAGGATAGTTTCAAATGCCATAAGCACGATTTCCCAAGCTTATCAGCCACTGACATATCCCAAGTCACTGGGAATCGGATATTCAGTTTGGTTTTGTTTTATTTTTTACCCCAGTCTTGTCTTTGATAAGTGTGGGATAAAGGTGGCTGATGAACAAATACATAAACACATAAAGCAAGTACTAAAGTGGTAGATGAAGGAAAGAGGGGACAAATAAAGGCAAAATGAAGGAAAAGGGAGGTAGAGGGAACGACAGTAAGCAAAGCCAAAGAGATAATTGAAATATGAAATTTTATTACAATTATTTGAATTTGAAATTCAATTGAATTAAGCCTTCTTGCTTGCTTTGCTACATCTTCTGAAGTAAAACATATTCAGGTAACAGAATGATCTGGATCCTGAAGAGACTCTATAGTGTAATCAACCTAGGATTCCTGACCTCCTCAGTTGGTACCAGCTCTATGCTAATATAAGATAGGGTTCTTCCCTCTCACTGCTTGTCTTAGCCCTTCCCTGTATACTATTGTCTTAGTTTCTAGCAGAAGTTACGTTTCTCATGGTGTCTAGTATGAAGCTATGTTTAGGCCTCAGAAGAGAAACAAAAGTGATAATATCCTGGCAGTGTTGAACAGAGCCGAGGACATACTCAGTTCCGCATTCCTCTGCCAGTGAAACAGTTAGAGGGGGGGCATAAGGAGCTGGGAACTGGGAGTGGACAGGACCAGGGCAGCTGACCTAAATAGACCAAAGAGCTATTCCATACCATATAACATAATGGGATTGGTTTTTGTGGCCTTCCTGTTGCTTTTCTTACGGAAGAGGCTAGTCGGGAAGAAGGTTCGCTGCTGGCTGTGAGTCCTTGCTCTGCGTATCCTCTATATATATTTATATATATATATATATATATATATATGCGTGCTGTTATTTCTTTGGCTTTCTTTACTATCTTAGGAAATAGCGTTTATCTCAACCCACAAGTTTTACTGCATGTTTCTCTACTTCTCTCCCCCATCCCATTTGGGGAGGGGGGAGGGTGAGTGAATAACTGTGTGGAACTTAGCTATCTGCTGAGCCAAGCCATGACAACTATGTGTACATAATGTACAGTTCTCAGTAGTATAGTCCATGTCTGGCAGAATAGCACTTTTTTCATTCATGCAAAGGTCAAAAGGCAAAAATCTCATTCAATCTCATGGAAAATTCTTTTGCAAAATTCCAGAAGATGAAACAAAGCTCATGTCCCTCTATGAGGCACCCTATGGACAATTCCCCTACAGACAATTTTTAGACAGCTTTTGGTAGTTACTCTTTGCCATTTTACAGTAATGATCAAAATTCTATGATCTTCCCAGATATTCTGAATAGCCTGCTTCCAAAATACATTTCTGGTTGTACTTCTGTTTCCTTTCTGTGTCCTTACTGTACTTCTAATTCTTCTTCAGAACCTGAATGTCATCAACATGCTGTTTATTCCCCTTTTCCAAATCATTAATGGAGACCCCAAGAAAGACTTAATCTAAGATAAGGCATTGCCTCCTAAGTCAATACTTTCCTCTTTATCAGTGTACTTTGTTTATGATCTTCTAGACAGTTTTTTAATCAATATAGCAATGTTTCCACATCTCAAAAGTGATTTGAATTAATTTTCCAGTAAGATTTCATTATTCACTTAATCAAGTTCTTCACAAGTATTTCACATGTAATGCTTTATTTCATCTAGAGATTTTGTAATTCTAGTTTAAAAAGCAATCAAGTTTGTCACCAAGATTTATCCTTTAGGAGTAAAATATTATCACTTCTTGATAGATGTAAAATTATTTTTAAAATAGCAAAAATTTTCTGCATAGAAAGACCAATTGCGCTTACCTTCGGCATGTTGTGAGGCTGACTTATTGACAGAAGAAAAAAAAAAGAAATGTACCAAAGTGAATAAGAAACATTTTGAGCTCAGAATAGGGAGTATTTGTCGGGATAGTAGCGAGAAAGAGGAAAGAATTCAATCATATTTGCCAAGAATATCCCTTTCCTTCTACCTTCTCCCTCTCTGGCTTCATGCTAGAAGCAATATGTGTTTCAGTGAGTTCCCATATCTGACATTGACAGAAAAATTTAACAAACTTCTGCAGCATTAAATTTCACAGTAAACCGATTTAATATTGCGCAAGTACCAGTACTGGACATTCTCTGTGACAGTGTTTCTTCCAGAATTTGATCACTTAATTTGCTTTCTCTTTTATTTCGTAAGAAGGCATGAACAGACTTTTCCTGACTACTTTCTCTGTGTAACCTATGCATCATACCCACCCTTAGACATTGTTTTTCCAGACTCACACATTTTTAATCTCTCCTTGTAATGAAACTATTCCATACCTCTGATCACCTCTATCTCATCCAGTTCTTCTTCAGATGAAATTAATGTAGCTATACATAGAACTCAAGGTACAAGGGCATTAAGGGTTTATATAATCCTTTAGAAATATTTCCTATTTTATTCTCTGTATGCTTCCTAAATCCTAACATTTATTTCGTCTCCTTTATGACTCTGAGAGCATTCAGCTCGTGTTTTTGCAGTCTGTGGAGTAATGAATTTATCCACGAAAAAAATTCAAGGTATGTTAGAACATAGCTTGAATAGCTCATCTGAAAGCAAACATTTTTTCTAAGTATAAGGGATTATTTTTCTACTTGTTGATCACTTATCTTTATAGACAGCAAACTTTATCTATCATTTTGGTTTAAGACAGATCTCTTACTTTCTCTAGCATAAAATAAGGGTACTCCCACAGCTACTCTGCAGTGATTACTAGTTCAAAGAATTCATTTAACTTTCCTGCTTTGACATTCATTTCTTTGGCAAGTGTGGGAGGTAAGGTGAGGAAGAAGCAAATGACCAAAAAAGAAGGCAAGCACACAAAGTGGAAATAGCAAGAAAAAGGAGAGGAAAAGAGGAAAAAAAAATAAAGGAAGCAGTAAAATGAGAAAGGAATTAAAAAATGAGGAAACAGAACCCACAAAATCTGAAATTGCCTGGACTACCTGAACAATAAATACAGCTATTGTTTTATCAAGATGGAAAATTTATATTACTCAGCAGTTAGTTCAGGCTCCTTGCTCTAGACATCCACAGTGGATGTCTTGTGTGCTCATTTGAGTTTCTGGGTCTGGAACAAATCCGCTACAGCAAAAGTGGACATCAGCTGTGTCTTAGTTTCTAACAGAAGTTACGCTTCTCGTAGTGTCTAGTATGAAGCTATCTTGGGACCTCAGAGATACTGATAACATCCTGGCAGTGTTGAATGGAGCTGAGGACATAACTCACTTCCGCATTCCTCTGCCAGTGAAACAGTTAAGGGGGGTATAAGGAGCTGGGAACTGGGAGGGGACAGGACCAGGGCAGCTGACCCAAATTGACCAAAGAGCTATTCCATACCATATAACATCATGGGATTGGTTTGTTGGGTTTCCAGGTGCTCTTTGTTATGGAAGGGGCTAGTCGGGAGGAAGGGTCATTGCTGGCTGTGAGCCCTTGCTCTGCGTATCCTCTTTGTGTATATATATATATATATATATGTACTGTTATTTCTTTTGTTCTCTTTACTATTTTAGTAAATAGCATTTATCTCAACCCACGCATTTTACTGCATATCTCTCTACTTCTCTCCCCCGTCCCATTTGGGGAGGGGGGAGGGCGAGTGAATAACTGTGTGGAACTTAGCTATCTGCTGAGTCAAACTGTAACAAGCTGCAAATATTCTTTTGTCCATTAACTGTGTTTTATACCCTTCTGATGACAGGAGCATTGTTGCTTTCAGGATAAAAAATCTCCTTTCTGAGGTAGATGTGACATTTCCTGTTGGTATGTCAAGGGAATGCCCGGATGTGGAGAGTTTCTCATGCAAATAGCGATGAGTGTGCTGAGTCACTCTCCTTTGGTGTGTGACAGACTTTCTACAAAAAGTTAGAGAAAACTTTAGTGCCTCTTCTGTATGCTGTTACAGAATTAAAATCTCTTTCCATCTTATTAAACTGCTTCTGATGTCATTTATGAATTTGAAATAAGTCTTTTTAATGAGCTGAATTTATTCAGTTTTAACTGCATTGTACATGGAATTAGTTATGGTGCTAGGCCTCTTTTTCCTTGTTTCGTTAATGGCTAAACTGCTTATATAAAGTTCAGTCTAAATATAACATAATTTTGTTCTGAATATGCCTTCTTAGAATGTTTACTTGGCATTTGCTAGATGAGGCCTCTAAATAATCTAATTTTAGGAGAAACTTCATCAAAAGGTCATTTTCTAATGCTGAAAAAGTCATCAAGATTTTCTTATGAAATTTTTCCTTCTCAGACTGTTGGTGTAATGCCCCAGATGCGCTTCATACCCCTTAGGTCCTCTTCTGTTAGAGGTAGTTGAATGCTAGAAGTGATGGTTATCAGCAAACACAAATTGAGAAATAGCAGCAAAGACGTGTCTTGACAGCCAGGTTGAACTAGCTCCAGTGTAATACAGAGAGGCTCCTGAGGCTTCACTGATGTACAGAGATGCTTGCAGCCATTTAAGAAACAGGAAAATATGCAGTCACTGACCCACAGTCATTCATTGATTTCCTTTCTGAGCATTTCTGACTTACCTGATTTACATAGAGGCAGCAAAGACTATTTCCTGATAGACATACAGGTAATCTGTATTATAATCAGATTGACTCCTTGTATGATATTTTTGAGTTACTAGTGTAGTATCCCTTATTTTTTCCTATCTCTATCTTCTCAGTCTTTCTTTCAGTCTTTTCTTGGGGCACTTCATGCAAGATCCTACTTATAGAACTAATATTTTGTAAGTTAACACCATCACGAAACTTATAATTTCTGTTCAGCTGTCAAATATCTTCCTCTTCATTTCATTTCCTCCACTTCTCCCCCTTGCTTCATGCAAGTGTTTTCTCATTCAGGGTTACTTAAATGTGAGTGGAGAATTGCAGTGGAGTCTCTATCTTCTTAAGTCATGCTAGGGACAAACTAAAATGGCAAGATAGATTGTATAGTTGAAGGAATACTTACACAATGAGGACTTACAGATTCATAGAATCACAGAATTTTTTGAGTTGGGAGACACTTTTAAAGGTCACCTAGTCCAACTCCCCTGCAATGTACAGGGACATCTACAGCTAGATCAGGTTGCTCAGAGACTGGTCCAGCCTGACGTTGAATATCTCCAGGGCTGGGGCATTCATCACCTCTCTGGGCAACCTGTTCCAGCGTTTCACCACCCTTACTGTTAAAAACATTTTGTTATATTCAATCTAAATCTCCTTTGTTTTAGTTTGAAACCCTTTTCCCTTGTCCTATCACCACAGACTCTGCTAAAGAGTCTTTCCCCTTCTTTCTTGTAGCCCCCCTTGAGATACTGAAAGGCTGCTATCAGGTCTCCCCAGAGTCTTCTCCTGGCCAAACAGCCCCAGCTCTCTCAGCCTGTCCTTGTAGGGGAGGTCTTCCATCCCTGGGATCATTTTTGTGGCCCTCCACTGGACACAATCCAACAGGTCCATGTCTCTCCTGTGCTGAGGACTCCACATATGGATGCAGTACTCCAGGTGAGGTCTCGCCAGCGCAGAGCAGAGGGGCAGGATCACCTCCCTCACCCTGCTGGCCATGCTTCTTTTGATGTAGCCTAGGATATAGCTGGCTTTGTGGGCTGCAAGGACACACTGCTGGCTCACAGCTAGCTTGCCATCCACCAGTACCTTCAAGCCCTTTTCAGCAGGGCTGTGCTCTATCCTTTCATCCCCTAGCTTGTATTGATAGTGGGGGTTGCTGAGACCCAGGTGCAAGACTTTGCACTTGGATTTGTTAAATCTCATGATGTTCCCCTGGGCCCACTGCTCGAGCCTATCTAGGTCCCTCTGGATGGCATTCCATCCCTCAGGTGTGCCAACTGAACCACACAGTTTGGTGTCATATGCAAACTTGCTGAGGGTGCACTCAATCCCACTGTTGATGACATCAATTAAGAAAATTGGTCCCTGAGGGACACCACTCATTACTTTTTTTTATCCAGACATTGAGCCATTGATCCCTATTGTCTGGGTACGACCTAGAAGCCAGCTCCTTGTCCATCAAACAGTCCACCCATCAAATTCACGCCTTTCCAATTTAGAGGGAAGTATGTTGTGGAGGACCATGTCAAAGGCCTTATTGAAGTCCAGATAGATTATATCAATGGCTCTTCGCCATCCATTCATGCAGTTACACCATTATAGAAGGCCACTAAGTTGGTCAGATAAGACTTGCCCTTGGTGAAGCCATGTTCGTTGTCTCGTACCACTTTTCTGTTTTCCAGGAGGATCTGCTTCATGATNCGCCTTTCCAATTTAGAGGGAAGTATGTTGTGGAGGACCATGTCAAAGGCCTTATTGAAGTCCAGATAGATTATATCAATGGCTCTTCGCCATCCATTCATGCAGTTACACCATTATAGAAGGCCACTAAGTTGGTCAGATAAGACTTGCCCTTGGTGAAGCCATGTTCGTTGTCTCGTACCACTTTTCTGTTTTCCAGGAGGATCTGCTTCATGATCTTTCCTGGAACAGAGATGAGACTGACAGGTCGGTAGTTCCTTGGGTCATCCTTTCTACCCTTCTTAAAAAATGGGTGTGATATTGCCTTTTTTCCAGTCACCAGGGACTTTACCTGACTGCCATGACTTTTCAAACATCATTGAGTGTCTTGGTGACTACATCAGCCAATTCCCTCAGCACTCTGGGATGCATCTCATCAGGACCCGTAGACTCACGTTCAGGTTTCTCAAGCAGTCACAAACCTGATCTTCGTTCACAGCAAGAGGGACATTGTTCCCACCCACGTGAGGAGTGTGCGAAGCACAATTGCCAGTGAAGACTGTGGCAAAAAAGTTGTTGCATATCTCAGCCTTCTACTTGTTTGTTGTTAACAGCCTGACTGCATTGCTCACTAGGTGGGGTATGCCTTCTTGGATATTCCTTTTCTGGTTGAGGTACCTGTAGAAGCCTTTCTTGTTCTTCTTTGTACCACTTGTCAAATACAGTTCTAGCTGGGCCTTGGCCTTCCTGATCTCTTCACTACACAACCTACCAGCATCTCTGTACTCATACCAGCATTTCTGTCCCCTGCTTTCATTGACTGTGAATTTTCTTCTTGCTTTCCAGTTTGACCAGCAGGTCCCAATTCAGCAACGCTGGTCTCTTGCCCTCCTTTCCTGACTTCCTACCCCTGGGGATGGAGAGCTCTTGTGCCATAAGGAAAGCTTCCTTAAATATCTGCCAGCTCTGTTCCACTTTCATGTCCATGAGGACAGTATCCCAGAGGGTTTTGTTGACTAACTCCCTGAAGAGCTGGAAGTTGGCTTTCCTAAAGTTTATCATCTTGATTTTACTTGTCGTCTGTCCCATATCCCTCAGGAGCATGAACTCCACCATTGCATGAGCACTACAGTCCAGGCAGCCTCCAATCCTGATGTCACCAATTGGTTCACTTGCATTGATGAGAAACAGGTCCAGTATTGCATCTCCCCCGGTGAGTCTGTCTATTAGTTGGCTCAAGAAGTTATCCTCAATGCATTCGAGGTATCTCCTGGGTTGCCTACAACTCACTGTGCTACTTTTCCAGCAGATGTCAGTGTGGTTGAAGACCACCCAGCAGGATAAGAGCCTGCAATCCTGACACCTTGAAGAAGGCTTCATCAAGAGGCTTCACTTGATCAAGTGGCCTCTAGCAGACATCAGCTGCAAGGCTCCCTGTGTTGTCTCTGTATCTAACTCGCAGCCATAATCTTTCAATTTGCTCATGGCATTGCTTGTTGGCTCATAGTCATATTTATTATAGTAATAGAGTTGTTTTGCTAGTTTGTTTTAAATTACATTATAATTTTTAATATATGATTTTGTAGAACTAGTTTAACAGAAATAATCTCTTGGTGGTAATGGTAATGCAATTATACAAAGCTCTGATGTAGATGGAATATAGAGAGCAATAGAATCATACATTCGGACAGATCTCTTTCTCAAAGTGCTTACCAAACAAAATCAACAGTCAAGCAGAAGGTAAAAGAAAATAATGGACTCAATTTTAATGGAAGATAATGGCTTTTGTTTTTATTTTCTCTCTATTACTTGTATTATCCAAAAACAATTATCCAACCAATCTTTTCTTTCCCAGATTTGATACCTTGATATAAACCTTCACATGCAGCTCCAAAAGCCAGAAGATTTCTAAGCCATGTTCTAAAAGAGGCAGGAGGCTGCTTTCATAGCACTGCAGAAATATTTTTTAAAAAGCTTGAAATTTCACTTGGTATTCTTCTATCTATAAACTCCTCAGGTGCATGGAAGGATCTTTAGAGCAGATATTTCTGTCAGTTGGCAGCTGTGATCTTTTAATCCTCTAGCAGAAATGACTACCACCAACATTGTCTCAACACAGGGAATTTCCAAAGAATGATTGCCTTCATGGTACGATGTAAAAAAATATTTCTTACCATCTCCTCTGACTTTGCCCCAAACTAGGAGTCTGGTAGAATGTTTAAATGAAGAGAAAATAATTACAGAATTTAGCTATGTTTCATCACAATCCTGCTTATTTGCAAAGAATACTTATTTCCAAATACATGCTTCGTATGAGAAGGTAGATAACATTACCAAAATGATTTTTTTCTAATATTACAGCTAAAGAATACATGAATTAAACATGAAATTATAATAGCTTTTTAGGTGTTGAAGGTTGCTGTTATTCCTATTTTCTTAATAGATAGATATTTTGAAGAAATCGATGCATAATGGGTAAAATATGGGCCTTTAAGTCTCCAAGAAAAATTCTGAAACAAAACCCTCTAATTTTCTCAGAAATTAATGCTAGTTTTATTCAAGTATAATATATAAAGTCATTTTAATTTCTTCTTTATCCCTCCAGTACACAAATATTACGTTCTCTCATCTGTGTCAGATTACAACCTCTTCGTTTAAGAATGTGTAACCTATTTTACTTGGCTATTGCTTCTGATGTGAAAAGAAAATCTAACATGGCATAATCTCAATTGAATTGACATCAGAAGAACCCAAAGCTTTACTATTTTTCACATGACTACAAATACTGACAATAGCAAAAATCTCAATTTGAGAATCTTTATTTTGGTTAAGTTTAAAATAATATGCAGTAAAAGAATTTGGAACCAGCCACAGTGAAAGGACACATCATCATCACAGTGGCTGTGAAACATCTACAAAAAGCAGCTCAGTTGGACTGACACCACCAAAATTAATGTTGTATGAAAACGAACATCCTGTATACTATCTCTCCATTTGGCCTGCCTTAATGCAAATGGATTACATGAGTCCAAAGTTCTTAATTCATTACAGGACACTCAGTTTTTGTATTTCTTTGTTTTGCCAATTTACTAAGGGGAAAGCTCAGTGCTTTACAAAAAAACTAGGACAAGAAGGATGTATTTGAATTCCATTTGCAGTGTGTTTCAAATATTGCTGGTATAGCTTTTTTCTTGATGAACTTTGTTTCCAACATGGATGAGTATTTCATTAACGTCTTGTCCTGAAGGTAAAATTTAAGGTTGACCAGGTAAACAGGAGCTACCTACATGTCCAAGCAATCAAAGAATATGGATTTGTCAGAACTAAATTCTTTCAAATCAATTGAATATCCTTCCCTGTCAGATAACAGATGTCATGAATTGAAGAGAAATTGTAGTCGTCAAGCAGCTTGACTTAAGGAAAGCTTCAGATAGGACATTCAGAAATCAAATAAACACAGCATAAATTTAAGTACTATAGCTGTCTGGAAAGACATTTTCAGTGTACTTAGTGATGGTTTACTGACAAAATAGAATAATGTATTGACCGGGTTTCTGCAGCGATCTAGCCAGAGTGTGATACTGTTGAAGATTTTCATTAGTAATATACTTGATGGAAAATAGTATATTCTTATTGAATTGGCAGATAATGGACAGAACCGCAGATACACTGGAGGATAGGAATGAGTTCAAGATGATCTTGATGAGCAGAAGTATTATATGGGGGTAAAATGTAAGAGCACTTAGGCAGGAATTATCAAGACAATGCAGTATCAGGAATAAATAAGTGATAACAAGTGATCACAGTCTCACTTTGAACCAACAATGTCTTAATGTTGTGAAAAATGCATGTACAATAGAATACATGGTGTTACATTAGACACATTATGCAAACCCGGGACATGTAAAGAGAAGTTCACGCTGCTAAACACATGAACTAATACTTTTCTCGCTATTCAACATTCTAAGCGCTCAGACTGACTTCTTCAGTAATCATTGTTCTCTTTCTCAATTAAGAGTTATTACTGTGCTCAAATGTTTTAACTCAGTTTGGCTGAAACAGCTTTTCAAGTCCAAATTCATCATTATTTATATAAAAATACTGCTGGCCTATGGGAGACTCGGTGTAATGGTCTGAAGTAACAGTTCATCACAGGAATATATCACACTGATGTCATCTGCTGGGCAGCAGGAACCTATCCCAGCATTGGGATTTCCTC
Organism: Penelope pileata; assembly: GCA_013396635.1. Lineage (NCBI taxonomy): Eukaryota > Metazoa > Chordata > Aves > Galliformes > Cracidae > Penelope > Penelope pileata. The sequence goes on from WBMW01003379.1 coordinate 217,216, forward strand.
AGGAAAAGAACAGAAGCCAACTGCAACACTTTCACTGACAGCTCTCCAAACATTATTTTACTCTTCCATCTGTTTCTCTCTCTAGTTTATTATTTCAGTTCCATATAGAAAGAAATCTTCTTCCATTCTCTGATATTTAAGTATTAGCTCTGCATAGAAAGACTATCAAAAATGCCATTCTTCTCCTTTCTTCAGTATGTTTCTCATTAAAAATATAAAGATGTGTTAGAATGAAATAAAGAAGGGGATTTAAATTTCTTGGCTTTGGATTAGACAGTGAAATACACTCTTTTTATAAAATACAGAAGACACTATTCTGTCCCATATAATATAAATGCCTACAAATAAGTCTCCTGAAAAAAACTTTCAATCCACAATCTGATTTTTTTTTCCTCAAATTCCTGTGGGAGGAAGAAAACAGAATATTAATTCTCATTTCTTGTTGGTTTGTATTTTTCTGCTTATTGGCTCACTAAATATGAGTCCCTCAGGCCAAGTTTGGGGCAAGTTTACATACAATTCTCATCAAATTTGCATAATTTGTCTCTTAGAATAAATCACAGTGTTTTCAGTATCAAAGTGCAGGATCTAGGTCATGCTTCTGTGAAGGTCAAGAAAAGGCATCAACTTTGCTGATGTACATTGTCCCTCTATTAGCTTGCTGCAATAGAACTGACATTACCAGTAGCACTGTTCCTTCCAACAGCCTTTGAAATATCATGGGTGTGGTGGGTTAACCTTCTCCTGACACCCACCTAGCTGCTCATTCATTTTCTCTCCTTAACTGGAGCAGGTGGAAAAGCTCATGGACTGAGATAGAGAGAGATCACTCACCAGTTACCATCATGAGAAAAACAGACTTGACTTGGGAAAATTCATTTAATTTATGCAATTTAAGATAGATCTGGGTGGTGAGAAACAAAGACAAAAATTAAAACACTGCTTCTCCCTAGCCCCCCAATCACTAATCACTCCTTCATTTCTGAATCCTGTACCTCCCTCCACACACCGAGGTGCAGGGGGGCTGTGGTCAGCTCACAACAGCTCCTCTATCATTCCTTCCCTTCAACTTTTTCCCCTGCTCCAGTGAGGGTCCTTCCCATGGGCTGCAGTCAGGAAACATCCACCTGCTCCACCACTGTCCTCTCCAGCGGCTGTAGGGCAATCTGTACTCCAGCACCTGGACCACCTCCTGCCCTCATTCTTCCTTCACCTTGGTGTTTGAAGGGCTATTTCTTGCACCTTTTTCCTCACCACATATGTATGGTCCTTTTCTGTCTTTTCCTAAAAACATTTTCCCAGAGGTCACCACCTTGACTGCAGGGTCAGGTGTGCCCTACTGTGGGGCTGTTGGAATCCAACTGGAACTGGATGGAACTGGCTGTGTCTGGCACAGGGCAACTCTGCTTCCCCTCACAGAGGAGTCCTGCAACCTCTGCTGCCAGCACCTGGGCACTGACACTTAGTACGGAGGGTATGAATGTTATCATTCACTTTCAGTATTGAGAAAAGCTAGGAAGAGTACAGCCCTAATTTGTCTTTTGATACAGACAAGGTCAGGAGGAAAACATATGACAGCATGTCACATCATTTTTTCAATAATCTCCACTTCTCCTCTTAGAGGATTTGTAGTGATGCCATCATTACACCTACTTACAAATGAGAGTTAAATATAGAAGAACAGGACTGAATGTCTCTCTTCTTCCATGACTAAAAGCATTCCATACTTAGTTTGATATGAAGTGGGAGTAATATATGTGAAAAAAGATATAAATGAGAAAAGAACTAGACCAAAATAATTTTATTTTCATAGAACTGATAGGAAAAAAGGAAGAAGAAAGGGACTGGTTTTGGCTGTAAACATCTATTAAATAATATACTTTAGTAAAGTGTAGGTAATGTAGTGATGAAAGATCACGTGTCTAAATTCATGAACAAAGGACCAGAAACTCATCCTTTATATTCCTCCCAATGGAGGCTTAATGACCTGCTTCTGCAAGAACATTATACAAAAGAAACAATTCAGATGTATTTGGAAGCAAACACAGTGGAGGAAATGTCTCTCTGGTTGTTGTGAGAAACAATGAAAATCATACTGAAAAGCTATATGATCTTGTATTCAAATCACAGGAGGAAAGAAAATGTCAAAACAAAGTAAATTAGAGAAGAAACTAAACCCAGGAACCCAGAGGTACTTTATAGACTCTTCCAGAACAAAGTGGCCAGAAAATGCTCTAATCGACAATTACTGTTCAGCAAAAACCAAAAAAGAAAAAAGACCTTGTATTTTATAAATAAATAAAATAATGTTTTTAAATCAATGGTGAGAAATAAGTTTGGAGAAGTGCTTGACTCATCAGACATATTAAGCCTGGTTATTGTGTGCTTTAAAATACCAGCAGTGAAACCATAATTACTAAATTTCAGGAATTAATGAAAGAATGCTGCAATTTCTGGGGGAAACCTGGTGCAACTAAACACCTTCTGGTAAATTTCATTGAAGCTGGGGCAAGCATTTAAAGTAGTTGATCCTTTCAAAATCTGAGTTGTTTAAAACCCCACTATGACCAGAGGAGTTTGAGCCAGCAGTTAAAAACATCAAATGTTGAACACCTTGGGATCTGCATTGACTTAAATATACATAAGGCTTAATTTAATCCTTCCTTCTGAGAAAATTTAAAGGTGACTTTTTAGAATAGTTATGAATTTCCAGCTGTTATGTTTTCCATGCTGCAAGAGCAAAATGCATTTTTTTCTCTTTGTGACTTTTATTTTAAGTGAGGGAAATCTACAAGGACCAAATAAAAATTTCTGTTTGATAGGGAGTTGAAAAAGAGAGAGAAGAAAAGCACTAGCACTCTAATTGCTTTCTTTAAAGACTTCTCTAACTGCCCTTACAACAAACAGTAGTGGGAGCATATTTCTCTGTTAAAAGTACTGTCTATTTATCCCCAACAAAGGCACAAGGGGAGGGTACGAAATCATCCAAAAGCAACAGACGGGAGATGTACTAAATCACCCATTTCCTGTGCTATTTCTTTTCCCCCTTAAATGATCAAGTACGTTTTATACCTTATCATACCATCCTAACAGTCCTTTCCCTAGCACAGCTTGCAGACCTCTGTTTGCTGTTCTTTGCCACTTAGTGAGTGACCCTAGACTTCCCTAGCTGCAACCTGCTCTGCCTTAAAACTGTGCCACCTAGGGACTATGAATCTTTTTTGCCTATCCCACGTTTAGGCATCACTCCCTCCTCCTCTGACTGGTGAAGATATTTTATCTCTTATCTGATAAAGACACCCTTCTTCAGAAATTCTTAGTGATACTGCTAAGTGTAGTATTGAGGGTACTATTCGCAATGTAAGGAAGCCATATCTATTTTGAGGAAAACTTGTAGTGCTACAAACTAGCTACTCTTATCTTCATCCTACTAATTTGTCACTGTATAGCTTCTACTATTACACTGTGATTTAAGCTCTGTCACCCTGGTATCCTTCGTGGATAGTCTTAAGTGGATAAATAGAACTTACAGCAAAAGTGAAGAATTATATTTCCAGTTGTTGACACTGTTATAGCAGAATGTGCTATAATGCTGACTGCCTTCAGGTGTGTTTTCAGTTTGGAGGTAAAAATAAACGATGCAAAAGCTGTCAGACATATTAGCTTCATGTTATTTATGTTGAATGGAAAAGGCTATGCTATGAGATAGCTGGAGATCCTGTGGAGAAGCAGCTGTGGGAGACACTAAGGGGGCTGCCCAGAAGCAGCATAAACTGATCTCCGTTCTACCTGCCAGGATCTCCCCCTCCTTCTTCCATCAACCTTCATTTGGTCAGCTCCAGCTCAGCTGATGAACAATGCTGAATCAGTAGAAAACAGCTTTGCTTTGTGCTGACTGACTGTGCTGAACACAGGGTCCAGCAGGCAGTGGAGCCAGTGCAAGGAAGAGACTCGAATGTATAGCCAGGGATGGAAAGGTGAAATGGCACTACAGCAATCAGTAATTATATTAGCTTGGAAACTGTTAAAATCACAGGCTATACTGTGTCTAAAGACAATCTGCAATTAAACTATAGATCCTGTGTGCCCAGCATATTGCTGCACCGATTAGTATAAGTTGTGAATGTGTCAGAAACATAATGACTTGCAGCAAGAAGTACAAGAATATAAGAAAGACAGGGAAATAACTGCATCTGAAATGAAGTTCTTTGAAAAACTGGTCTGACTGAAAAGGCATATAAGGATATTTTGAGTAAAGATAATGACCCGTGCTGCCTTCCTTATCACAGTCATGTAAAACAGAACTGTTTTATGGTCTTACCAATATAAATTAAACCAAAAAGTATACTTCCATATTACACCAATCTTATCTTCTGTTGAAAGTTGTTTGGGAATACATGGAATATCAGCCATATGACCAGGTTAAAGATAACAAACCATAATATCAATAATTGATACCAATAATGGTCAATTTATCTACTCACTGCAGCAAATTAACTGTATTTTCATTTAATTTAGTCTTCTAAGGCACTTAGAACATGGAATGATAGAATAAAAGAATATCCAGTGTTGTAAGAGATCCACAATGATCATCAAGTCCAGTTTCTGGCTCCACACAGGATCACCCAAAAAAAAATCAATCCATATTTCTGAAAGCATTGTCCAAATACTTATTGAACTCTGGCAGCTTGGTGCTGTGACCACTGCCCCAGGGAGCCTGTTCCAGTGCCCAGCTACCCTCTGGTGAAGAATCTTCTCCTAATCCCCAACCTGACGCTCCCTTGAAGCAGCTCCATGCCATTCCCTCAGGTCCTGTCGCTGACATCAGAGAGAAGAGATCAACACCAGCTCCTCTGTTTGTGATGAAGCTGTAGGCTGCCATGAATACTCTCCTCATCCTTCTCTTCTCTGGCTGAATAGACCAAAAGACCTCAGACATTCCCAATGCATCTTTCCCTCCAGACCCTTCACCATCTTCATAGCCTCCTTTGGATACTCCCTAATAGTTTCATGTCCTTATATTGTGGTGTCCAAAACTGCACACAGTGCTCGAGGTGAGGCTGCACCAACACAGAGCAGAGTGGGACAATCTACCTGGCTGGCGGTGCAGGGCCTGATGAACCCCAGGGCACAGTTGGCCCTTTTGGCTGCCAGGGCACACTGCTGATCTATGTTCAATTTGCTGTCAGCCAGAACCCCTAGATTCCTTTTAGTGGGGCTGCTCTTTAGCCTCCTGTTCCCTGGTCATATCCACAGTTGCCTCATCCAAGGTGTAGAATCCAGCACTTGCTCTTGTTAAACTTTTTTTTACATGCTGGAGAGAGCCTGTGCCTTGCTTCTTACATCTGCACTGCTTTAATGTTTTTCACCTCTGACTTCACGAGCTTGACTGGCCAAGCCCACACAATGATACTGTCATGCTGGAATGCTTGAATTTCATACTACATAAATGCAGCTCATGTCTGTTCTCTCAATTTTTTGATTGCTCATGAACTGCAGACTATAACAAGGCTTATTGAAACCATCATCCCCTGGTGGCATAGGCACAAAACATTCTGCCTTCAGAAAATGGTTGTCTCACTCACAGTGGCAGATCAGCTTCTCATGTCAGGATGACTTATTTGCAAGGACTCCCAAAGATAAAAATAAATATACAAATTAATACAAACAGATTAACTGTCTCCATCTTAGATATCTTACTAACCTGTAACTACAGGAGAAGACATTTCTCTGTTTCGTACATTTCTCTGTTTGTACTTGAGCAGTGCTTGTGATGTTGCAGGCTGAAATGCAAGATAATTTTTGTAAGATGGAAAAAAACAAACAAATGACCTCCTCCCAAACAAACAAACAAACAAACAAAACAAAGCTGGGAAGCCAAATGTGGCTTTAAATCCTACTGCTCTAATTACCAAACATTGACTTCCTCAGCAGAAAAATCAATACACTGCAGATGATTATCAATTTTTCAAACAAAGCAAAATGCAGTGTAATCGCTGAAAAAGGTAAATGAAATACAAACATCACAGAAACAAAAGGCATTTTCTGTTTATGGGCTGAAAGTAAAGAAAAGCTTTTCTAAACATGCTTCAGATAATGTGCTTTGCAGAGTCAGTCTTGCCATTTCAGACTTTATCATTAATTATTCAACAAGGCAGTAAGGAAAGCTCCGAACTTCAATCAATATGACAACTTGTTAGCTACACAAAACTCAGAAACAATGTTTGGTTGCAGTTCCTAATACAAACAGTACTAGTCAAGTTGTCAGGATTCATTTCTAGAGCCAAACAGCATCTAGCAGAAACTGGATAGCTGATAGAATAGGCAGAACAGGTAAAGCATGGTGCTTAGATCTTTTGCATGCAAGTTTTCCAGATAAATTTGTCTATCTCTTCTTTTTACAAAATAAGCAGGCAGCCTTACTATTTCGGAGTTGTGGATACTTGTGAAAAATTCCTTGTCTCCATATTGTTGGCTTAGACAAACTGTTTTTATCAGCCCAGTTTGAATGCTAACATACACACAGCTCTTAATGCTGAAGTCTTTACGTCAAAAATAGGCATCTCTCAAGTCTCGCTAGAAAGGGATCTGTTGAAAGCACAGGGGTGGGGGGAGAATCACTGTCACATTTCAGAAAAGCAGAGAATAGATCTGGAACAGGGAAACACCGCAGGGAAACTCTGAGGCCCTCCACCTCAGAGCTCTATTCACAGGCATGTCATAGGAGAGAGTATAGTCTGCCGTGATTGAATGCTTTCTGTCTTGAAGTCACATGATCTTAAAAGCTGCTCTTCATCTTACGGGCTTACCTAATTTCATCTGCTACTTACTAATTTTTCTAGTTGCTAGTAGCTTGGTTACACAAGTTTGTTCTATTGAACATTTTTCACAACTAACCTGAAAGATGACCAAGAGAAAATATTAATGTTTCACATAATCAGTAATGCTAGCATTTTTCAGGATTAATCTTTACAATTGAAAAAATTATTTATTATAACACAAGTTCCTTCAAATGTTAAAATATGATGGATCTAGGGAGTAGGAAACAGATCTAATTTTTTTTTAAAAAATCACTTTTTTAAAAATACCAACCAACAATGATGAAAATAATTTGTAATTTATACATACAGAAGTTCATGCAGTTGAAAAAAATAATACATATTTTCAACAATAGAAACCACGTTACAAACTCTACAAGAACATAAAGAGTATTGTAGCTACGACCAAATCTATCTTCTTTATTTATTATCATGCAGTGGTTTCCTCTTACATCATCATACAAAGCAACATTGATGTTCTCTTTGCTTGATGACAGTTATGCAGAAATAAAATTCAGCTAAGTAGCCATTTTCATAATTGTGTCTAAAAGTTTTGTTTTTATTATTAATTTCTTTCCATCTTATTGCCTTACAAAGAGTCCAAGAGAAAATAATTTCTGAATTTCTCCTTGCAAAGTATCTCAAGAGAAAACTCCAGAAATTCATCTGCACTATCAGCAACTGCGTCCAGAATATACCACAAGCGATCAGGGAACTGCAAAGTCATATACATTTCAGGCAAGAATGATTCAGTTTGATTTTTATTTGTGCTCACTGAAGTCTTACTTTCATGTTTTACATCAGCAGGCAAACATTATTTGATGTTGCTATTTATTAATAAAAGCACCCCATGTTTTAATTAACTAGTTCTTCACAAGGAAAGCAGATTATTAAGTGAAATGCTCTTTGCCAACTGAGGTTAATAAAAACTCTCAGAACCAAGTGGGATGACTTTTACCATGGCAACCAAAGCTTGGAACTATCAAGTACATCAAAGCTCACATTTGATAAAATGGATTGACACTAGACACAGCTTTCCTGAAGAAAAGCAGGGGAAGGAATGAGGAATTGTGGAGTTACACAGAATAGTGACACATGCTGTACGTTATGCAGTTTTTGCAGCAACTGTCTATAAAATCTCAACATCCAAAACACAGCCCTACTAAAGGTGCTGTATAAAGATATGTTTCTGCTTAAAACTGATGGAAATTCTGAGTAATATTTCTGTCCAGGGATGTACTAGATAAATTATCCTACCTTATTAGTAAGAGGAGAATAGTACTTAAAGCAAAGTAAGTACAAAATATAACTGGGTCAATATGTCTAGGTATTGTGCATGGAACATATACAGGTTTTAAGGAACCTATGGCTTTGTTTTATTTTTCAAGTTACAACATTTTAATTCTTGGACCACCTATCTGTCATTTTTTCTTTCCTTTGCCTCTCTGAGCATAAATAGTAGTTAAACTTGGAATATGAAGCTTTGTTGTCCAAAAATCATACTTTTTATTGGAGATAAAAAAAAATTTCACTGATTTCAGTAGAGTGAAGGTTTACTTTTCATTTTTGGAAATGCTCTTTTGACATTACGTGCATTAAGCAGTATGATAACACAATTCTCACCCAGCATGGGGGTAAAGAGGAAATGTGAAAAAGAAACAGCTGAATATATTAAGACATCTCAACACCGATTAAGTATTGCAGGCGGAAATCAAATACAAGTATGAGGGTCTGCTTCATCACCAAGCAGTTGAAAGAGAAATTAAAGAAGATAAACTATAGAGAAACAAAATGAAATCTTTATATCAGCCTTCACTATTGAGGATAAGGAAATCAAGTTGAAGTACTAACAATAATAGAAGGATCTATGTAAGAGTTGCTATCTGATCACAGGAAGCAAAATAGCAGTAAATCACTAGAGCCCAATAGCATTCACACACTCAGAGCACTGAAGAAATTAAAAAACGAAGCACATAAATAATAAATAAAATAAAGCACTAATTACTGAGGGCTGGAAGGTGGTCAGTGCTGTGTACTTATTTTTCAAAAAAGCAGTTAGATGTGATTGGAGAAAAGTAGGAGAGAAAATTTTGGTAAGTTTTAGTTCAATAACACTGATTGAAGAATGAAAAACAAGGAAAGCATTCTACTTCTTGCCATGGCTAATGTACATTGCTGAGGGACCATATTGATACATTTGAATATAAAAAACAATATGCCTGCAAAACCCCCACAGGTTCTGTGGGGCACTTAGAGCCTGAGATCATCATACTGATACCACCTGTTAGCCTTCTGCAGACAAACTAGACACAGCTGTGTCATTGAGGAGAGGAATCCTGAAGTGAGAAGCTACAGCTTGAAAACTAGCCCTGGTAAGGGGTCACTCACTGACAGGTCAAGCATTCTGAAGGGTCTAGAGCTCTTTGATGTCCCAGAGTTGCTGTCTTGCCCCAACCCAGTATTCATCAGAAGAGCTGCATGGGTCAGTCTTAGCTGTAAGATTTAATGCAGATCTGGATATGACTCATTTCCTTCATCAAATAAAATTTGATTGAAAGGGAGACCTGTGGATTTTAAAACAATGGGGACAATACTTCTTGTTTCCTATTGTCAAATAAAGCTTTTTAAAAAGGAATTGTCAGGATCATGAAATTATGACCATAAGGATAGAGAGCAGGAGACCATCTCTCTACCTTATGGAATGCCAAAGCAGAATAGATCAAATCTTTGCTTTCTGTCATTGTTTCACCCCTTTCTCCGTGCCTCTAATCCTAGGCAAACTTTCACTGAAATCCATGGCAGTATAGCTCTAGGTGTTCTAAACCAGAAGGACTGTGAGATTTGGCTTCCACTTCTCATACTTTATTGAGACATGTATTTTTAAGAAAAATCTGGGTAAAACGCATGGGAAAAATTAATTTTCAAACTGAAATTGGGTCACTTGTTCCTGAATTGCATCTTGTCTTGAGTCCATTAGTATTAAATCATTTTTCTGCTTTTTTTGAAGTTACTTCCTTTTTTTTTTTTTCAGCCCTCCTAACAAAGGCATTCCCTTGATGACTATATTTTTGTTATTTGCTTCTCTGAATATAAGTAGATTTTATGACAAAGAGCAAGCAATGTTATCTGTCTCCACTTTCCTTGAAAAATATGTAATGGAGCTAGATGCCTTTTCCTCACTTTTTTCATGCAAGTGTGTTTCATTCTTGTATTTTTCCTTTTGCAATCCTCATTTATTCTTAGGTAACCTCCATTCACTTTTACCATACTGAGTTCTGAGCCTAGGTCTACAGTGTGTCTGACATAGGCAGTGGAAACACTGCTCTACACAGACTCAGAAAGGATTTGAATCTACTTTGCCTAGGCTCTGATCTGGTAAGAACTTGCTCTCTGACCATATCTTAAGTCATAATCAGAGACTGACACAGAACTAATAAGACCCAGACAAAGCCTATGTTATATCTACTTACTTTAGTTACATGCTTTTTAAAAAACTTGGATATCTGGAGAGGTATATTTATCCAGTACTGCACTTTTGCTGAAGAATCATTAACGGCAGCTCCTAATTTTGAGATCCACAGGTTCTAGGCTTAGTATCCAAGTGCACAAAGACATCTTCCTACACTTAAAGATATTTTTAAGTCACATTTCAAGACAGATCTGAATCACTTTCAGAATGTTGGCTGAACTAAACCTTTCCTTCTGGGTTAACCATTCTTTGTGATTTGATATTCTGCCAGGGGTCTTTATAGATTATATATGTATCTAGCGTGGCATCACATCTTATGGCGTTCTTATTCCTGAGGGAGTAGAAAAAAGATTAAATGTTTCCTGGAAATAAACACCATCAAAGTTTTGTCTTTTGCTCTAGTGGATAAGACTTAAGCATCTATACCGCATAAACTTTTTTAAAAACATATTTCTTGTGTATAAATAAAATATAATGCAATGATTTAACTGTGGGAATTAATCTGAAACCAAAACCCTACTTGCCACCTTCCACAAAGATATTTTCTTCTTTATCTGTGAGCATGTATAAACATGTCTGGGGAAATTTTCAATGGGCCATAGTCTGCCATTGCCTTGCTAAATAGGAAAGCCTTTATGCATATTGTAGAGAGAAAAGGGAAAGTTAAAGACAGAATGTCATCAACTTTTACTGTGAGAAAAGCTGTAAACACTACTATAAATGGTTAAAGCTAAAATGTCAGAATAACAAAATCTCTTTTCTCACGCCTTTATAGTTGACAGTTTTCAACAGTCGTCAGATAGGCTGGAGTGGGAAAAGACTCACATTTATGCTCTGCTTATCTATGGGTTCATCTGAGGAGTAAGAAGGACAAACAAAGTAATAAATATAAAAGAAACAGAAAGCATCTGACAAGAAAACCAAAGAAAAGAACAAAAGGAAATAGACCAATTAAAGAGGTCTGCCTGAGGACAAGGAAAACAAAAAAATCTGTTGTCAAATGGATTAAACCAAGGTTAAAGCAATTAAACCATGAAGACCTGAAAGCAACAACAGGTTTTGGAAAGATAAGAGAGACACAAAATGAGAGGAAGCAAATTCTGCAGCTGTCTGCAAGAACCAGAAGCTGATGCTAGCAGGGTCTAAGGAGGCAGTGTAGCTGTGCTGTGTAGCTTGCGAGAGCATAACCTTATAGGCTTTAAGAGTTCGGTTTGGTAAATTACTTGGGTTATCTGATTGCAACAGCTGTTTGTTACCATCTAAAGGAAAATGTACTCTGTCTTGAAGGATCTCACTAGGATTCAAGCCTGTACTCTCCTTTCAAAGACTGAGTCTATTTGGTGTTTGGGATTCTGGAATTCAGAACAGATTCTGTAAGCATTTACAGAAGTTTTGCTCAGAAAATTCTCATATTGGCAAAGACATGGAATCTTAGTAGCATGTTGTGGGTAATCAAATTTGTTGGTTCATAGTAATATTATTCTTACGGAGGATGGACTCAAATCCTGACTAGTTTTTACATGTAAAATGTTTCCACAAGATACCTGTCCTCTGTTACTATAAAACCTGCTGTCAAATGTTAAAGACGTTTTTCCTCTCCCTTCTCAACACAGTTAGTGAAAGAATGGAAATCAGTGCCCATACTGGCCTTTAGTTTTTTCAGAGTGATTAGTCTGAACATCATCTCTAATGCCATTAAATGCAGGTGTGAACTCGCTTTCTATCTCAAATTTAGTCTGTTCTCTCATACTGTCAAAGTGGAGTGCGATGGCACCTAAGCTGACAAATGCCTCATTGTAAATCCAAACTGTTATGGTTTATAGGTTATGGCCAAGGCTGAGTCTGCTCCACCTCTCTTTGCCAGAAGATATCTTCCTTTGACTAAACAAAATGAGAAACTATCACCAAGCTATAGCCAAAAAGTGGATGGAATATATGAATGTGTAGATTGGTGCATATTTTAGTTTATTCGCTCAAGTATGTTTCTTATGGCTTACATCCTTACTGGTCCTGGCTAAATCAATTTATTTTAAAAAGGTACAGGTACAAAATCAGGCATTTCTATGCAACTTTAAAATTGTTAGTGTGGTTCACGGCATAGTTTAGACTCACGTCAATGAGTACTTTCATAAGCAGTACTCAAGTACAGTTTGGAGGTTAGTATGGGCCAGAAACCACTCCTAGCAGACAGTTTGAATGAAGCCTTTCTGCTTTGAGCAGTAGGAAAGTTTAACTGTGGGAACATGAGCCGTGCTGAGCCAGAAATGAGTCGCTGCCTTGTATTATTTACTGTTCCGTAGAGGTAACCAAAGCAGTGAGAACGGTTACAAGGTTATGCAAACTTCTTATATTAAAGAAGACTCTAGCTAAAATGCTTTATTTGTGACTAGATAATCTATTTGCAGTTATTCACCAGTGGAAAGTCTCTTGTAAGCAGCATTTATTTTTTCAGCTAAACCTGGACTGAATACAAAATCACATAAAGAGGAAAAAGTTTCAGCTGCCATTAAATACTTGGAAGACCTGGCCCTGCTCTTTGCACCGTGCTGCAGATATTCTGTCCTAGGACTTCTGAGTCCTAACAAGATATTTAAGGTCATATCTCCTAGTTTGTTGACTATGGCAGCTTTTCTTTCCCTGATTGATGCAAATGACTGCTTCTGCTAAAAAATAATCCCCTTCTCACTGACAGTCATACTGCAGAGAATCTTTTAAGTGGTAAGAGGCAAATCACAAAAGTGAGTCAGCTAATCAGTCAATCAGGAAAAGAGCAAAGATTGGCCATGCAGCAATCTCATATGTACATATTCCCCGTTGCATCAGTGTCAAATTCAAAATGCAGGTGCATAAATGCTCTTTGATGGCTGCACAGCCAGTCATCATTACATACTTCAACCAGTTGATAGGTATGCTCAGTAGTGTGAATCACTGTTCAAATTTTCTTCTCACCAGAGGGAGTGTTTTCTTTTCAGATTCATTTCCTTCAAGACCAATGTTTTTGAAAGAAAATAAGAAAGATGGATGAGCAGTATGGGGATTCTAGCTTATTGGAATAAGAGATAAGTTTAAATAGCCTCTCTCATTTGCTCTTCCCTTTTGGTCATCTTTCCTCTGTCATTCATGTCTTCTCCATTATAGGAGCTTTAAGAATCACAGAATCATAGGGTTTGGAAGAGACCTCTGGAGATCAAGTCCAACCCTCCTGTTAAAGCAGATTCCCTACAGTAGGTTGCACAGGAAAGCATCCAGATGGATCTTGAATATCTCCAGAGAAGGAGACACCACAACCTCTCTGGGCAGCCTGTTCCAGTGTTCTGTCACTTCACAGCAAAGAAGTTCTTCCTCATGTGCGTATGGAGCTTCCTGTGTACCAGTTTGTGCCTGTTGCCCCTTGTCCTGTTGCTGCACACCATTGAAAAGAGCCTGGTCTCGTTCGACTCCCACACTTCAGATATTTATAAACAGTGGTGAGATCTCCTCCCAGTCTTCTCTTACCCAGGCTGAACAGACCCAGGTCTCTCAGCCTTTCCTCTAAAGGGAGAAGCTGCAGGCCTTATAGTCTTTGTAGCCCTCCACTGGACTCTCTCTAGTAGTTCCCCATCTTTCTCATCTACCTCATACTTCCTAAGCTTTGCTACAAGAATGTTGTGAAAGACAATGTCAAAAGCCTTGCTGAAGTCAAGGTACACAACATCCACTACTCTCCCTTCATGTACGCAGCCAGCAATGGCATCATGGAAGGCTACCACATTGGTTGAGCATGATTTCCCCTTGGTGAATACATGTTGACTGATAACCTTTTTTTCTTCCACTTGCTAGGATATGGCATCCAGAACAAGCTTCTTCATCACCTTTCCAGGGATAGAACTGAGGCTGACTGACCTGTGGTTGCCCAGATCCTCCTTCTTGCCCCTTTTGAAGAATGGTGTGACATTGGCTTTCCTCTGAATAACCCACTTTTAGTCAATGACAGTCAATACTCAGTGCAATCATGCAAATGCTTACTGTCTCCAATTTTATGCACTCAATCTAGTTATTTACTTCAGAATTCTTGATTTCGTAAGACTTCAAGCAGAGGTCTTTTTTCCAAAAGAAAAGTCAGAGCTTACACATCTGGCTCCTGTTCTGACTGGTTGTGGGGAAGTGTCTGTTTCTCTGGGTTGTTTATGTCAAAGTCTGGAGACCGATTTTATAATGTGGCCATTTAAATTAGGTATCTCAAATTAAATATGGGAGGGCACCTTTTTAGTGTTCCGAAACTGTTAAAGCCAATCTAGGTTACTGCTGACAAATCAATTTGCTCCATGAAATAGTCACTTTTACTCTCTTTCCTGGTGTTCCCTGACATTGGAGCATAGCTGTGACTAGCCAATAATTTCAGGATGCTAGCATTGTAAGGTAAAATTACCTTTGCAAAAAATGATCTGGCTTTTTAACTCCCTTGACCATCTCACTTTGGCTGTGGAGCAGTAGTCAGTGGAGAGAGAAGGAATGAAAATTAGAGAATGAGGAGTGTGGGACTCCAATCCAAATCAGCAGTGATATAGATTGTTGAAAATTGTTTTGAAATAGCATCATAAAGTCAAAATCTAGAAAAAAATCACACAGTCAAGCTCAAAGATGCAACATAAATCTGTAATGCACCTTGTTTTCAGAACTAATTGACAATGTTGACTCAGGTAACTATGCCTGGCTAAAGATGCTAGTCTCTTGCATAAGAGGTAGCAATTGGGCCACACCAGGGAGCAGGAGAACTGAATGAGTTCCAGGTCTTTCGCAGCTGCAAGGATATTGCAGCATAGCTTGACCCTCTGTTATCTTATAGTCTCCTTTCCAGTATTTGGAATTGGGCCATTTTGTGTCCTGCAGCATAAAATTGTGACCAGGCAGAAAGACAGAAAGAAAGGGCCCAGGAAGGAACTATATTCCTGATCATATCTCTTTGCACATGTGAAAATAGATTCATGTTCCTCAGTGTTAGCTCTGAGACTAGCTACCCAAAGCTTTTCTGACCCATGAGCCATATAGAAGGTTTGCTATGGCACTATGCCTGACTTGGTAAGCACATGACTTACTAGCTTTGGCACAGTATCAGCCCAGTGTGGCTAAGCAGTTTCTACGTAGTTCTGACCGGTTTAGAGTACAAGTAGAACAAGAGTAGGTTTGTCTGTACGCATCTGCAGACGTTAGATGTTACAACATTTGATTAAGTGGTGACAGTTCTCCAATGCTTCTCTTTGAGTTATATTTAAGTAGGAGCATCAGATAGTTACAGACACTTACAGGGAGCTGGGACCACAATCTAGACACTCCTCTTCCTATTTGAAAACTTGACATTCTCTTCTACTTCTCTTCAACAGTCTTAGCCTCTAGGTAGCCTCTGCTAGAAAATTAGATTAAAGAAGATAATGGGAAGGTGCTTCAGTATTGTAAATGAAGATACTAAATATCAAGAACACAAGAGTTATGGAGATTGAAGAGCAACCAAAGAATTTCAGAGAACCAAGTATAGAAGGCAAAGAAATGGCTCTATTTCTTTCTATTTCATTTTTCCTTCCTCTCTTTCTGTCCCTGTGAGATACTTGAACTCTCATCTGAACAGAAAATCAGCTTAATCTTCCCAGCCGGACATACACTTTCCTGGGCCATAGAATATACAAATTGAAATCTGCAGCAGCTAAGGCATAAGGCATCTAACACAGAGGTCTTCCAATTCACAGCTAGTTGTGGTAACTGTCCTTATATCAATATTATGCCTTCGATATTAACCGTGGATTTCAGTAACTAAACATTTGGTGCCTTCAGGATTTGGATGGCTGTCAGTCTAAACGTAGAGTGCAGAAGAGCTGTAAATGGAGATTAGTACCTATTACTCCAGAAAAGGCAATTCTGAATCTACTTGTTTAAATTCTTTCAGAAGTTACATGTTAAGTACTAAGATATCCATTGAATGTAGAAACTTAAGCACTTAGACAAAGTTGGAAATCTGGTCAGCTTCTATTTGGGATTGAAAGGCCTTTCAGACACTTGAATATCCAAGGAAGACAAGCAGAATGAGACATGAGCCAGCAGTGTGCCTCAGCAGCCATAAGAGCAAACCGCATTTTGGGGTGCATTAAACACAGTATAGTCAGTTGTTCAAAAGAGGAGATTCTCCTGCTATGCTTTGCAGTAGTGTGGCCTCACTTAGAATATTGTGTGCAGTTCTGGGCTCCAACGTATAAAAAGGACATTAAAGTTCTTGAAAGCATTCAGAGGAGGGCAGCAAAGCTTGTAACAGGTATGGAACGTGTGTCCTGTGAGGAGAGTCTGAGGATTCTGATGTTGTCCAGTCTGTAGGAGAGGAGGCTGAGAGGTGACTTCGTTGCTCTTTGCAGCTCCCAGGAGAGGGCAAGCAGAGGGCAATACCGGGCTCTGCTCCTGGGAACCAATGACAGAACATGTGGGAACAGCACAGAGCTGAACCAGGGAAGGTTCAGACTGGATATTAGGAAAAATGTTTTTACCATGAGGGTGGTCAAACATTGCAATAGGCTTCCTGTACAAGTATACGATGTCCTATGTCTGCCAGTATTCAAAGAACATTTGGACAATGCCCTCATTAATATGCTTTAACTTTTGGTTAACCCTGAGGGTAGGAGGGCTCTACAGAGCGATCTGGATAGGCTGGATCAATTAACTGAGGCCAATTTTACAAAGTTCAACAAGACCAAGTGCTAGGACTGGCACTTCAGTCACAACGACCCCATGCAATGCCACAGATTTTGGGCAGAGTGGCTGGCAAGCTGCAGGTAGAAAAGGATCTGGAGGTAATGGTCAACATTCAGTGTGTGAGCCAGGAGTGTGCCCATGTGGCTAAGAAGGCCAATGGCATCCTGGCTTGTATCAGAAGGAGTGTAGCCAGCAGGAGCAGGGAGGTGATCGTCCCCCTGCACTCAGCTCTGGTGTGGCCACACCTCGAGTACTGTGTTCAGTTTTGGACCCTTCATTACGAGAAAGACATTGAGGCCCTGGAATGTGTCCAGAGTAGGGCAACAAAGCTGGTGAGGGGTCTGGGGCACAACTCCTATGGCTGAGTGAACTAGGATTGTTTAGTCTGGAGAAGAGGAGGCTTAAGGGTGACATTATCGTTCTCTACAACTACCTGACAGGAGGCTGTAGCAAGGTGTGGGTCAGTCTCTTCTCCCATGTAACAGCAATAGGACAAGAGGTAATGGCCTTAAGTTTCACGGGGTGATGCTCAGGTAAGAAATTAGGAAAATTTTCTTCTCTGAGAGTGATAAGGCTTTGGAACAGGCTGCCCAGAGAAGTAGTGGAGTCACAGTCTCTGGAGGTGTTCAAGAAACATATAGGTGTGGCATTTAGGGACATGGCTTATTTGGCATGGTGGTGATGATCTGACAGCTGGACTAGATGATCTTATCATAGAATCATAGAATAGTTTAGGTTGGAAGGGACCGTAGAGATCATCTTGTTCCAACCCTTTTTTATGGGCAAAGACACCTCACACTAGAGCATGTAACTCAAAGCTCCACCCAGCCTGGCCTTGAACACCTCCAGGGAGGGGGCATCCACAGGTTCTCTGGGCAACCTGTTCCAGTGTCTCATCACTGGAACAGGTTGAGGTCTTTTCCGTCCTTAGAGGTTTCCAATCATAGAGGTCTTTTCAAACCTTAATTATTCTATGATTCTACAAAGAGATTAAGCAGTTGGACTAGAAAATCTTTGAAGGTCCCTTCCAACTGAACAGTTATTGTATTCTATTCTGTTCTATTCTGTTCTATTCTGTTCTATTCTATTCCAGTGTGGAAAGAGACTTTTTAAAGTATTTAACCTTGCCACCACATTGTGGCCAACTCTCACTGTCTTACTATTATTGTAGTCTATATTTCAGTTTGCCCTCCTAAATTTTATCAAATTCAGTTTTAACAACAACTTTCATTAAATTAGTTCATACATTAGATCATTAGTATTCCTATGTATTTGAAGGGTTGATTTTTTTTTTCTTATTTTAGTCAGTACCTTAACTGAGATACAGAGCGGTGTCTTAGTTTCTAGCCTGGTATGAAGCTATGTTCTAGAAGGAAAACAAAACCGATAAGTAGTGATGTTTACAATTCTTGCTGTACAGAGCCAAGGACATTTCAGTTTTCTCAGCTTATTGTACTGCCCTGCCAGCAAGAGGGCTGAGGAGGGGAACAAGGAGCTGGGAGGGGACAGGACCAGAGCAGCTGACCTAAACTGGCCAAAGGAATATTCCGTACCATATGACATCGTATGAACTATAAAACTGAGGGAAGTTAGCTGGCGAGGTGCCACTACTTGGGACTGGCTGGGCAACGGTTGCAAGTGGTGAGAAATTGCTTTGCGCATCACTTGTTTTGTATATAATTATGACTACTATTATTTTATTCCATTTTCCTTTTCTGTCTTAGTAAATAGTTTCTATCTCAACTCACAAGTTCTACATTTTTTTTCCAATTCTCTCCCTCATCCCAGCTGGAAGGAGGGGGGGTGAGCGAAAGCCTGTGTGGCATCTAGCTGCTGCCAGCTCAAACCACAACACTAGGAAACGTTTTCTTCATGGAATAGTAAATCTAGATCTTTGTTTACAGATTATGCAAATTACGTGATATTGCTCTTGGGGAATAAAAAGCTGTGATTGCCCAATTAAAGACTGTACAAGAACATGGGAGATTTGTATATTTATCTTTAGTATATCTAGACTTTGCAGTGATTCACTGTAGGCCTTTAGATTATCCATGATCAGTTTTAATTGGGATAGAAGCCACCATCAGAAAGATCTGATTTGAATGAGAGGGTAAGAAGGATATTTCAGCTAGGCATTTACATTGCCAAGTTTTTAGTATTTCTTTATTTTCAGAAAAAAGAAATAACTCTTTTAAATATATTTATCAGTTGAATCACATAAAGACTTCCAATTTTCTAGACAGAAACATAAGTGTTTACTGCAAACATAGGCAGAGATATATTAACCAAATACTTCCCTTAAAATGAGCAGCTGATACTGACACCAGCTCAGAGTTACATGCTACCAAATATGACTTCTCATTCTGTTCCAGCACTTGGGGAGTCCCATTACCTCCCAGTCCTATTCTTTGGATATTCCCATTAAAGTCCAGCAGTGTTCAAAATGAAGAAAAACATCATAATCAGTTTCCATCCAATTTCTTATAATCCACAGTATTTAATTAAAGTCTATTCCTCTTTCATCTTAAACTATTACAAATGTTGTAGGGTACAGCTAATCAAAAAACAGTTGCAAAACATAGCTCTTTTATAATCATGAGTTGAACTTTTTGATGAAAGTTTAAAAGAGATTGCATGCTGTGATAAGCTAAATGTTGTCCAGCATCTTTTGTCTAGTATCAGAACTTTAAAAGGAAAAAAAAATAAGTGGCTTTAAAAGGAAAAAAATAGGTTTTTCATTTGCTTTAGGGTTTGATGATATATACTAAAAGGGTTAGCAGAGATGAAACAGTTGGAGCAGAAATTTTCTTTGTTTCAGTTCTTCTGAACCTATTTAGGCACTTTTTCATGGCTGGAGAACTATGAAGTGAAATAAAGATATTAGAAAG
This sequence comes from Penelope pileata, assembly GCA_013396635.1. Classification (NCBI taxonomy): domain Eukaryota; kingdom Metazoa; phylum Chordata; class Aves; order Galliformes; family Cracidae; genus Penelope; species Penelope pileata. The sequence goes on from WBMW01003379.1 coordinate 237,102, forward strand.
ATCAATGGTATGAGTGACAGAAAGATAAATTTTAACCATAGCCTCTAAAACTCAACAACCTCTGCTAATTAGTTTTTATTCAGATCTATACTTATGAATTAATATTTTGTTAGAATAATGTCCTTCTATTAAATTTAAGCCTATCTGACACCATTTCTTGAAGTATTCAAAAAATAATGAAAAAGACACTCCATACATGACGGTCTGCATGCTTTTACAACTAGAAGCAATAAAGCCTGATTGACATTTTCTACTTATTTTTTGAGGAGAATGAGGGGGGAGGTTTATGTATACACATATACACATATCCATCTGCAATTACATAAAAACATAAAATAAAGAAATATTCTCTTAGACAGAAGTACAGAACCTCACTGACATAATCAAAGAAAAACAATCTTTATAGGACAAATAAAAATAATAAATAAACTACTCGCCTTTGTCTTCTACCAGCCTTTTATATTTATTTTGTTAGAGCTGCTGTATAATTTATTGAAGAAACTGAAGAGGTGGTCATTTTTCACAAGGTTTGTGGACTTTGAATTATCTCATAGATTCATGTGATAAAAAAGTTACTGTATAGTCCAGGTTCTTATGTTCATACTCTGAAAACAATCACTTTTAAGAAAGCTTTTCCTTCTGCATACCAGTAGGAAGAACAGTTATAAAATTGTCAGGAGACTTTTCCTCTAAGGAGCAGGAATGTATTTGTAGAAAAGGCTACGAGTCTATTTTTTTAAAGATTGAAATTGCTTACCAAAGAGGTCATATAAATCAAATTTATGTAGCATATCTTTATGCACGCCAAGGCCCCTGAGCCTACTGAAGCTGAAATCCTTCATGAGTTTTCTGGAACTTGCTATTTCACTCAGACAGTAAATGTTTTGCTTCGTGCTTAATCTAGTTAAATGGTGAGAGATTTCACACACTTAGCTACTATGTCCAAAAACAACTTTCTCATACAGCTGGAACACAAACATTGGTTTTCTTAGCTGTCTTGAGCTTGGTATGTGTTATAAGAATGACATCACACTTTGTCTGTGAGGGTTGACTTGAGAAATTTATCTTTTCCCATGTTAATGTTGCCAGTGATATGATTATATTGTATAAGCAGGGTATTAAACTGAAAGACAGACCTTACCACAAACCCTACATTTTAACTGCTTGGAGCAGAATTAATGCATGCTTTTTCTCTGGAAAACTCTCTTATGAACACCTGCTGCATTTATAAGAAAAAATAAAAATATCAGCAGTAGTACTCAAGTACACCTAATAGTAGATTGTTACAGCTCTGACTGATTGTCAAAGCATAATGTGGAGGCAGTTTGTAGAGAGATTTTATTTATTTTCCTAAAACTTCTAAGTAAATTGAAAAAAAGAAAAGCTATTCGGCCCACAAGCCCTTCTGCAAATGACAATAACACAGAAATAAGATTAAATAAGATTTAAGATTGAATAATAAACAACTGGAAAATCACAGGTATTAAAAACATCTGATTTTGTATATAGGTTAAATTAAATAGCCAAATGATTAGGACTAAGCATTCAGAGATGAACTGCATCTAGGATTGCTGGTGTGAGTGATGTCCTTTCATGGAAGAGTTGATTAAGAAAGTATGTTAGCATTTTTAGCTTATAAAACTGTTAGTTTCATACAGAACCAAAGTATAGAATCATAGAATCATAGAAACACAAGGTTGGAAAGGACCTACAAGATCATCTAGTCCAACTGTCCTCCTATCACCATCACTACCCACTAAGCTACTAAATCATGTCCCTTAGCACCTCATCCAGACGCTTCTTGAACAGCACCAGGGACAGTGACTCCACCACCTCCCTAGGCATGCCATTCCAGTGCCTGACCACTCGTTCAAAGAAAAAGTTTTTCCTCATATCCAATCTAAATTTTCCCTGGCGCAACTTATGGCCATTCTCTCTTGTCCTGTCAGTCATTATCTGGGAGAAGAGGCCGACCCCCTCCTCACCACAACCTCCCTTCAGGAAGCTGTAGAGTGTGAAGCATCATTATCGTGTCCTATACTATGGCACTGGAAGGTACTTATCATTTTGCCTATGGTCAGTCAAAACATGTCAGTAGAAAGTCTCACATCCTTCATACAGATGGGTAGGGGTCAGAGCTGATCACTATACCAAAAATAGCTAGTCTCATTGGCCTTTTGCCATCATCACCATCATCTGTGAAGCAGTCCCCTCTGTCATCCCCATGCATATGTTCTTCCTCTTCTTTTTTAGTGTCATGGCCTTGAGGGCACACAGTCCCCTACGGAACCATCACCCACTCTCTTGGGCCCAGGGATCTCTGAAAGCTCAGGCTATTGCTCTCAAGCCCCTGTGTGAACTGTGTGATGGGAGTACCTGTCTGAAGCCCTGTACTCCAGATGGATCTCAAACTCATGCTGCAGGCAGCTTGTCTTATGGATGTGTCCCTCACATATCTCATAGTTTATCTCCAGACCTGCCTGTGGCCTTGTCTCCTTTTGCTCCTGACTGGATTCCTAGTGGGCACCAGCCCTTATTCACTCCTTTGCCCTGGTTGTGGACTGACCACGTTACCACCCCCCTACCCTGTCCCTGTGTTCAGGCCCCAGGGGTTAGGGCACTTTTGTGGTTCCCTCTTAGCAACTGGTTCAATATCCCTTGGAGAGCATTCAGACTTGGCTGTACCCTGACACCATGTAAGTTCTCTTCCTGTTTGATGTGATCTGTTTATTATCTATTTTGAGTTGTAATAAATAGAAGGCTGTCCTGTAAGGAATTAAGAGAAGTGTGACCCAAAGTTTGGAGTCAGGCCATTTAAAAACTTGGTAGCATTTGGGAGAGTTCAGATACAGGAGATATGAAAATAGAGTTGGACTCAAACAGAAGGGTCAGGGATTGATTTACAGGAGTGAGATGCTGTGCATTCCTAGGCTAGATGCACTACAGTTTTTCTTAAGATTTGAACAGATAAATAGCTCATGCTTTGAAGTGAACAAACGTAAATGTGAGATGATATATCTCTGAAAAAAAAACTACTTTAACTCTTTCAGTTCATAGGAGTTTATTTGGAAATGAAGTCTAAAGCGGGCATGTCCAACCCACAGCCCACAGGCCACATGAGGCCCAGCACAGCTTGTACTGCAGCCCAGTCCTTGCCATCACACTGTCATTGTGGCAGGTCTTTCCCACTGAGTGGCCCAGACCAGACTCAGGCACGCATCTATTGCTGAGCACAAACAAACGTTGGTGTGGGATGAGCACTGCCCAAGCTGAAACCAGGATGAGGGGCGGGTGCAGTGCAGTGCTAGCTCAAGTTCTAGCAAATAATTTTATGCATTTGATACATTAGCTAAACACAGTCCTGTGAACAGCAAAAATGTGTAGCCTTGCTTTCCATTTTGATAAAGGAACTTGAGAATGGACTTCAAGACTGCAAAAAAAATCATCAAATTTCTGGTATATTTGCGACTCCATTTTCAGTCAACATAAATGCATTACCTGTGAATTTTCAAACGGAATATATAGAGTTGTAATCAGACATTCAACTAAAACAAAACATTGATCATGTCTCTTTACTAGACTTTTATAATACCTATTTTACCAAAGAAAACATCCCTCGCTTCACAATCACACCTTCATTTGCTTTTGGACAGTACATATGTCTGTGAACAACTTTTTTCAAGAATGAAACGCATGAAGGGTAAAATTAAATTAAAAATCTCTGACATACACCTTGAGAACTCACGAAGAACTGCAACCACTTCCAGTGAACTAGAATGATGCGTTAATTTCACAAAACCAAGGTCAAATATCCCAATAGCTTTATGTTTTTGCTGCTCTTTTTTATGTTTTAATAAAAAACATTTAAAAAAATAAAATAAGTTTTGTTAGTTATATCCATTAACTATATTATATATTTTACATGCAGCTGTGTTGTATGCAATACATATGTTTTCTACACAATGCAGAGGGAAAAGCCCATAGCCATAGAGCAAAGGCAATAGAGCATATTAGGGGAGAAAATATAATTCTGTGGATGATATAAGTTTACAACAAGCCACAGATGGTAAGATGTTAACAGTAATGCAGAAAAGGCATGAGTGTTCAAGAAATATTAATGTTCTGTAATTTGGAAGAAGCAGAATGTTATATGTGTATTGGAGGAGTACAGTGAAATTCTTTTCCAGCCCATCACTAGCCAGACAACAGTAAAGGTCTTCTACTATAGATTTATGTGTTTAATCTGATAGTCTTAACAACGTGAACCAAAATGTCCTGAAGAGCTGGTTGAATTTGGCCAGCTCATGCCTTCAGTTTTTAAAGACCGTGGATAACAAGGCTAATTTAGAAAACTACAAGAACTTGTAATGGTAATGGCCCAGAGAAGACAACTGTGGCAGCCACAGTCCAACTGGATTAAAACCAGTATTAAGAAAAAAAAAAAAAAAGAAAAGAAAAGAGAAAACATTATTTTAATAAGTGATTTAGTTATGCATCAAAATCATTGTAAGTTTTTAACATCTGGTTTAGGAAAAACAGAACTTGTTAACAAAACACTGGTTTAATTCCTGAGAATATATGTTTGACCCCTAAAGATGATTGTCTAAACATAATACAGCTGAATTTCAGATGGCCTTTCCACTTACTATTGCTTCTAATTCTATACATTCCAAAATAAGTAGATGGAGAAATATCTTAAATAATTTTCAGTGGAAAGTTATTGAATAAAAAGATTCTGAGTAAACTCTCAAAAATTCTTCAGGCCTTTAAACTTGACTCGTTTTAGTGCTCCTCATATGTCAGAAGTATATCCGCTGGAAAATAGTACTGTATATACATCTATGGATAAAAGTTCAAATATTGTCATATATGACAAAATCTATGTTCAGTTCCTAACAGAAAATGTACCCAACATGCAGAGAAAACAGAGAAAGAGAGAAAGAAAATAATTGTTGTTAGTTGATCTAAATTGTTGATCTAAATTGTTGATCTAAATAGAATACATTTCAGAAAAAAATATTTAGTCACTAATAAGTACATACTGGAATCAAGGAATAAGAACTTTGGGTCAGGTCACATGCCAAATCTATAAACAAATCCTTTGAGATTTTCTAAGAACTGCTTTTTCTTCTCATTTTTTTAAAAAAATACTTCTTACATTTTAGCCAATAAATTAAAATGGTAAGAATTCTTTCCCATGACAGTTTTGATATATTACTTTGGCCTGTTTTCATTATTTAAAAAGCTGTATAAGCTGCTGTACATGTACTTATTCAACATCTTTTTCCAAACAGTGTAGTAGACTAAATGTAAAATTAAAATGCCAGCATATTATTTACTATTGTAGAAAGGTGGCTATTGTGTAACCACACTGTTGCTCCTTCCTACTGTTTCACTAACATCAGGCATCTCTCTCACACTCTTCCTTCCTACTCCTCTGTTCCTCAGTCTGCATTCCTTTAGCTTCATTTCCAGTTGAGTGATGCACATGTTTTCCTCATGCTAGACCTAGCTACTGGTCTAAATAAATTTAACTCAGTAACTCAGAAAAAAATAATAAATAAAAAGCAATAAGCCAACTACACAAACAAACGAACAAACAAAAACAGAACAAAAACAAATACATTTCTGGCAGATGAGACAATTGGATTCACTGACTATGCAGCCAGATGAAGACCAAGTCAAGAACATGTAGCTAAAGCCTTAAAACAGAGAGCAAGTGAGCAAGAAAGAGAGTGGAGTGAGTAGAATTTCCCACTATGGCAAGACTGAGCAATTAGGTCAGTTCATCCGTAGCATCTGACTACAGCATGAGTTGCAAGAAATATACCCATTTGCTGTTCTTGTATGCGTTCCCTTTGGATCTTCATCTAAACCAACAAACATCAACTTCTTATTTTCACATTCATTCATCTACTAGAATATACTTGCAGAAGCATATTATCAGATATGCACAAACAAACAAATAAAAAAAAAGGTAAATTAATCCATAAGTCCAAACCCACTGATCAGACTATAGCTCAAAGTTATCAAGCCAAGGTTTTCAAAAATGGCTTGTTGACTATACAGAATCACAGAATTGTAGGGGTTGAAGAGACCTCTAGAGATTATCGAGTTCAACTCATCTGCCAATGCAGGTTCGCTAGAGCAGGTTGCATAGTTTGGCATCCAGAGGGGTCTTGAATATCTCCAGGGAAGGAGACTCCACAACCTCCCTGGGCAGCCTGTTCCAGTGTTCTGTCACCCGCACCGTGAAGAAGTTCTTTTGCATATTGGTGCGGAACTTCCTATGCTCCAATTTTTGGCCATTTCCCCTTGTCCTGTCCTCACATTCATTTTATTTTGGGGTCTACTTTACCTAGTATGATGAAGTATAGAGCAGCCAGATTCAAAGTCATTATCTGTTCATGTTTCCCCCTAGACATCTCCAGCCTCCTAATCAGTGACAGTTATGATGCACTCCACTAACTAGAGATACAGTGCTATTTTCTACATACGAGTTTTGTCAGCATCTTAAGTCTCTTCTAGAAAGACCACCTGTGGGTAAATGCACCGAGTCCCTGCAGCTATTCACTCATTCATTACCCTTTAGAGTCACCAAATCAAGGTTTGCTATTAAATGTCTTAGAAATACTTCTTAGATATTAAAAGAATAGCTTAAACATATGAACAATTTCTCCATGGAGGAAAATTCATGGAAGTCACAGAATTCTTTACTATTGTGTATTATGAAGCATTATGAGTTAAATATAAACTACATACATTAAGTCAAATGACTAAAATTCTAACATTACTTGAAGAAAGTTTTAATATAACTTCATTTCATTTCATTTTGTAGTTAGCACATCTTTAAAAGGTGATGGCTAAAAAGAAATCTCTTTTGAATTTCATCCTGTGTCATCACGAAGAATGAGTTTAAGGGAATGTCTAAAAAGAAAATGTCATCACTGAGCTTCTTTTCACTCTATCTACATTCTGATGAGGAGATCGCTTCATGCTGAGATATGGATTGCATTTTATACCTTTGAAAAGTCTTACACAAGCTGAAGAAGAGATAAATGAGTAATCCACACTCCAGTAGTCACAAATTCTACTTGCTTCAAACAAACATTTAGGTTCGCATAACTGACATTTTCTTTAAGCTAAATTAATTCAAACTAGGAATGGGCATTTTCTGAAATCTTTCTGATTGAAAGTTGGCCAAGAAATTGAAACCTAAACAAAAGCATTCCATTGGATGGAATGTTATTGTTTTGTATAGGAAGAACTTAAGAAATAGCCAAAGGTCAAATAAATTTATCTGATAGTAAAAATAGGAGATTCCAGCCTTATCTTTGACATCTTTCTTAAGAAATTAAAATTTTTGATAAGGCAGATTGGAATTTATGAAGTAAAATGAGGAGTATCTAGGTGCTTTTATCATAAGTAATTACAATGACAAACACAATCTGAGACAATCATAGTCCTGTGATCATAGCTTTCTTTGTAGCTATTTTCTTTCTGTAATCTCCTTTATACACACTTTATTTCTGCATCATAGATTTACTCTTAGAAAAATAATGTACTGCTTTCTTTTCTCATTTTTTTTTTTAAATCATCATAAAATCAATACCTTTTTTGAGAGTGAAATTTGGGGAGTGGGAGTTCAGGCAAGATCCTTGTTATGATATATCTACAGAATGAGAAGCTGGGATTGTAACCTAGAATTTACTAACAGAAGACAACAGACAAGGGAGAACCCAGAAAGGAAAGTCTCATCGATGATTTTCCTAACATTGTCCCCAGGGCCAGAATTATTTGTGTTCCTCTTTAATAAACCGAAAACTTAATGAATGTGTTAATGTGAGTGCAGGCATTCTTGTATTATCTGCCTGCAAGTGAAGAAGTTTGTAGACATAGAAGAAATTTGCAGCATGGGATTTCTGCAAGATATGCTGAACATGGCAAGACTAAGAATGACTAAAAATGAGCTTGAGGGTGAGCCAGCAACGTAATAAATGTGTTCCTTCCACTTTATCAAGCCAGCTATTAAAATAAAGAATGATAATAAAAGATAATTTAAGGAGAATTTGTCAGTTTTCACTTTGTTCATTCATTAATATTAATTTTTATAAAAGCAACATATAAGAATCTTTGACAAAGATTTGGTTCCCCCTGTGTATTCACTGTGGGGCACAATCTCAGGTTCGCAAATTTTTTTCTTTAAAAACACACAGGGCAGAAAATGAAACAGGTAATTTGTCCTGCCTTTTATTAAGTCAACAGCAAAGAGGGCAGAACTGGAATTTAAGACAATACCCAATGAAATACGATGCATCTTGTGCTGTTTTGATATAACCTTTTTTTAATATAACCTTTTTTTAATCTCCACTCTATCTCTGTGGAGTCTATTTCTTTAATGAGTGTAAAGCATGATAATCTACTAGTCTAGTTTTGTGTTTCTGCATGATTATCGTGTAGCTGTCGGGACTGATTATGTGCTAAATATAAATAATTGACTCTTGCACAGCATATGCTCATTCTTATTTGCAGAATATTATTGGTCAACGATGCAAACATCAATGTGCGAAAAGGGAAATTACAGTCATCGACAGGAGAGGAATGAACCTGTCTTTCAGAGTTGCTACAACAATGGTTGTCAGTCCACTTCAGGAAACAGAATTTCTTCTTTTTCATGTTTTTGTCAAAATGCATTCTGAGCTGAAAAAGTAAAAAGTAAATTCTTATAACCTCTTTTGAAATATTTGTAGCATCAGTGCTCAGTCAGCTTGTCTTAAGCACAATCATCTGTTAGAGATCAAATGGAAGCCTTTACAGAATCATAGAATCATAGAATGGTTCAGGTTGGAAGGGATCTTAGAGATCATCTTGTTCTAACATCCCTGCCATGGGCAAGGACACCTCCCAATAGACCAGGTTGCCCAAAGCCACATCCAGCCTGGCCTTTCTTCCAGGCCTGCTGATTCTGCATGAGATATGTGGTCCAGCAGCTTCATGAGAGTTAACAAGTAAGAAGTTTCAGTGTGGAAGTGGAAAGCTCTTCTCCTTAATCCTAACCTGTGCAGTATGGAGCTGTATGATTTATGATAGCACCCAGAAACCTGACTAGAGATCTAGGACACATTAAGTATTATGTAGCCTTTTTTTCCTCAAGTGAAAAAACAGAGCAAAAGCAAGCTCCAGCTTAACAGGTTTAAACCTCAAAATAACCATGGCTCTGTACAGAAAATATTTATATTTATATATATATTTATGAAAAGAAAAATGGCTCAAAAACGATTTTAAGCTCTGTTGATCAAGCATTTTAGGGTAAGATAGAGTAAATTATTTCAGAGATTTAAAGGGATTAAAGGAATTAAAGATCCATGTGCAGGAGCCCGGAATGTGCAGGACTGACTGTCAGTGAAGGAAGTTTTATGTGAGTAAAAGACTGCTAATGTGTTGGAACAGCAAAAAGAATATTAGGCTGCAGTAAAAGGCTCTAACCATTTATTTGCTGTCCCAAGTTATGATCTGAAAAGACTTTTTTTCATTAACTGCTTTTTTAACAAAGTTAAATTACAGCAGAAACCATGAGGACCCATGCTGGAACAGTCTACTCTTGCAGGATGGGCCTCTGTTACACAGACCCATGTTGGAGCAGCACTTGAAGACCTGCAGGGAAGCTCACACAGAATCAGTTCAGGAAGGATGGCAACCAGTGGGAGAGACCCCATGCTGGAGCAGGGGCAGAGAGTGATCAGTAAAGAGCGACAGAGACAAAGTGTTACGGGTTGACCACAGCCCCCATTCCCTATGCCCCTGAACTGCTCAGGGAGAGAAGGTAGAAGGGGGTGGATGGGGGAAGCTGTTTTTAGTTTGCTTTTAGTTCTCACTGCTCTAGTCTGCTATCAATACTTAATACATTACATTAATCTCACTTACACAGAGTCTATTTTGCCCATGATGGTAATTGGTGAGTGATCTGCCTGTCCTTACCTCAATACATGACTCTTCTTTTTCATCATATTTCTTCACCTCTGTTCCTCCCTCAGGAGAGAGTGTGAGAGAGCGGCGTGGTGGTGCTTAAAGCTCGCCGGTGTTAAACCATCACAAGTGTATTGACATATAGTATGGGATAGTTAAGTGATTTCATTAAGACACTTTGTATACATATTTTTTTCATTTGTAAGTCATCCAAGGAAGATCTCTAAACAAGAGGATTGTAGAGGAACGGTAAATAAGTATGTCTTTTCTATAACTAAATTAGCTCGGAGTACAGAAAAAATTTTTGAAGAAAAAATTAATATTACTTAAATCATGTTTAGTTGGAAGAGTCTTGGTCTACACTATGTTAAGCTGCAGTCTGAAAATGAGCAAGATTTAACGCATAAGAATATAATTATCAGCCTTAACAATATAATTGTTCTTCAATCTGATGAACAAAAAACTAAACAATTGTAACTCTTGTTTTATTGTTATTATTTTCAATAATCTGACAAGTACAGGTACTGTACAGGTACTGGTGCACTGTTCAGATTATGTAGCTTATAGACCCTCTCAACATAATAGCTAGGATTCTTTTGAAGCAGCTTAAAGTTTTCTCTTTCTTTTATTCTTATTATTAATAATAAAAGGGATATGATTTAGTAGCTTAGTGGGTAGGGATGGTGATAGGAGGACGGTTGGACTAGATGATCTTGTAGGTCCTTTCCAACCTTGTGTTTCTATGATTCTATGATTCTATGATTATTACTGGCTTTTTTTTTTTTGCCCTCTAACAAATTTTAGAGGATAACTACACAAAATGAATTGGACAGTTCTTCATATCCAGTTCCTACAGGACCTGTTCTCCAAAAGATCTTTTGTTCCAAACACTCTAACTGTTCTGTAGACTAATATATTATCTCAATATTTATGTATATTCTGTGTTTGGACTTAAATGAAGGACCATCTTACTGCTATCTAACTTAGCTCTGATTTCTAAGTCATTCATTTAATATGAAAGTGTTTTCTCGTATACTAACCCTTGCATCTTAAGAACAATTTTTATATTTCGGTTCACTTAACATAGTGCCTCCATGAGAAGCAAGAATTGGCAGTAACTTTGAAATATCAAGACTAAAACCATTTATACATGAAAATCACCAGAAATTAATTTTTAACATTGTAGCAGACCTGACATATTTAGTCATTCGTAAATAAATTGCAAATCTTGTCACATCTGCGTCTTCTATAGATGAGGCAAAGCAAATATCTAAATCTGGAATTAGACTATACTATGATTAAAAGGCACCCCTTAAATCCTCTTTTTGATTTCCCTCAGAAAAGTATATAGTGCATGATCCCACATAGACCAGACAGATAACTAAACTTTCAAAGAATGAACCAAAAGCAACAGTCTCTAAACAACAGTAATAGACTGCATAGTTCACTATGGGACAGGATTTACTTTGGCTAATTCGTTTAAGGCTTTTTTTTTTTTTTTTTTTTTTTTTTGTTCCTATGGCCTATATCTCCTTTGGTTTTTAGTTCCTAAGTTTCTCAGACCTCGTGTGTAATCATTTGCTAGCTACACAGACTATTATTCAAATGTATGTCTAGTTCTAGATAAATAGTACAATTATGATGCTCACATTGGAAATCTTTGTTGGAAAATTACTTGATGCTGGGGATGTATCTTGCTGCCAAAGGAATAAAGATGTCTGTTAAGTGATCAGAATACTTATTGTTCTAAAAGTGCCAAGATGTCAGATACAGTAAACTCTTCAAAATAGCTTTTAAAGGACATTGATTTAAAATCTTTATTCTTCCATGCACTTCACAGGTGTAGCACTTCTTTTTCTCTTTTATAGATTTTCTGTTCAAATTTTTCAGATGCAGCATTTCAAGCATTGTGGGAAATTTTATGGAGCAAACAGATATCTAATGGGTTACATAGATTGCTGAAATGTGTGGTTTGGTTTTGAAATGTTGCTTAAATTTGATTTTGCAAGCCTAAACCCTTCTGTGGATGTGCCCTTAGATCACGTAATAAATTGGTGCAACAGCAAGGAATTGAAGACTACACAGTATAATCCTAATCCCTAAACTGACACCGTCTGAAAAGCTTCGTTCTGACAGCATCAATGGCAACCACCAGAATGAGAGGTGTCAGAAGAGTTTTGGCTGTGTGCTGAGTTCAGTCTTTTATCATCAAAACAGCAATGGAAAATGCTTATAAAACATTTGAACTGAGTGTCTAGACAGTTGGGGGAGAGAGAGGGAAAACATTAAAAAGTGAAAGATTTATGTAAAATCTAGAACACACTGGAAAGCTTAAAGGAAAAATAATCTTATCTTTTCATAAAATAATGGAACAAGATGACATAGCCAAATAAGACCCTTCATTTCATTTATGTAAAATAACAAAACATTGGATTTTGTGAACCACAGTTCATAAAACTGTGTTTAAGCAGTTTAAACTGTCCATCCTTTGCAGAATAAAACCAACAGTTTTGCCCTTTGCTCAATGTCTTTCCTCAGATTTTGATTCAAACTATAGTTGGTTTTGTTTATTATTATTATTATTTTATTTTATTTTATTTTATTTTATTTTATTTTATTTTATTTTATTTTATTTTATTTTATTTTTATTTGACTTTTTTGGAAAATGTTTAATTTTAACAAGAAAAGAATGGGAAAAGGGAATTCCAGAATTTTAGAGCAAGAGGTGGGAGGTACCACAATGACTCCCCCTTAGCTTTTCAGACAAAGCTAAGGGTATTAAGTGGTTTGAGGAGCTCTCCTGCACTGAAAGAAACACCAGGATTACCAATGAACACAAATGTCAAAGGTTCCCTTCCTAAAATGATTACTGCATAGAAAAGTGCCATAAATATGATAGGTTGTGAACAGCAGAAGGAACCATGCTCAATTTCCTACTGATTTATATATACTGAATGTAAGCTCCTGGGTGGGATTTTGTCTATGAAATGTAAGGCTTTTGCACTATAATATTTCCCTAATACAGTTTATCTGCTTTAACATGTTTCATAGAAAAATGATCTTCTACTCTTCCATTTGATACGATTAAGATTGGACAGGAGCTCTAAAAGCTAATAAGGGGTTTCACACAAACACACACATACATACAGTAAAGTATTAAATTAAATAAGAATCATTTCTTTAGGAAACTGAAGATAAATTTTTAAAAATTGTTTGTGCCTTAAATGAAAAGAAATCCCTCAAAAATCTTCCACTTATCCCCATTTTCCTCACAGATTAATAACAGGAACATTTTAATGGAACATTACTCTTTTAGATGAGTCTATTAAGGAGGAGATTGACTGTGGACTGCTGGCTTGATGATAGCAGCAGGGGAAGGAATTTTAGACTCCAGTCCCAGTTTCAGCACTTCATATACATCACATCAGAACTAGCTCTGAATTTTCACTCAAAGAACTAGCCTTTCTTCAAGAAGGATAAATGAGGACCAGCCTGTAAATAAATTTCTGAATTTCATTTCAGAAGAGGAGGAAAATTGTTTCCTCTGACGTGTGGTAAATTTGCATGGTGTCCTTGTTAGATAGTCAAAATCAATACATGTGCATTAAAGTTTCTGTTAAATCATAGTTGTTAAACACAAAAATCTAATTTCACTTAAAATACTACAAACCCAGCAAGCATTTTAATCAGTCACAGGAGGATAATGTCAGAAAAGAGTATGGCTCAGAGGTGACTGAAGTGCAACTGCTGTTAAGTGAAAATCATCAACAAAAAAATGTGTGTATATTTTTAGGTACAATGCAATCAACTCATCAGTTCATCAGTTTTAAATTGTGAGGGTGACAAGAAAAGAGTATATAGTAGAAAAAATGATTTTGCAATAAAATAAATGTAACTTGCCAAACCATTCATAAGAGCAAACATAAACATGAAGTAAATACTATGTATGATTCTCATGGGTGTTTGCAGACAGTCAATTATGCCTCCTAAGAAACAGCAGAAAATCGGTTACACAACTTGCTGTTCAGATTTTTAGAGCTGTGGGTGATTATTCATTAATCTCTCAGATTCATGCTGTTACAGAATTTCATATATTGCAGCTATTTTTGCTCAACACAGTAGGATCTCTGCAGTTTAATTCATTCCCCAATAACATTGACCATATAGAGAGGGTCTAACAAAATGCCTGTGAACCATTGTTTACCTGTAGCTTCAGCCTTGTGGAACACATTGGGAAAACTTTTTTGTCTTCAAAAGAATTTTGTGTACTGATTTTTTCAAGAAGCAGCCAGTCCAGTAAGAGAGAACAAGACCAGGATGGGAGCCAGTCTAGGATCTGTCATTCCTGAGATGGAGATGTAAAACTTTGAGGAAATCAGCTCCCCTTTCCTCTTCTTTCTTCCCTAGTCTGAGTCCCTTCCTTTTCATGTAAACTCTATAGTGGACACTGGCTCTTATGCTACAATTCTTGCATATCTAGTGTGATCCTATGATCAGTGAGAGTTCTGGATGTTGGTGTTTGAGAAGGATTGAAGATGCTACAGAAGTGCAAAATATATTGCATCAATTTTGTTTAAAAGTATTAATACAAATGGAGCATTCTCATAGTCAAATCAATTTTCCAAACACTTGGAATCGGCTTGACTCAAAGGAAATGAGCCAGCAATGTGCTCTTGCAGCCCAGAAGGCCAACCGGATCCTGGGCTGCATCAAGAGAAGCATGGCCAGCAGGTCGAGGGAGGTGATTCTGCTCCTGTGCTCTGCTCTCGTGAGACCTCACCTGGAGTATTGTGTCCAGTTCTGGGGCCCCCAACACAAGAAGGATGTGGAGCTGTTGGAGCGGGTCCAGAGGAGGGCCACGAAGATGATCAGAGGGCTGGAGGACCTCCCCTACAAGGACAGGTTGAGAGAGTTAGGACTCTTCAGCCTGGAGAAGAGAAGGCTGCGGGGGGGACCTGATAGCAGCCTTCCAGTACCTGAAGGGAGCCTACAGGAAAGCTGGGGAGGGATTTTTTACAAGGACAGGTAGTGACAGGACAAGGGGTAATGGTTATAAACTGGAAGAGGGTAGATTTAGACTAGATAGAAGGAGGAAATTCTTCACTGTGAGGATGGTGAGAGACTGGAACAGGTTGCCCAGAGAAGTTGTGGATGCCCCCTCCCTGGAAGTATTCAAGGCCAGGCTGGATGGGGCTTTGGGCAACCTGGTCTGGTGGGAGGCGTCCTTGCCCATGGCAAGGTTGGAACAAGATGATCTCTAAGGTCCCTTCCAACCAGAACCATTCTATGATTCTATGATTCTATGAAATTCGTCTGGCAAAAAGCATATTAAGGACCCTGAACTTAAAGAGAGTGAACTTTCAGCTGTTTAAAGAATGAGATTCCCTAGGAAGCTGTCTTTAGAGATAAAGGAAGGGAGAAGAGCTGGCAGCTCTTTAACACCTTTCTGAGAGTACAAGATCTCTCCATCCCCCAGCAGAAGAAATCAAGCAGAGGAGGAAGGAAATTGGTGTGGCTAAACAAAGATCTGCTGGTTAAACTGGGGGAAAAGAAGGAAATGTACTAACAGTGGAAGCAGGGACATGTGGCCAGGGAAGAATATAGAGGTGCTGTCTAGACATGCCACAAATGAGATCAGGAAAACCAAGGTGCACATGGAACTGTACTTGGTGAGGGATGTGAAAAATAACAAGAAGGGATTCTACAGGTACATTAGTTAGAAGAGACAAACCAATAAGATTGTAGTCCATATGATAAATGAAAAGGGAGAACTGGCTACAACAGTCATGGGGAAGGGGAGAAGGTTGAGGTACTCAATGATTTCTTTGCCTCAGTCTACACTGTCAGCCAGGCTCCCTATGTCTCTCATCTCCCTGAAGCCTTGGGTGGTGGCCAGGGAGTGGAAAGTGAAATTCCTCCCACTGTAAGAATAGAACAATTCCAAGACCACCTCATGAGACTGAATGTGTGCTAATCTATGAGGCCTGATGACATGCATCCCAGGGTCCAGAAGGATCTGGCTGATGTGGTTGCTGAGCCTCTATCATATTTGAAAAGTCATGGCTGTCAGGGAAAGTCCCTGGTGACTGGAAAAAGGGAAACATCACTGCCATTTATAAGAAAGGGAGGAAGAAAGACCCAGGGAACTATAGGCTGACAACAACAGTGGATAAAAGGCAACAGATATCTCCTACTTGGACTTCTACAAAGCCTTTGATATGGTCCCACACCACATCCTTATCTCTAATTCAGAGAAATATAGATTTGAAGGGTGGATTATTTGAGGGATAAGGGATTGATTGGAAAGTCACAGCCAGAGGGTTGTGGTCAATGGCTCTATGTCCAGGTGGAGGTCAGTCACAAGTGGTGTCCCTCAAGGGTCCATCTTGTGGACAGTGATTTTCAACATCTTTATCAATGACATAGACAGTGGGATCGAATGCACCCTTGACAGCTTTGTGGATGACAAGCTAAGAGGCACAGCTGATACAATAGAAGAAAGAGATGCCATCCACAGGGGCCTGGACAAGTTTGAAAAGTGAACCTAATGAGATGCTGCACTTGGGTCACGGCAATTCCAGTTATGTGTATAGGCTAGAAGAAAAGCTCATTGAGCACAGCTTTGTGGAGAAGGACTTGGGGGTGCTGTTGGACAAAAAGCTGGACATGGGCCAGCAGTGTGCACTTGCAGCCTAAAAGGCAAACGGCTGCATCAAAAGAGAGGCGGCCAGCAGAGAGAAGGAGGTGATTGTTCCCCTCTACTCTGCCCTCATGAAGTCTCATCTGGAGTACTGTGTCCAGGCCTGGAGACCTCAACAAAAAAAAAAAAGACATGGAGCTGTTGGAGCTGGACCAGAGGAGGGCCACGAAGGGGATCAGAGGGCTGGGACACCTCTCCTTGGAAGAAAGGTTGAGGGAGCTGGGCTTGTTGAGCCTGAAGAAGAGAAGGCTTCAGGGAGACCCCATTGTGACCTTCCAATACTTAAACAGAGCTTGTATTCAAGAGGGAGACAGACTTTTTACATGGTCTGATAGTGATAGTACAAGGCAGAATAGTTTTCAACTAAAAGAAAGGAGATTGATATTAGACATCAGGGGGAAATTCTTTACTCAGAGGATGGTGAAACACTGGAATAGGTTGCCCAGAGAAGTCAGGGATGCCCCATCCCTGGAGGCATTTAAGGTCAGATTGGCTGGGACACTGGGCAACCTGCTGTAGTGCCTGATCTAGCAGTTGGCAACCCTGCTCACGATAGGGGGGTTGGAACTAGATGATCTTTGAGGTCTCTTCTAACCAAAGCCATTCAATTATTTTATGATACCATGGAAGTCTTACATCACCTTTGGACCTCTTTCTGTATGTTTCTGTTACACTTTTGTGGAGAAAAATACATCAGTTTTCAAATTATGCATTCTGTATTATAGGGACTTGAAAGTGGTATAATTTTCTCTCATTTCAAATATTCTATTATCGAGGAGAATTCCAGATTAATCATATTTACATAAGTTTTAAAATTAAAAAAGACAAACCTTTGCAGAAATTGGAGACTTTTTTCCAGATCAGGTGCACATTGTTTAATTTCTTCTGGCAGCCAGCCTTTTTGTCTTAAACTCTAAAGTGATGTTAATTTAATAATAGAGGATAAAGTTCAGTGCTGCAAAAGCCTTACTATCCCATCAGGGCTCATGCACATTTCTGGACCTGCTCATTCCTTTATCTTAAAACCCAGAAATCCCTTCGGTTACAAAAGGAAATGATTTCTGGATCCTCTGATGGTGGAGCACAGGGATTAACTTCTTGCATCGTTTGTATTTAAATGTGTTATAACTGGCATTCAACACCATCTGAGTTTAGAGCACTCTTTTCTTGTAACAAGTTAGCGGATTTCTGACCTTTATATTTATGTATTTATTTAATCAGAAAATCTGAATACTGTTCGTTTCGAATTTTCTGCTACATTTTTACATTAATAACTCAGATGACTGTATCTTATTTTCTACAAAATGAAAATGTGAAGAGCAGTAAACAAGGCAAGCCTTCAATTGAAACTTTATTCATTTACTTCATTAAGATCCTTTAAAATGCTTTATTTCCAGGCATATACTTTTTTAACATTTTGTTAATTCGAATGCCTGAGAAAAGCTTCAGTAAAAAATGACCTCTGTTTCAGATCTCTTTTCTCCGGTGAAGTGCAAAGGAATTTTATCCCATACTCTGTCTCTCAGTAAAATGAGAGAAAATCAGATGTGATATTTCTAGTACTAACTTTTAAAATTGAGTATTTGAAAAAGCTTCTGCTTTAACAATCACCTCAGTATAAGAAAGAGAAAAAAAATCAGGAATCTCCTGGTTTGCAGACACAGATTACCAAAAATATTTCCAAAGTAATATCAAACCGGGAAAGCTGAACCAATTAAATAATTCCTCCTGAAGTCTTGCTGGAATTCAGTGTGTCACAACTTTGATCAGCATATGGTACATCTGCTTTTCCAGCATATACTATAACCTCATTATTACATCATCTGGGGCTGGAGGCATTCTACCTGGAGTCATGGGCACAACAGAGATCTGAAAGCAAATTTTAAATAATAATAGAGTAAATCATTAATTATTGTGTCAAAAGCATGTGTGGAAGGAAATATTCTATTTTCTACTCATTCAATGAACAGTTATTCTAATCTACTCATATTCTGTTAAGTCATACACTTCAACATTTTTTCTAATGCAATGTGTAAGTGAAACAATATAATTTTAAAATGTTAAACTTTCAGGTTCATTAAGTTTGGATATTTTTAGGAAAAAGGAAGTAAGACTTACCATAAAAGAAAAACCCTAATATTCTTTCACTTTTACAATACTTCTTGAAGCAACAAGTTTCATTAAATAACCAATTTCTTTAAATTATATCAAAAAAATTATCTACATTTAGAGATCTTCTGAAGGATGTTTCTTTGAAATATGTTATATATTCTGATTAATGATCTTTAGAATTATATGTTCACTGGAAAAAAAAAGAATGAAACATATTCAAAAATATTAACAACCTGGGATGTGTTTGATTTCTCTATCAAGTATTTCCTTTATGAGATTTAATGAAGTTAGATATATTGTTTACATATGTAGTATTTCCTCTAGAAAAAAACCCAGATACTAAGCTCTTTTATGCTCTTTCAAAACACAGTATAAACATTTTCTATGTATTTTGTGATTGAGATCTCAAAGCTTTTTAAAGAAAGCCGCTGGTCCTGCTAACCTTCCTGCCAGCTCAGCAAGCATTCTCCACATTTAAGAGCTGGAACAACTGCAGTCACATTATTGTAAAATGTTTGCATGACAGCAAATCTAAGTGCATTTCCGGAGACCCTGTAAGAATTATGTAAAAGACTTTGTATTTCTGTATGGATTCAAAAGCAAATCCAGATAACCAAAGTATCTGTAAGCCTTTAAAGAAAGTTTTGGAAACTGTAGTTGGACACCGAGTAGGCAAAATTCAGAGGTTAGGGTATGTGCTTGGACTTTTTAGAATACTTTGACTTTGGGACAAAGCCAGGCTCATGGGAAAAAATCCTATGCTATATGAAGAAGGGATTTTATCTTTTCTTGAAAATTAAACTCTTCCCTCAAGTATTAGCTACTATGATATTACCTCTCTCTTCCATCAGACCCCACTCCACGTATTTCCCTCACTGTTAATCTCTATGGAAACAAGAATTAAAGGGATTTAAAAACAACTATAATCCCTTTTCTACTTCTCTTTCACTTGTTACTTATTCCCTGGAATATAAGAACATATAAGAATATAAGAATAGTAGTGGTTGACACTAAAACATTGCTTACATGTCCGAGAGTGGAAGAGTGGACGGCTGCGGAAAGTATACAGTGGGAATGATAAGTGCAAAACAATTTGAGAAAGACTTTTGTATCCAGTGCAAGGGAAGATAGAGAAAATTGTTAGAAATGGATCAGGCACCCTTGCTCTGCTCTGTAGGAATGATTGATAATGATGCTGTGATTACTGTAAGAGAACACGGCTGTACTTGTCAGCACATCACTATGGGCTCAGCCAGATGAGTCAAACATCGTGTCTGTAAGATCTGTTTCCAGAAGATTTTGTGAAAGACAAAACTTTTTCCTCTGTGCTTCTTCGTGCATGCAAGGCTGAGGTTTCTACCTGTAAGGTCAATAACTTGGACACAAGCAGTAGTTTGGATTACTTTAAATCACCAGATGTTTGGAGATAGTGGAAAACATGTCAGGAAAACCCCATTACCAAAGCATTCAGTGATTTGTTCAAGCAAAACTTGTCTCTTTGTTCTTTTGAAAATCATTTACCTGAGAGATTTCATATTTCACTTTTTTTTTACTAGGAAAAAAAGGAATAGTAGTTTGTAGGGAAGTAGTTGATCGCAGCATGAACTGATGATTGAGCACATGGCGGAGGGGAATGGCTGGCCTGGGGAATCCTGGCAGACCACTTCCACCTGTGACCGGAAGGGGTGGACCTGGGGCGGCGCTGCCCCAGGCTTAGATAAAGGCCAGCCAGGCACAGTAGGGAGTGACTTGGGAGAGAGAAGATTGGGAAGTGGTCTGGGAAAGAGAAAGAAGATCAGATGGCGTAGTTGTAAGAGTTTGGGGGCTTTTTCTGTTACATAGTTTTATATCAATATGCAAAATACAGGATACATTGTGATCAGATTTCTAAGTCTTTAGTTCCAAATCTTAGGCAAGCCTTCAAGAAGTCAGACCACCGGCAATTTTATAAGTGAATTCTGTTTATGAAGATTTCTCTCATTTTAGTTGTCAAGTTTGTGTGTGTTGTAATGCAATCACCTCTGATTTGTGTAAGAGCACCTAATGTTTAAATCTCCTTAACAAGGCCGCGCAACTATGGTACCTTCTGCCTGGCTTTAGAAGTTTTCACTTTCCTTTCTCTAGGCCTTTTAGAATTCTGTTTCCTGTTGGGCTTTAAGCTGCTCAGGGAAGTGTTTAGGGTTTTATCTATTGAAAATAAATGATCATAATGCTAAATTGCCTCCTGGAAATGTAATGTTCACTTCACTTTTCTTTCCATTTTGGAAAAAAAATGAAGTGGAAGGTCTAGAATACGTAAGTTACCAATATAATTCAAAATCCTGTGTGTGATCCAAAAATTGGTCCAAATCTGAAGCTTAATTCTGAGTATGCTGATAAATTCAGACCACTTTGATTATGTGAACTATGACAGGATCTTCAGCATAGTCAGGAGAACTACAACTCTACTGGCAGAAGGAAGGGTTCTTATAAAGGAATTTCCCCGTTAGGGCAGAAGTCTCTTACAAGGTATGTGGAGTTCACATGCCCTGGAGTTAAGGCAGTTAACTGTATGAGAAGCAGAACGGTTCAGCCAATCAGTTTAACGTGCCTGCTTCTCCATTCACTATAGTGTGAAGCCCATTAAGCATATCACAATCCTGCTAGCACAAGCAAAGGGAATATAAGAGGGCCTGCCTCAACTAAGTCATCTGTTTCAGGCTGTGGCAAAGAGGAGAAGGATGCATTTCACTGGGGGATTCACGTCATGCCATAAGTTCTGTAAGATGCTGCTGGGTTGGAGCCTGCACGTGGCTTGGCTCTCCTTCCGCTTGGATGCTTTCACGTGAAATTCAGGACAGTTTTGACAAACATCAGTGCAGTGGTATTCTGTGAAGTGAATCAAAGGAGCAAGGATTTCAGGTCTTGTTTCAACTACTCTAAGTCACTGGAATTTATTCTAACTAAAGCAACTTATTATCCTTATCTGTACACATTACAGAAATGGTAGAAAACAATGGTATGGACTTCACTGTGAACGCTGTAAGTAGCCATAGTCAAATATTGAAATACTGTTGTAACTCTTAGAAAAATAGTGCAGCACACTGACATTTGCCAGCTTTTTTACCAATCATTGTGTAGAGTAAGAAGCAACCACATGCAGACTGGAGAATCTACCTGGTGCCAATGGGAGTACACAGATATAGCTGAAAGGATAATTCTTCACCCTGAAGAATCTGGAGGAGAAAGACCAAATTAAGGAGAGAATGTGGCATAACTCTTCAGACGTGATCATTAGTTTGCCTTGTGGGCAGTTAGAAAATAATGCGTAACTCATTATTGCAGATATTATGCTTTCAAACTCAGCAAATCTGCAGTAGAAGTTAGCGGAGACAATTAGCATTCATTATGTACTACTAGTCAGCTTTCAGCATGGGACCCAGTCAAATTTTCTGATATATTCTGATTCTAGTAGCTCTCTCTTCTATGATATTACTATTGTTTAGCAACAGAAGCCTTCAAATCAATTGGCTTCAATTTGATATACCCCCTCCATATTTGTCTAAACTAAAAGCCAATGTGAATTTTCTTTTGGTATTTCAATTGGACTTTGGGAAAAAGTTACAATCATCTCACTGGCGAACATAAATACTGAGATGGACAGTATACCCAGACAGAAAGTCTGAGTTGCCTATGGATATTTCCCTCTCCAGAACTGATAGACTTGTCAAGGTGTAGGTGAGTGCCTTGTAGCATCTTTCAGCACTGTTGCATTTTTAAAGTAAAGGAAGAATTATTTAGGGTTATCTTCTGCATTAATAATAATAAAAACTCAAAGTCCTTGGGTTCACAATTCAAGCTGCAGTAGATGTACCCTGCTCAAGCAACTGGCAGCAGAAGGGGGAGGAAGCAGTGGGGTGGCTGCAGGTATGTTTGTGGCGGGGCCTATAGAGAGGTTCAAGAGGGAGCGGAGTGGGGAGCAGGGGCTGCAGTGCCCACCAGGCTGCAGGGCGTGGGAATGGGGAGGGAAGGAGACGCTGTCCTCAGCTGAATGCTAGAGTCATGCTGCAAAGGAGATACTGTGTTTACACAAAACTCATTCCCTGGAAATGAGAAGCCATTGTAAACAGAAATGTGCCTGGAAGCCAAGGAGCACCTGGGGATTTTTGTTCTCAGTGCTACAAGAGCTTCACTTCATTCACTGCCAATGTAAGAGAGTTCTCTTGTATTCCTAAAAACTGAATCAGAGTAAATCTGAACGGTCATTCCTAGAAATTCTTGTTTCAGTGAGTGTTACTTTTGGGAATAGCTAGAAAAATATTGTAGGTATTTGCTGTGTCAACACAGTCAGTAGCAAAATATTTATTTTTCCTCTATGAGCCTCTGAATACAGTTTCTAAACTTCTAAATAGTTTATTTCAAATTTTGCTATGTAATAAGGTATAGAGATTGAATTAGACATAAGAAAATAAGTAGACAGAGGAACCTACATGTTCCCTCTTCCAAACCTGCTACTGAGTGACAAAGGCATCTCTCCGGATAGTCTTAAATCTATATCTGAGCTAATCTCAAAATCTTACCTTCCAAGAAATAGTAGATTTTCCTATCCACATATTGTTTTTATGCAATATTATTCCTATTCTTGTCAGAAAAATAAGAGGCAGAAAGCAGGGCATCTGCCAAGATAAAAATGCAAGCTGTAGCTTTCTTCAGCAATATTTACACTTAGCATATTTTAAAATCCCTTAGTCAAAATGAAATGTTCTTCATACGCTCGGTAACTTATGAATATAGACTCATGTTCTGCTATTATGACAACTTTGCTAATTTTCTTACTGTTCTCTTTGTTGTTGTTCAGACTTCTGGAAATGATGAAGTACTTGCTGGTAGTTTAAATGGATTTTCCAACATTGTTTAATTTGAAATTTTATGGTATTTTTACACAACTCTGCCCATAGCCAGTACTAAGTAGCAATTTTCCATCTGGGTACTGTGACATGTCATGCAGACAGTACTGGTGTTTACTCTAAGGCTCTCTAAACATCTGTCTTGCAGAGAAATTACAGTATTCTTTCTGCTCTGAACACAAATTACTTCTGATTTTTCTGTACTGTAAAAACATTATTTTCAGATTAGCAACATCCATTACTTCTTTAGGAGAGGTAGTGACGTAGATCTTGTGGGAGAATAAAGCCTAATTGAAAGGATAAAAAGCTTAAACACTAAGCCTGTCTTAGATTGGTCAGCAAAGAGATACAGGCACAAAAAATCTTGATTTAGTTAATGTGTTTGTGTCATTCCTATTAAACCACAGACAAATTTCTAACTGATGGCTCATTTTTGGTTCCCACCTCCTGATACACAAGGTGTTATGCTGTGGAGGTGAGAAGAGCATGGAGCAGTGGCAAGGGCCACTTCCCCTCTCCACACGGCGAGTCCACATTGGCTTTGTGTCCATCTCAGTTGTGCTCCAGACTTGAGCCCTCTTCTGCAGCTGTTGGCTTCTAAACAGCACAGGGGCTGGAAGAGAGGTTTGTTGGCTCTGTTGGAAGTCAAGTTTCATTGTGATGACAAGCCAAAGTGGAGTCCAGACAGAGCTGGCTGCAGTAGGAGAAGCAGTGATGAACACAAGTTTAGTTTTATGCAATTCAGAACAAACGAGCTGGTGCTCAGAAAAACTTACATTTGATTGTATGTAAGTGAATGGAAAAGAGGGAAAGCAGAATTCAATCTCATTGTGGAAAGGGCTGAGGTGCTGCAAAGAAAAATATTTTCACATTAAAATATATCGTCATGAAAATCTGTAACAACACAAAACTAGGTCCCTATTGCTGTAGTTTGTTCCTTGCTTGTGAAGCTGTGCATAATGAGCATACTTATGGTCCAATACTGTCTGCATCCTGTTTCATGTCTGGATGGTTTCATTCTTGGATGGTTAATTTCACTTTTTGTATAGGAATGTTGCAGTCTATGTATGAGTGTTAAAGGATTTTTGAGAGTTACAAATGGGCTGGTCTCAACACATTGGAAAACAAACTGCATTTCTAAAATAATACTCTTTTTATGCGTATCAGATCTGAAACAGTGGTACATTTCAGAGAAATTACTAGAGAAACTGCTAAATTCGGCAGTCTTGAATAGGGCTCTGGACTTCCACTGTTATCTCAGTTATTCCTGTGCTGCATGACCTTGGTATAAGATATTTCCTCTTACTTGTTTCCACTGTGAGCTCTTTAGGTACTGTCTCCTACTGGGTGTTTGTGTATTACCTAATGTAATTAGATTCACTAGGCACAACTGCAATACAATAAATAATAATACATCTAGTCCCATCCTTTTATATAACAGGTCTGTTTGTCAAGCAGCATTTTCTAGAGCTAATGTCATTGCCTTAATCATTATTTGGTCAAGCTATACATAAGTTCTTTATTTTTCTCTAGTAAATAATTCTCTCTAGCCTCCTCATCCATTTCATTGCATTTTGCTGAAGGAAAAACTTGAGAGGCACTACTATTAAAGTATCCTTACACTTTCCACAGTTCTTATCATCAATAAAATGGATTTATGCTACACAAAATCAATGCATTATACACATTTATCAAAAAATTCATCAAATGAGTTTTGCTAGGAGTATTTCTAACCATGTCTCAGTTTTCAATATACTTCCGTCCTGCATATCATTATTAGTTTTGAAGATATGGAATAAAATTTACAGTCTTAGTTGTTTCTTTCTGATGCCTCACCAGGCCCTTCGTTATGATACGAACTTCAGCCAGCCACACCTTTGGGTGCACTGAGCCTTGATTGCACAACTTACAGATCTGAATGCCTGGATGCGAACAGATTGACAGAAATAAGCATTACATGGACTCCATGTTCATATAAACGCATGTAAATCCATGGAGGATGGTTGCCAGCGCTTAGGACAGTGGAAAAAGTACATGAAACTCTGTAAAATGTAGCAGGTTTAAACGAGCACAGGTAGCCCTTTCTTTTTAAAAACAAATGCATTCCATCTTCTGAGGACAGGATAGGAATGAAACACTATTCTTTTTAAGAAAGAATGGAAGAATTCTATACATAGTCTTACAAACAATTTTATAAGATAATCACAGAATCACAGAATTGCAGAGGTTGGAAGGGACCTCGAGAGATCATCGAGTCCAACCCCCCTGCCAGAGCAGGTTCCCTACAGCAGGTTGCACAGGTAGGCGTCCAGGCGGGTCTTGAATATCTCCAGGGAAGGAGACTCCACAGCCTCCCTGGGCAGCCTGTTCCAGTGCTCCATCACCCGCACTGTGAAGAAGTTCTTCCGCGTGTTGGTGCGGAACTTCCTGTGCTCCAGCTTAAGGCCATTGCCCCTTGTCCTGTCCCCACAGACCACTGAAAAGAGGTTCCCCACCTCCATGTGCCTCCTGCAACTAAGATACTTGTAAACATGGATCAGGTCCCCTCTCAGCCTTCTTTTCTCCAGGCTGAACAGACCCAGATTACTGAGCCTCTCCTCATAGGGGAGATGCTCCACGCACTTTATCATCTTTGTGGCCCTCCGCTGGACTCTTTCCAGGAGGTCCCTGTCTTTCTTATACAGGGGAGCCCAGAACTGGATACAG
The DNA here is from genome assembly GCA_013396635.1 of Penelope pileata. Classification (NCBI taxonomy): domain Eukaryota; kingdom Metazoa; phylum Chordata; class Aves; order Galliformes; family Cracidae; genus Penelope; species Penelope pileata. The sequence goes on from WBMW01003379.1 coordinate 263,472, forward strand.
TACTCCAGCTGAGGCCTGACCAGGGCAGAGTAGAGGGGGAGGATCACCTCCCTCGACCTGCTGGCAATACTCTTTTTAATGCACCCTAGGATCCCATTGACCTTCTTAGCCACCAGGGCACACTGCTGGCTCACGGCCAACCTGTTGTATACCAGGACCCCCAGGTCCCTCTCTGTAGAGCTCCTCTCCAGCAGGTCATCCCCCAGCCTGTACTGGTGCATGCGGTTATTCCTCCCCAGGTGCAAGACTCTACACTTGCAATAAATTGAATTAATTTGGGATTTAACTTGTCAAGGTCATTCATCTTACATAGTACTATCTTTTAGATGTTGAGTGATGCAAACTTAGAAATATAGTAATGGAAATGAGCTGAACTTCAAAAGCTTGTACAGCTATCAAAGCTATGTCTACATATGCTTCATGCGTATCTTGCACAGAACCTGCCACAGCATGAGTCTCTTGGGATCACAGAATCTCAGGATGGCTGAGGCTGCCAGAGACTTCTGGGTCCATCTGGCCCAAGCCCTGCTCAAGCAGGGACACATGGAGCAGGCTGCCCAGGCCCATGTTCAGGTGGTTTCTGAAGATCCCCAAGGAGGAGATCTCACTGCCTCTGGGCAGTCTGTACCAGTGCTTAGGCATCCACACAGCATAGAAGTACTTTCTGGTGTTCAGAGGGAATCTCCTGTGCTCCAGTTTCTGCCCACTGCCTCCTGTCCTGGCACTGGGCACCACTAACGAGAGCCCATATCCATCCTTTTTGTACCCTCCCTTCATATATTTATTGACATTGATAAAATCCTCCTGAGCCTGCTCTTCTTCATGATGAACCATCTCAGCTCTCTCAGCCCCTTCTCACAGGAGAGGAGCTCTTGACCTGCTGAAAGCCAAGGATACTGTTAGCCTTAGCAGCAAGGATACGTTGCTGGCTTCTGTTCAACTTGTTGTCCACATCATGATCAATTAAGGATTATTGAGTGTGGCCTCACCATGACATCTGCTGTCTTTTAGCAGCCACAGAAACATTCAAGGCCCATGCCCAGTTCAGACATCATGAATGTTCAGGGATCCAAAGCTAGTAAATACAATAGAACTAATTTTTACATTTTGTCTTCAATTTCTTTTCAGTAAACATACTGTGACTGTTAGGTAGCTCCTCACATTAATATCTTCACTGGAACTGGTGTTCCAATTTGAGTTAATGTCTGCCCAGGGAAAGCTCTCTAAACAATCTATGAAGAACAAAATGAACTATTTTTGAGTTAACTACAGGAAAGATGGATAAGAGATTATTTTGTTTTGAAAAGGATCATGCTAAAGCTGTCAAGGGAGTAGATAGACTGTTATTGCATAATGTATACTAAGCATAAACACATATCTAGATCACTGAGCAGCACAGAATAGATAAAATTACTCCAAACAGTTATTATTAAGTGTTAATTGCCTAAGCCTGTCTGAGACCATAGGAGTACACTTTGCTGCTTATCCTGCTTCTTATGTAAAGTAATTAAAGACGAGCTTAGACCAAACTCTTCAACGTACATACCACAGATCCTGAGGAAGTTTGCCTAAGGGCTTAAGCTTTGTGGTTGTCTTTTATCATTTCATAGATCAAACTTTAAAACCATGGATACAATTAGAAAGGGCTTGATTTTTATAAAAGGAAAACAATTATTTGCTACATAATATATTGTTTCATTCTGAATATGTGTTGTTTGGCTTAAACTCATCTCCAGCATTGATAATATTTCTGTATATTGTAATTCCACAAAATTCTTAATGTGTAGCACAGACCTGGTTCTTAAAGATGTCTTTATCTCTGTATATTTGAGACATCCCTTTGATTTCAGTGTGATGTCTCATGCATGTAAGTGCTCTGCAGGATCAGAGACAAAGGATTTGGTATCATGTGGGAGACAGCCCATATAAAATAGAGATAACATGTGTTGTAAAGTAGGTAGATGACTTTCAGATGCAGACCTAATGCCTTCCCCGCAAACCTATAAATATAAAAGAGGAAACTAATTTTGCAAAAACAATCAGTCAAAATATAATAATAATCTTTTGTATGATTTTTTTGAGCACAGAAACAATGTCTCCACACAGTATGAATTACTGAGCTCTTAAAATTATTGTAAAAGACTCTAAGAAAAAAAATCAATAGAGGAACTATTCTATAGCATAACAAACATGCAGAAATAGTGCCTGTCAAATGGGATGTAGAACTGAATTGTCAGCTGTAATCTTTCTTATGTAATCACTAAGTAGGATCATCATGAAATATTAATGTATTAGTCAATAAAATAAGACTAGATAAGGTCAAACACCTTAGGTGTTATCCCTTGAGCTAAAATTGCGTTACAAAACGAGTTTATGATCAGCATGAAATATCCTGCATTTTAGCAGAAAAAGTACTTTGGCACATAACAGGCTGGCAATAATAGTAAAATAAAGCAAAATAGTAAGCAGGATCTAATTCTGACATGTGCTCATAGGGCGGCTTGTACAACTAGAGATCTTCCCTGAGACTTTCTGGGCTCCCCTGTATAAGACAGGGACCTCCTGGAAAGAGTCCAGCGGAGGGCCACAAAGATGATAAAGGGCGTGGAGCATCTCCCCTTTGAGGAGAGGCTCAGTAATCTGGGTCTGTTCAGCCTGGAGAAAAGAAGGCTGAGAGGGGACCTGATCCATGTTTACAAGTATCTTAGTTGCAGGAGGCACATGGAGGTGGGGAACCTCTTTTCAGTGGTCTGTGGGGACAGGACAAGGGGCAATGGCCTTAAGCTGGAGCACAGGAAGTTCCGCACCAACACGCGGAAGAACTTCTTCACAGTGCGGGTGACGGAGCACTGGAACAGGCTGCCCAGGGAGGTTGTGGAGTCTCCTTCCCTGGAGATATTCAAGACCCGCCTGGACGCCTACCTGTGCAACCTGCTGTAGGGAACCTGCTCTGGCAGGGGGGTTGGACTCGATGATCTCTCGAGGTCCCTTCCAACCTCTGCAATTCTGTGATTCTGTGATTCCCGAGGCTGATTCTCCCACTCTGCTCTTTTTGTGCATGTTAAATGTTGCGAAGAGACTAGGAACAATTCACTTCTGCAGGGTGTAGGATCCTTCATCCTCTATGGATATTTCAGTAGGTCACTATACAATTTTAGTGAGGCTATGACTGAGTAATGTGATTCAAGAGGAAAAACTGGCTAGGTCACCTCAGCTAGCATCGTGGCCTTGCTGTGTTGTTATTTCTTATGTCTGTCCAGGAAGTCATGACATGTCCAGTACTTTCTCAGCCTATTTTTGGTTAGCCTAATCTGAACAAGGGCTCAGTCATTTTCCTGCATATCTTAACACAATTTACAATGCTTTTAAGTGCAATGTGAGTGCAAATGAAAGCACAACACTACTTGCAAGTCAGTTGCGAGCTCTACAGATACCAGCTGCAAAAAAAAGGAGTGGTTGTGAAATGCATGCCATTAAATAAACTGTCTGCAAAAGCCATTAATTAAGCTGTCTGCAAAAGCTGATAGATACTAGTACTCAAATAATACATTTTTCTTACATTAAAAACATTTTTTTTAATATTGAGGGGGTTTCGACTTTTATTGACTAGGATACATTCAAGGAAAAACAGAAACCTTGTAGGGACTAGAAAAAGGCAATGAACAATTAGAGTCACTGGTTCAAAATGTTTTACATAGCTTTCTAATTGTTGCCATACCTTAACAAAACCAGAATATGCCAAAAACCTTCCACTAATTTCTCATTCTTGTAGCAATTTAAATGCACTATGATTTTGATGAAATATAAGAGGTCAGCAAGACACTGAAAGGTAATTTTTTAGTTCAAGATTATTTTCAACTGTATATTGAGAGAAATATACAATATTAGGTAGGAATCATTTAAGGAGATTCATCTTATAAAATTTGTATATTGGTTTGAAGCTCCATTGATTTCAAGAATAGGAATCATGTGGGCTTGATCATGCAAGGAGCTGTAGCAACCAAACACAGAAATCTATGAGAATTCACTGAACTTCTTAAGAAAGGATGTAGGATTCTCAGTCTTTTCTATTTATATACCATCTACTAGATTTCAAAGTTATCAGTGTATAGTACTGTAAAGAAATGTAATTATCAGCTGCAGTGTCCTGGCAACCTGAAATATAGCAACTTAGTCATTTTAACAGGCTACAAGAAAAAACAGTTTCATAGCATTGGAAACTTACTGAAACTTCTTCATTGCTATTATTTGCTTTGTAAGAAGTAATTTTGTAGCATGCTGCAGTCTAAAGACATAACAGAAACGTTCCAGTTCTTAATCTGTATGATTACAGATTAATCTGATTGGTCAAGAAATTTACATTAAGCTCATGAGTTTGAAGGTCTCATCACCCTTTTCAAAACAATAAATGTGTCCTGATTGCATTATGTTTTCTAAATATGTAATTAATGCTGAGGTGGAACCATTTTTGTTCAACAGAAATCAGGGTCTAAATTGTCTTCTATATAAGAAGCACAAATGGAGAACAATCACTAACCTAAATAATCGAGATGTTTACAGTAGTTCCTGCTGTCTTTTAGACAAGAGAGAAAGATCAGTCTGATGAACAAGGACCAGTTTTCCTTCTGTACCACTGGTCACAAAAGCTCTCTGACATCTCTGCAGGTCCCAGTAAGAATAGATGTAACCATATTTGAATGGGTGAACAATTTTCTCCTTTGTCATTCTATGGCTCTTAATGTGAAATTATATTTTCCTTAAGGCTCACTACTATTCTATCATCTCTTCAGCATGCACAAGCGACTCTTAATAGGGACAGCAAAGCTTTTCCTAAAATAAAGACTTTTTCTAATACAACTAGAGACTTCCTTCCCACCCCAAGATTACAAGACTTTTACTAATAGCAATTGATGTGCTAAAAAGATCATTTAATTCTAGTCTTAACACAGCTTTTCATAATGTAGATGCCAACAGAAACAGAGGACTCACCTTCCATATTTAATTGGATATTGCCAGTGATGACTTTTAGGTGCTTAAGCTTTATCAGCTGTCAAACTGTTTTCATGGCCTTTACATTGCCAACATGGTCCTTAGCATGAGTTTGGCTTGAGCCAAAACAATGTCAGATTTTCATAGGCCAGAATTCATTCCTAGCGGGTAATTTTATGCATCCTGTCTTGAATGGTAGGAAAGTTTAATGTTATGTAATAATAGACTATAGACTGTGTTCTGCCAGTTAGTCTCTGTGCCACAGATCGCTCACAGGCCCTTAATTAATCTTGTTCCCAATACAGATCCCATTTCATTCTTTAGAGCTACTTGACCTCTTCTACTTCTGTGATTCACTTTTCCTAAATTTCCATCAGTGAGATAGTTTTTAGGAATTCTACAGAAGTCCTAGAACGAGGAAGAATACTCACAGAAAACAAAAAACTAACAATTAAAAACAAAAGAAAACCCATAAATATGTGACCTTGGCTCAGGAATTTCCTGAGCTTCTGATTGCTAAGGTTTTGGAGAATTTATCATAGAAATACTGTTACACGATTACCTCCTTCTTGTTCTTTTTCTGAATCCTTTGCAATGACTTGAGGGGCTGCTCTGTACCAGTACAACTGTTCTTTTGTTCTTATAAGAACAACCAGAGAAATGCCCACAAGAGAGAGGTTATTGTTCTTTTTCATAGAGTGGCCTATGAATTTTGGATTACATACTGACATCATGAAGAATACTAAATTTTGTAGTCTAGTGTATGAAAATCTATCTTCCTGATTAGCATAACTATTGTGTGTTGCTTTTTTCTTTTTGCTGCAGTAATTATGTCAATTATGAAGGAAGAAAGCAGGAAATGTTCATATCCTGTTACAGAATAGGCTAATTTACAAAATCTGTTAAGAAGGATTTACAGTAATATATCACTCCCAAGTATGATGAGATTAAATATTGATGTTTTCCTTTTGACAACAGGTTTTTAGAGAACACCAGATATATCAATGAACACACGCCTATTAAACTATTCATTTAATGCCCAGTTTTTAAAATGTAATACCAGCTACAACTAACTGTATTTCACTAGTGTTGCATATAATTTGTTAGAGTAAATATTAAAAGGTAAAGTAGCAAAACTATATCCATGCCTGTTTATACGGCTATGAACTACTGCATAAAAGTTCACAAGAAGAGTTTTGGAAATGTGTATTGATCTTATTACTGTGGTCTATGAGATCTGGCATTTATGGAACAACACTAAGATTTTACTCCCAGTTCAATGCCAGTGATTGAAACCAAGAAAATGTTTTTTTAATAATCTTAAATCCTGATTGTTACTGTCTAGTTCTCCACTGTAATTTTTTCCAGGCCACTCATTTTTACATAATAACTTAAGGTTTCAAACTGAAATTTCAATTAATATATATATATATTTCAAAATAATCTGACTACATTTAAATTTTTATTTTTAACGCATTCTAATCAACTTGTCAGCAGATTTTCTCTTGAAGTAGAATTTTTTTCACTGGTCCACTGTGTATCAACTGCATTTTATTTTCCTTTCATAGGAGCAGACTGTCAACCAGGAAATATTGTCTAGAAAGAAATAAATGTGAATTTTCTCCATGCTATGTAAAAAGCTATGCTCTCTCTTTATCTGTAGCAGTTTAAATGTCATTCTATAAAGGAAAGAAAGTATTTCTCACAATATGCTGAGCTGTGTATAGAGTTCAAAAATACTTCTAATCTAAATAATACACATTGTTCAAGTCTGATTTAAACTTTGGTTGTCAGTGGTTTTGTTCATTAACTGTAATTATGAATACTGTTCATATAGACAATATATGTCAAATTTCATTTAGGAGGTAACCTGTATAGTAAGACTTTGCAGGCTTTTTTGCCATGCAAATATCATCTCATTATAGTTTTTCACATTTCTGTCTACTTTTTTTTAAAAAATAAACTTCCTTAGCATTTGGCCAGTACACATAAATGCTTGTATGAATACATTTTGCTATTATCACGTATCAGTTATGCACATTCTTCTAACATCAGTAAAGATTTGCCTCTGAGCTAGCAAAGATTGAAGCATTTTTTCTAATGTGAAATCTTACGTTAGAAAATATATACCATTCTTTCCAAAGTAGGTGTATTCTTCTTGACTCTAAATCACAGGAAGGTAGAGAAGAATAGAGTCATGAATTACTGCCAAAAAAGTCCAGTTCATGCTACGAATTTAACCATTTGTTGAGATTGAATGTTGTCAATATTTAGCAAAATACTTCTCCTGTTTACTGACTACAGTTTTCAATGTCTTTCTTGTCTCAGACCCCTCACTTCTTGCTGTAGATACACATTTCAATTCACAAGGGAGTTTTTCTAGGAAATGGTGCACTCTGAATTAGCATTTCTCGTCTTCTAGAACAATTTCTCTAAAGAAATCTTCCAGAAGAGAAAATATCTATTTGAACTACAGATTAACCTTAGCCCAGAAATTTATGTTGCTGCTATATATTTGCATCCTTTTAAGGGTACCTCAAAGGAACAGCCTTCAAAGTGCAGTGCACGCACCCCAGGATGTGTGTAAGACAATCCATTGAGTTGTGGAAAGAAATTTTTTTTTTACCATTGATAAATAGATTTTAAAAAATAGTGTTTCAGCTGGTAACTGCTCTTGGACACTCAGACAATTCAGTAACATGCCCTGGGACCTTCTTAGTTCTGCCTACACAGATACACATGCTCAGATGGGTCCCTCAGTCAAATTGCAGACCCTATGGCCAGCCCAGCAGAGGACTTGGACCTCCTATAACCGACCAGCACACACAATGGTCTCTCCAGTGTCCAGCCTAGACTTGTGGCCACTTCCACACCTGTATCCAGGTCACCTACTCACTGACAGGCTAGTCTAGCTGGATACTAGTGGTCGCACACAGACATACAAGTGGTCTACGCACTGTACACTTGGTCCGGTGTCTCTGAGTGGGAATATATGAAGGAACAAGCATCAACCAGAGGAATGGCGGTAAGAGTGTCATATGCTGATTTCACCCAGATTAACAGGCCATTGGAACTCCAGTATATTTATTTGGAACTGCTTAGGACAGGCAGGCTGACAGGGGAAGGACATTAAGCAAATTCTCAATACTCATACAGATACAGAAGAAAGAAAAAGCTGTTGGCTCCCAAAGGATACAAAAAAGATACCTCAAACAAGCATAAGACAACCCCAGGAGATGTCAGAGGGCAGAACCCTTCTCCCTCTGTGTCATGTCAAGAAATCCTGCTCAGACCACCTCGGCACAAATATCTTGGAGGCTGCACGCTAGGAGGATTACGTGGACACAGAGGTTTTGGTGGTTTTGGCTATGTGGGTAAGAGTGTGATTATGAATGAATTACGTAGGTTTTGTTTAAAAATAAAACCACTTTTTCCTGTGTACCTCAGGTTGAGTTCTGATATGTTTCTGCTACAGTGTTGCAATATTATTTCTTACATGCTGGTTTGGATGTCAGTTTGCTCAGTGTATTAGCTGCTGTGAATCGCTATTATTAGGCATATCAGAAATTATCTAAAGAACTTTAATGCTTAGCTTCAGTTAATGAATTTCACTAGGTGTTTGGCATGTAAATGCTTTGTGTAGCAACATGTCATGCTATCACACGTAAATCTGCTTTTGGGTCTGTGTTTCAGTTACAATTCATTCATTTTTTATCTGTGCTGGGAACCTAGCCTGATGTTGAAAACAGAATTTGTTGGCACATTTAATATGCAACCATCACTGCCGTATTTGATTGCTAAAGAGCTCACAGACCTCTTAAATAATCTCATAACAAATTATAAACATACACGGTAATATTTATACTACAAGCTTTGAAAATTCTTGATCCAGACAGCTGCAGTCTTTTTTTGAATTTGCAGGAGTTGTGTTATAGCCATTGTGCTACTAACTGCTAAACAAGTATAGGTGCTCATGATCTTAGAAAAGCTTAATTATTACCAAATAAAGAGGCTTTTGGTCTGGAGAAGAACATCAGGATTTAGTCAAGCAGCTGAAGCTGAATTTAGTGAAATAAAATTACTTACTGAGCAGCCAGAGTGTGTGGGTGAAGTGTGATTGTGAGGAGGAAGGTTTGAGTATGTGTACATATTGCTATTTGTAGCCAGTTTTTGTACACCAAGTGGCATACTCTGCTTCCATAACAACAACAACAACAACAAAAAGAAAACAATAAAACAAAACAAAACAAAAAACATTTCTCTCTACTACAAATAAGTGTAATTTTCCTTTTCCTTTTCTCATTTATTTTGATATGTTGGGTTGTGTATAGCATACAGCTGTAATAACAACAGCTAAAAATATTGTAAGGAAATAGACAAGAGCTGCAGTATACAAGTAACTGCTATGCTTACAGGGATGGAGCACTGAAAGGACACAAAGGCTGCTTCTACTTTAGTACTACAAAGACGACCATAGTAAAGGCAGCAATTTAAATTCACAAAAAGCCTTGCAAGGCAATATAAAAGTTTATATTTCCTTCTCCCTCTAATTTAGGAATGTTTTCCTCACCATTAACATAATTGTTTATTTCTTGAATACTCTCTCTGGCACCCTACCTGACTTTTAATACAATGGTGTACTTTCTAAAGAGAAGGTGTAAAGTGTTTGGTCTGTTTAGGGCACTTTCCTTGGAAGTCAAAAGCCTGGGTTGGGAACAATCAACCTAATAAAAGCTTGAGTCCTAGGTCAGCTGCTTCTACATCTGCTGCCCCGGCACTTGAAAAACTTGGCGCTTTTAAGCACAATGACCAAGTCCATAAGGATGTTTTGGTCTGACACAGATATTCAGAGAAGGTGGGAGAGAGAGCTACAGCATTTTTTATCATGCATTCTACTTCCTGTTTGTGTCATTTCATTGTAGCTCAACATACTTTGTGCTGCAAATGTTACTTTATACAGTGTCTCCAGCTATGGAAATGCAGTTTGCTGTGATCTTTGCCAAAATAAGCTCACCTCTTCCTCTTTCTGAAAAATACTAATTCTCTCAGTCTCCACTTTCAAGATGACAACTTCTTGTAGAAGAAGTAGGCAGTTAATTCCTACTTGAACATTTTCACAACCGTTTTCTATGCATCCAGTAGCTGAGCCAGTTCCTCCTATACATGCAGATTTAATTTGTCAGCAGTCACAAAGATTATATTTTTTCCATGTTTACATTTTAGGAGACTTGAAATGTCTGTGTGTGCCTGCTACCTTTGAGTCAAAACCAGATAGAATCTGTATTTCCAACTATGGGTCACAGCAGATCTCTTTGGGTTAATTGATTATATTGCGTATTTTATTTTGTCTCAGGAAGCTCAGAAGTCTTTTTTTACAAACATCACATTCTGTGCTAACATCAGATATAATCCCCCTTCTTTTATAATATAATTTGTCAAGTTCTCAGTCCACTTAAATCAATGGTAGAAGTCTACTGATTTCAAGTTCAAAATTGCATCTACATATACAGAAAATAAATCTCCTTCCATCCAGCAGTTCCGGAAGAGGAACAACCCTTTTTAGCAACAAACATGGTTAAAGTATTGTAATTTATTTGTGAGAGTTAAAGACATTTTTGCCATCTGGAGAAAACATTCTGTTACCATGGGTTTGTTTTGAAAATTCGAAAGGTGGCATCCTGGATGCATAAGCAGAACAAAATTTGTTTTTTTCAGGCACAGTGGACTTACTTGAGCATTTGACAAAGCTAAATGTAACAAGATGTTCTATTTACTGCTTAAATGTCATGGTAGGTAGGTTTGTATACCAAAATTGGGACTAGTCCAGGTTGTTTCCTTTTTCAAAGTCCTCTTTTTTCGTCACAAAACTACAGAAGGAGGGATATGGTCATTTTCTGTTTTGAAACTTTTTCTTTGTCTCTCTCCTTAATTACAGTTCTCTTTTCCAAAATTTACCAGCTGCTGTTCTAACAGAAGATAAACAAATCAACTGGAGAAGATATCCAGGAAGATGGAACCAGAAAACATGCATCGGATCTGGATAAAGAAAATCTAGCTGTCAGGAAATAATGAGAGTGTGTTTTAGAAAATGGTTAGGGCAGATTGATTTTTTCCTATTTATGAGAGCTGTCCTACAACTACTACAATAAAATCAAAAAATGTTTGAAGGATAACTGAATGAAGTCCTGGTTAAAATTAAATAAAATATCAGTGACAGGTTAACATACAGAAAGCAATGATCCAAGCCTAGTAAATGTGCAAGCTTCTCTAACTTAAAGCTGAAAAGTGGAAAACATACACTCAGTATAGGATAAGTGAACTGTTGCAAGGCAGAGTTCACAGCTTTCTTCTTTCACTGCCCTGGTTGAGGGCAAAGCTCTGCTTCAGCCCAGTCTTTTCCTGGGTGGATGCTTTTATTTCAAATCCCCAGGTGCAGTACAGTATGCTGTCACAGGTGTTACTGATTTTTCACATTACTGTTGTCTGTATTCTTGTGAGGGTATTAGAGAGATTGGAAGGTTTTGGTAGACATAAAAGAAAGAAAAAGAAAAAAATATGGCTAGAAAAATGTTAACTGTGCTAAATGGGAGTTATCGTTGCTATCTGTAGTAGCAGCTAGGAGCCTGCTTTTTCTCTCCAGAGAGTGCAGAAGATTAAACTCAGGCCAAGTGGAATAATTTGCTGCAGATACTTTCTCAAGAATTTGTTGCATTTAGCTTGACCATGTGTGACTTCACATTTCAGCCAGTATTCAGAAACTTGAACATCCACACCAAAAGTATTCAATAAAGATATTGATTTTTTTTCATCCATTAATTACTTGTAACTATTTTTTTGTCAAATCCACTGTGTTACAGGGCACTTTTTATGGTTTTGTGCTAAAGCTTCAAAATGTACAAGTGACACAAGATTAATGTTCATTGTGAAATTAATGGAGAAATTTTAGACATACTCTGTGATCTTAATTTTGCTGCTTTTCATGCCAGATCCCAAATGATAGTTTTGTAGGTCACTTTACCTTTAGGTAAGAGACAGGTAAGTAAATTGGCAGAACACAGCCTCTGACAGTAGGAGTATACATGTGACTACAGATTACAATTGAGGTCTTGCTACTGGGAAAGGATTGTTCTTATACATCCAACATAATGTCTTCACTTGAATAACTAGTAATCTGGGAAAGCAATTAGAGGGCTACTGAAATAAAGTTGGGGAAAATGTCTGTAAAGAGTCTAGATGTAACAGAAAGAAAGATTTAAAGGAAGTTGCTATAACTCAAAGATTACTACAAGAAGAAAGTTGCCTGAGAAAGAGAGTGCTAAGAGATACTGACCTACAAGCTCCTCATCCCTGAATATCCTATGCTTCAGTGTTCTTCCAAATTTTGTCTTTAATTGTTTTCTTGCTTCTTCTCAATGCATCTCATTTATCAAAATTCTTTTTCAAAGTACAAGCATCAGCGCAGGGCATATGCCCCATCTCAGCAGCAGTCATATACACTAATAGAGGTATTAAATCCTTGTTACTACACCTCAGTGTTCAGCTGCCTGTATGTAATTCCAGTAAACTGAGACTTTGCTGCAGAAGCTTGCATACACCTGATTCTCCACTATGATCTCACTCTTTCCTGGGTTTCATCTTGGAAGCTCAGCCTGCATTCTTTTCTCGCAGATATATGACCTTACGTTTTGTCAGACAGAAACATATGTATGGATTGTGAACAGTTTACAAGATGATCCAGCTTCCCACATTAGTGACCTGCATTCTTTATTATTTACCACTCCCTCAATCTTTGTTAACAGAAAATTATATCAGTAATTATTTTGTGTCTTTCATGTCATGGCAAATATTAAGTACTGTACAACCAAGAATAGATCCCTTGGGGCTCCAGTAAAGTCATTCAGCCAGATGGTTCTCTATTCAGAATAGCATTCTGAGACATGCAGTTTTAAATCAATTTTAAATACACCATGTTTGTTTTGGATCATTCTAGTTGCTGATTTAAAATGCACAAAAAATGTGCAAGACCAGAGCTTTCACTTTTATCAATTAAATTTGTGGGTATTTTTCTTTTTTTATATTAATTTGATAAAATCTTTAATCATAGGCATTCAGCAATAGCATCATTTAAGTGACCCTCCCATAATAGTGGTACCTTAATGATTAGTTGGTACATAATGAGAACCTGATTAACTGGGAGCTAAGTGCTAGTCATTAAGGTTGCCTATTCAGCTCACTGTAGGAATTTAGACGTCTCATTTAAGCCTTTGGATTGAAGACATTTATTAATTTGCATATGCAACTGCTAAGTGTTATAACTCACAAATTACAAGAAACTAGTTCCTCACAAGGGCTTAAATATCTAGATACCACCTCAGTTGATTACATGTAAAATACAGACTCTCTAAAAGCACTTCAACTACTCTGAAGGCACCTAAATTCCTTAGATGCATAATTTTTTACCAGTAATGACATCCTGGGTACTGAACATGTACCCAATGCAAAGCCATCAAGGGTATAACAGAAATCAGTTGCTCTTTCCACAACAAGGATATTCACAAAGTATATGTTTTCATGTTTAGGTTATAGCCCATGCTTACTTCAGCATTTCTAGAACTTGTTTTCTGGTTCTGACATCAGACACAGGCAGGTGTCTCTTTTACTCAACAGCTCAATGCTTAGAACAAGATCCACTGATCCACTTACATTACAGAGTCCAAAACTTCCCTTCACAGCCCTTATGCTATTCAGGCCTCACAATCACAAATAAATCCTTAGATCTTTCCCACAGCTAGTTTTAGGGCTCCAGGTGATGCCTCTGAGAATTTGGGTCTCAGAGCTTTATATCTCTTTTGCAGATAGATGCCCCATGTTCTTGCTTTCCAAAAAGAACATGTGGATCTCTTTCCTGACATGCTTGTAACAGTGGTTGTCTTGGACATCCATTTCTGTTCTTTTCTCCTACCTCTTGTAAGCAGAGACCTGCCACTGAGTTAAATGCGCAGCTGTCTTTTGCTTAACTAATCATTAGATATTCAACTTTTCATTTTCTTAATTATAAATGTAGCATACTGGTATAAAAGGATTTTGAAAAATTGTCCTATTTAAAAGAAAAAGAAATTCAGATGCAAGTTATACCCTTCCACTTGAACAATTCTGTTTAGAACAGAAATATTGACACATTCTCAGGACTGGAGCATCCCTCACTGTAATGTACTCAGGGAGTTTTGAGGTATGCAAGTACACAAGCTCTGTTTTAATAGGACACTAATCAGCTTACAAAGGAGATCGCTGAGGTGAGCGAATATACACAGCTTCCTCAACAATCCATAACATCACAAAGTTCTAGAGTTGACTTCAGGCTTTTAGATTTCTTTGTTGTACAGTTTGATGCCAGCTTTCCACGCTAGAGATATGATCTGGTAAGGATTTTTTTCAGCTTTTTAAGATGGAAAATGTATATATGTATATGATTTTAGCCCAGACATTTGAATTTAGTTGACATTTCACGGCCTTGGCCACGCCATGATTTTCTTTCCTTTCTGGATCTGTCCCTCCCTGTTTAGCTGCCAGAGGAATGCAGCTGACATTTAAGAAGTTTTTCTGATGTACCATAAATGTTCTGATTCAGCACTCACTGTTTCACCTGATGAGATCAATCCACCTTTGCCATTTGCACAGTGTAACACTTCTCTCAATTAGCCCCTCCCCACTGGAATCTTAACTGTGCTAGCTACAAGGCAGCGCTTGTTGATGACTCCTCTTAGGTAATACACATCTGCAGTATGTTTGAACTGTTTTCTTTTACATCTGTCTTTCTGATCACTAGATTACTTTTTATGATTTAAAAATAAGGAAAGGGAAGTGGTGTATTCTGTTTCTCTTTGGCATTCTGATTCCTTTGCTTGAAACAGACCTTGACTTAGAATACTATTTGAAAGACAAGGTCACATAGTATGAATTTCTTGTTTAAACTACATTAGGCAGTAATCTGTCGATTCAGTCTATCCCATAGTGCTCTGCACTTATTACATTACAGAGAAGAGGACTGCATTTGAAAAGAAAAAAAGGAATCAAGCCAAAAGAACATTTTATATACATTAACTCCCTGGGAAAAAAAGAAAATCATTTAAAGCTGATTCTGGGCACCCTATCATTTGCAGGTCTTTACAACTACAGAATGTTGGAAAATTTCTTTGCTTATCATGAAAAGGCAGCAGTTTCCTTAGTCTTAAAAGGAGTAATCATTGATAATCCGACACACAATCATTCACATGCTCCAGCCAATGGACACAACACATAAAAGTGACAGATGAAGGTGGTTTTGTTTAATCTTAAATACAACATTAGAAAATTATGTAGTATAAATTGATCCTCTCCCCCAAGAAAATCTAGTTTTTAAAGTGATAGCACAGACATATAATACCATGAGAGATCATTGCATTTCTCAGCATTGAAATAAAGGGGAAAAATGTAGGTTATTTCCAAATCACAGTTACTTTATAATGTACAATACATATTGAGTGTGTACATCTTTCATCTTTTTTCTATTTAGCAAAGTGGAACATAGGTTCAATATCATGTTGGCTAACAAGGAATCTATAAGACCTTCAGTATTTGTATGGAGTCTATATATATTTTCTATATCCCTCTAACTTAGGTCTTTACAATGTTGCCAGTCATTTAACTATACATACTGATGTATTCACTCTCACAAGAGATTCTACCATGTGCTTAAATACTCCTTAAAGATAACCGTAGAAAAGCAACTAAACCTGCAGGAAGTGACTGATTTTTCAGACACACAAAAATAAGCAGGAGCTGAACAGGTGTCCCAAATCCATTGCATATAATTCTGGTAAACCAGCCTTTTTATGCTGTGTAGAAGTCTGTTGATGCCCACCACAGTGATTCACCTCTCTTTATATTATAATGTTTGGTTTGCTGGGCTTTCCCCAGCGAGAAGAGAGTAAACATCAAAGATGTGTATTACATATCCAGTCTCTCCAGAATCAGAGGAGTTTAAGAGGCAGCTAAGAATTCATTAAAATGAGTTGTCCTTTTCTTATCATACTCAAGGCAAATTGACTTGGCTGTTGGATTTCCTGAAGTTTGTTTCATAAACAAACAAATGAATGAAATTAATCTGCAGGAACATTACAGCAAGCAGTTTAAAGTTGAGGGGAGATGTTACTGGATACCAACCACTGAAAAATTTTGTTTAAGCAAACAGGAAGAAAAAACAATTAACTTAGATACTGTTACAACAGTTTCAATTTAAGTAAAAACAAACACACAACAACAACAACAAAGAAAAACACGAGGCTTAGACTTATATTTTAATTCTACACCTCTCTAAATAAACGGAAGTTTTAAAACATGAATGGAAGATTGACAGATTTTTTACAGTATGAGTTTCCTAATTTAGGGATCTAGTTTAGTCGGGCTCACAAAAACAAACGAGTATGATGAAGGCAGATTAATACGGTGGCATTTACATTACCCTTTTTAGAATGGTAAAACAATACCTACCATTACCAATAGCTAAATTGGATGAATTTTTCACCTGATATTATGAGGTAAAGTTACTTAAGCAACCAACAAATGTGCCAGTAACATATTAATCTATTGTCTTGGATTATGCACAATCCCTACAAAAAAAAAAGTTGTTTACTGAAAATCAGTATTGTACATACTAAGCATGAATGTCATACAGATAATCCAGTGTTGCCATCTCTCTGTCAAGGAGACCGTGCATTCTGCAGAAGAAGTTTAAAGATTAAATGTAAGTTAATAGGAAAGACAAAAAAAAAGATAGGAGATAAAAAAATGAATCATTAATTATCTTAGAACAACATAAATTGCTAGTGACTCTGTATCCCTTAGACCTCACGCCTCAGTATGTCAGTGCACAATACAAATCATCAGTATTAAAATCAACTGAACATTATATACTTCAGGAAAATAGAGCCCGATCAGATTTAACTTTAGATTAAATGTCAACATTTTAAGTATTTTTACATAACTGTTGTACAATTATGCAAACACTCCATAGCTTTAGAGTTTCCATACATCCTGAAACTCGCTTTCAATGTCATTTATCATTGCATCTAAAGGGAAACTATTATCACTGACAGGCTTTTATAGAGATATATAGTTTATGAGTACAGGCCACTTAAAAGAAGTCGAAGACTGTTTTCATTTCCGTGACATCTCAGTTGGCAGTAGCTGAAGTATCATCTCTCTAGGAAACAAAACATTCACTGAGTTTTTTTTCTTCACTAGAAGTAGAATTCAGTTGGATGACTTTTTTCTAAACTAAAAATATCAGCAACCTGACTATAGTACTTTCATGCTTATTTGTTCAATTAAATCTTCTAGCTTTGAGTTTAGATGGTAGGAAAAAAAATATATTTTTCCTACAGAAATAGATTTTATACTACTATGACTATTTAAAAAGAAGTTATCCATCTTGAAAGCAAGAGAACTAGGACTGTAGAAATCCCACATTCAAAAACCTTGAGTATGTGATCCTAAGAGCATTATTATAATTTCCCCCAAAGCCAGATGTAAAATGCCTATGTTTGTATGAAACACCACAACTTATTTTAAAATATTCTGAACTGCACAAATCCCTCTGCAGGTTTATAATAACTCATATGCCCTTGAGCTATTTTGTCCCTCTGAGATATACTGTCTTTCTAGAATTGAGGAATCCAGAGGATAGGAAAAGAAGGCCAAAGTGGGCATCAGGATGTGTGAAATGTTCAATTTGCAATCATTTTGGTGGGAATTGGACTCCAATTCCTATGAAAAGCTATATTGAAGAATCTTTTCTGTATATAGTTTCCTTGAAATTACAAATTACATAAAAATACAGTTTTAATGCTTTCAGCTTTAGCTCTGTCACAGAAGAGTCAGTTTATAAATTAGGTTCTGAAATACAGACTGAGAAATTTCCTTTTCATGATAAAATTATGCTTTTCAGAGCAAGAACAGTAGTGTATTCACATGCACAACTGACATTTCATGCAATGATCCACAATCTGAAAAAAATTGAAAATAAAGAGTATGTTTACTGATAATGGATTTGTTAGGATCTCTCTCCTACTGCCAACAGGCACAGGAAAAAATATCTCTGGCTACATGTGTTGGCTACCCTTAGTGTTGATGGAAGAACTGAAACGTCTTTCAATAGCATCCAAGTGAAAGGAGATCTTTGTTCTGTGTTCTAGTGAGACTGAAAACGTTCATTTTGAAACTCAAAGGTGTATGCTCTAGGAAGACTTAGAAGATGTTTGTTAACTGAGGAGGCTCTAAGAGGGCAAGTTAGACTAAATGTGTCACTGTTAAATTTATGATGAGTTCCAGAGGCACAGATACTTTTAGCTTCCAAGAAATCTCAAAGAAATGCAGAATATGAAGGAAAACTATTTTTGAATGTACTTCACAAAAGCAGATTCATTGGCTGCCTAATTCTATTTGAATAAAATGTTTAAATTTGAAGTTAAATCTTTACTTAGTAGGAACACAAAATATTTCCATGGTATAATTTGCAAGAGATCAGAAACATATATATGGAAAGTACTCAGTTATTCTATAAGGCCTTAATTCATATATATGTATAACTTGCATATTATTGTAGAATTGCAGAATCACAGAATTGCAGGGGTTGGAAGGGACCTCTAGAGATCATCACTGTATCTATTCTGCATATCAATACATATAAGGCTTTCTCCTGACTTCGTTGTTTTATGTTTTATTTCAAAAATCTTAACAGTATGAATGCTTGAGAGAAAAAAAAAAAAAGGTGGTTTCTAATGTGGTTTCACATGGGCTGTGAGATATTTCAGTTCTTAGGGTGCTCACACTGATATACACATTGCCTAAAATGGCAGGGAATGAGACTGGAGCATGGGTGTAACAATTCCTGTGAGTGGGACTTCCAAAACCTCCTAAGAGCATTTCACCCCAGACTAATGATTGTAACAAGGATGATGACAAACACACAGGTGAAACAATCACCAGGGAATTATATTTTGAAGTATCAGATGATCTCAAAAAGAAGTATGAGAGAAATATGAGAATTTTAATGATGAGAAGAGACTTTGGAGAGGAAAGATCAGGACTGGTGTGATACTGCCAGATACGACTCAATGGAACCCAGGGCTCTGCCTGTACCTAGCAGCGCAGGCCCCCGCAGGCACATTCACCAGCAAAATAAAAAGCTGAAAAATCTGAAAGCCAAAGTCCACGGCCAATTTCATCTTCTTTGGCTGTCACAGATAAGCTACATACATACTGCAGCTCTTCATAGTTTTGACTCCAGGGTTTAGGCAGGCCCTTGTATTCAGAAAGCAAGATGGATTTTCTACATCATTGAATCATTGAATCCTTAGAGTTGGAAGGGACCTTCAAAGGTCATCTAGTCCAACTCCCCTGCAACGTACAGGGACATCTACAGCTAGATCAGGCTGCTCAGAGCTTGGTCCAGACTGACCTTGAATGTCTTCACGAAAGGGAGACACCTCTTCTTTTGTTCCCTCTCTGTAAAGGTTGGCTTTTCAGGCAGGAACCTCCCAGGGGGCAGAAATGTGGTGGGGATATGGCCTATTCTCTTCCTGATATAGAGAGAAACACCTCCTTCCCTCCTTCCTTGTCTGTCCCTTCTAAACAGCTTGTACCACCAACAGCCACACTTCAGTCACGGGAATCATCCCACCAGGTTTCAGTGACAGCAACTCAATCCTTTCAGTCATAGTAGTAAGAAAAAAGTAAATGAAAGTAGCTGTTCACTCTACTTCTATTGAACAATTTATTTGTTCATCTACTGTAATATGCAGCACACCCCTGAGATGAAGATAAGAGAAAAGTTGGCAAAGTAATACAGGAGTCCTTCTCCTAATTGTTCTACTTTGCATATGTCCCAAATCAGAGAATTTGCTAAGCTATTGATGCTACCTTTTAGTGATGTTTACAATACATTTAGCAATTTGAAATCAGTAGTTTGTTTATATAATGAAGAAAAAGAATACATACTGAAAGAATTAGAGTTGCTAACATAATTATCTTGAAGAAACAATATGATTATTACTTGTGTTTGGTACACAATATTCTCGGAAGAGGTATTTGCCTTACTTCACTTTTATGAATCATATTTTAATTCATAAGAAATGTTCTCCTAATAGATTCTAGGTGATTATGAGATGATCATTACTTTTAATACACCAAGTATTGTAGCTTTTTACTGTTGTTTTATAGTTGATCAGTCCCTTCCAATACAACTTCAGGCAAGTGGGCCAAAACTCAGCAACCCATCTCTCTCTAGGAAAGTATTTAAATATACGCAAACACATTAGATTAATTTCCCTGTTGAACAGAACTTAATCGTTCTGTTCATATGCCTCACACATTTTAAGCTAATAAGGCTTAGTATAAGTGTACATGTTAGAAACGTTAGAAATGTCATAAATGTATTTCCTTTCATAAGAATACGTGTACAGGTCTAATTATCCATTGAAAATCAGCTACTACTTTTTGCATAGTTACTAAAGTACATTGAACCATAAGCATGTTCAATTTAATGATATTTTATCAGATTATGACATTTGCAACATTCAGACATAATCAGCGTTCTTGGAATCTTTGCTGGAATTGTTACAGTTATTTCTGTTCACCAGCAGAGCTGGAAGTGCAGGAAGTTTTGCAATGGAATTTTTTGCCACAACTTCTTTGTTAAGTTCTCATGAAAACATATAAACTTAGGAAATATCCTCTAATTAAAATGAGCAATGTTATATGTGCATATAACACATATGAGCAAATTATGTAACAAAATGAGCAAATTTTATGTGCATAGATGTGATGGAATAAGTGGAATGTAAGGTTGTGTGGTTTGTGAGGATATTTTGTTAGTGGGTACTCAACACAAGAGACTAGGGAAAGAGTCAGGAGAAGTAATAAATTAAACACCCAGATGCACATGCCCTAAGGATCCACAGATAACAGAGGCAATATAAAAGACCAGAGCTCTGGGTGCCTGATTAACGGGTCATCTACTGAACCTCTCAAAGCCTGGAGGAGGTTCATCCAGACATCTTGCAACTGATAAGAAGAGGGAAACAGGATTATCTTATGTCTCGTGAGAGAGAGCAAAATTATTATGGAATACTTGAAAGGGCTTGCGAGATTGTGAATTTTATTATGAGATGTTTAGAGGAAGGGCCAAAGAAAAAACTGGCTGGAGGGCCATTTCCAGAGTGGTGGTGAATGGAGTAAAATCCAGCTGGCATCCAGTCATGAGTGGTGTTCCCCAGGGGTTGGTATTGGGGCCTATCCTGTTTAATATCTTTATTGATAATCTAGATGAGGGGATTGAGTGCACCCTCAGTAATTTTGCAGATGACACCAAGTTGGGAGGAAGTGTCAATCTGCCTGAGGGTAGAAAGGCCCTACAGAGAGATCTAGACAGGCTGGATTGTCGGGCTGAGGACAATGGGATGAGGTTCAACAAGACCACGCGCCAGGTCCAGCACTTTGGTCACAATAACCTCATGCAATGCTATAGGCTTGGGGCAGAGTAGCTGGAAGACTGTGTCAAGGAAAAGGACCTGGGGGTGTTGGTTGATGCACAGCTGAACATGAGCCAACAGCGTGTTCAGGTGGCCAAGAAGGCCAACAGCATCCTCGTTTGTATCAGAAATAGTGTGGCCAGCAGGACCAGGGAGGTGATTGTCCCCCTGTACTCAGCTCTGGTGAGGCTTCACTTCAAGTACTGTGTTCAGTTCTGGGCCCCTCACTACAAGAAAGACATTGAGGCCCTGGAGTGTGTCCAGAGTAGGGCAACAAAGATGGTGAGGGGTCTGGAACACAAGTCTCATGAGTAGTGGCTGAGGGAGCTGGGATTGTTTAGTCTGGAGAAGAGGAGGCTCAGGGGAGATCTTATTGCACTCTACAGATGCCTGAAAGGAGGTTGTGGTAAGGTGAGGGTCAGCCTCTTCTCCTGAGTAGCTAGTGATAGGACAAGAGGGAATGGCCTTAAGTTTTGCCAGGGGAGGTTCATGTTAGATATTAGGAAAAACTTCTTCTCCGAGAGAGTGATTAAGGACTGGAAGAGGCTGCCCAGGGAGGTGGTTGAGTCACCGTCCCTGGAGGTGTTGAAGGTACATCTGGATGTGGAACTGAGGGACATGGTTTAGTGAGTAATCTTGATGGTAGGTGGACAGTTGGACTAGATGATCTTGGAGGTCTTTTCCAACCTTGATGATTCTATGACTATGAAAATAGCTTGTAAACAAGCTGCTGGTCTGGCACCTCCTGGAGAGGCCTTGGGTCTGGGGCCAGATACTGGTGAGACTGGGAGTCTGTGGGGCAGCTACTGGAGGGATTCTAGCTCACAGCCAACCACCAGAAAGTCCTATTTGTGTATGCATAAGAGTAGGCTCTGTTAGCAACCTTTGAAGCCAATTAGCCTTCAGGTGAAAACAGGATCAGGCCATTGGCATGATCCACATTTGTGGGAATGCTGTTTGTGGGCACTGCTCTCTTATCTTTCTGCCTTTGTTGGTGGTTGATTGTGTGTGTGCATGCATGCATGAGTCCACATGTGCTAGAGGTTCTTGTTCTTGCTACTGCCTAGACCTAGAGTTAGGAATGTTAGCAGCTTGACTTTTGGAGACTGGGCCAGGACCTCTCCAGGTCTTCAGCTCTGGTGGACTGGGAATGGCAACTCCCTTGGGTCCTGAAGTTCACTGATTTGGCATCCTTCGAGCTCACAGTCCTGGGAGGCCCATCTGAATCACACCTACTGGTTCCCAGCATGCAGAAGGAGGGAGCAGTGCTGCAGGTGCCAGGTTTTGGAAGCAGCCTTACACCGAACTCCTCCTCCCAAAAAGCCCCCCAGGAACCTGAATCCAAACCCAAAACTTGTGTGGAGAATACCAAAAACAAAGAGGATAAGTACCAGAATCAAGGTGCCAATGTCCCATTTCACATACTAATGGGATGTTAGCTAGGTGAAAACTCCTCCAAAGGAGTCTAGAGTAATATCATGTGCTACAGATAAAACCCTCAAAAGCTACTGGCTCCTGTGAATTCTATCTGGAAAGAGATGAAAATCTTTCTTGACCTCCAATCTGACATCTGATTTGATCTGGAGCATGTGGTAAGAACACATTAAACAGATAACCAACAGACTCACTGACACTACTAAAAGCACATATCTTTCCATGTGCCCTATACCTAGAATAGCCATTTTCTGAATCTCTAAAAGAAGGCAAAATATAATTCTGATACACAATTGTCCAAGTATGATGGGAAAAACTCTTCCTTGTTCATGAAAGTGCCCAGAGGAAACTCTAAAGCATGGAATCAATAAAGTACCATGCAAATACAGCACAATATGTTTCCTGTTATGTAACAAAAATTTATGGCCAAGTGTTATCAATGAAGAACCTATTTCTTTTTGTCTTCTCAAGGTACTGAGAGGGGCAGAAAAGGGGGTTGAAGGGAGACAATGATAGTGCTGTTTCTCCTGTCAGCTATTTTTTCTCATTCTGTTTTGATCTTTATTGTTGTTCTATTTTCTGTCTGTGTAAATAATATGTAGTCTGCTCACAAAATTACTTTTCCTTGGTCTCATTCAAAACACTGAGGAATATATGAAACATCAGATAAACTCCTTAGTTTTCGTGATGGAAAAGACTTTGTATATGGTTGATAAAATTAACTCTTAGATTAAAAATGTTATTCACACCCAAGATCGATGTTGACACTATGTTGTACATTTGTTTACGAAAATTGATGAACAAACGGAACAGCTTTTTACTGTAGAATACAAGTACTGTAGAAACTCCAGAGCCAAAATTATGAGGCAAGATTTGCCTGCATTACCTAGCTTCTTCTCAAGCAAGCTAGGTCATAGCTAACCATAGTTTAACACAATTACTAAATCCATAAAGGAGTATTAAATCCATAAAGGAGTATTAAAGCAAGCAAATCTCACTTTTAAACTTACATATGAAGTGATAATCTCTGAGGAAGTCCTCTGAGAAAGTCCTCCTTTTTTGCATCACATATCTTGAATTATTTTCTTACACCCTGAGGAAAAATCTTTCTTTCTTTTTAGAAACTAAGATGAATCATTCATTGCAAACTATGCATCATGTACATAGGCTTTACTTAACTGTTTACTTTACTGTTTGCATATACACACCCATACTGCACTTGTTTCAGAGTAGGTGATTGGTTGAGTACACAGAATCATACTGATTAACTCACTGTGCTAGGGATGTGCAAGATACGTGAAAACTATTCCAAGGATTAATATTTGTTTTCTAATAATGAAACATCACTTGGTTTCACGGTGCCGAATCAGTCTTCTCATGAGTCACACTGAGTAATACCACACAGAAGGCATATTCAATTTTGATGACGTTAAGATCTACGTGAAGGAAACTGTCAGAATATGATATGCAGGAATCCTTGTCTCAGATTAGACCTTCATCTACATAAAGATTCAATTATTAATGGTGAGAATGACTGTTACAATAGTTCTCAAAGACGTATTTTCAGGACCATTATCCCCAAACTCATCATTCCCCAAGTGGTTGATGGCAGAAAGGAATTATATTCATTACATTCATTTATTCTATTTAAATATTGATATTAAGTATATCTGCTAAAGTATGGATTGATTTGAAATGCAAGGTTCAGTAACTGAAGATCCTTCAGATTTAGATTTGCAGTCTCATTTGCCCAAAGCAGTGGGAAACTTGATAGTTTAGTTCTCACTGAGTCAAGTCAATTATAGTAAATGCTGCTTGTTTACCAACTCAATATATAAACACATAAATGACAATATGAGATCTAGTTCAGTATCTTGAACTGCTTTCCCAGAGATACTACTTCAAATTTGCCTCATTCTTAACGCTTTTCCACAGTCTTACATCACAGTGTGTCAAGTCCTGTTCTGAAGACTTCCTGTGCCATTGGTGGTTGGTGTTTTGCAATGAACAGCTCTAAAGTGATTTTACTTCTTTGCATTTATCAATTTGCCTATTCAGTCTATTAAAAATTTAAGTATACTTATGAACAGCTTCTAGTATCTATGATAACTTGTAATAAGCAGTTGAACATCTTACTTTCATGTTGTGTAAAGTATCTACTTTTGCTTGCTTTAAGCTTTCAACCTGTTACTTTCAATTGATTCTCTTAAGGGAAATGACAGTGAAAAATAACTTCCTATACACTTATTCATATAACTCAGGGTTTTAGAACTCTGTTGTGTTTCCATGCAGCTATCTTTTCTGAGTCCTCCTATATACAGTCATTCTTTATAAAATAGAAATTTTGTTCATAACTTTGATCATCTCTGTAGCCTTTATCCAAACATGACTGCTTTATACAACATCACTACTTAGCTACTATATGCATTTTTGACGTGCAAAGATGGAAAAGGAGGCCAATTTTCAAATAGTTTTTCAGATGGAGGTATGTAATGGATTTACACAGTAGCATAATGATTTTTTTTATTATTATTATTTTGTTTTGCTCTCTATTCCATTCCTTACATCTCGTTTGCTTTCCTTCAGTGCTACTGTGCATTGTTCTGATACTTTCATAGATCTTTCTCTCACAGTCCCAAGAACTTCTCTTAAACAGTAATACTAGAACACTACCATGCAAAAAACAGCATTATATATATTAAACTTATTTTTTCATGTTTCCCTTGTACTTCATTTTATCTACATGCCACGTCATTTCCTAGTTCCTTAGTATTGAGTAGCTTTTCTTTTTACAGCTATTAACATTCATTCCTTGTCTTCATCACTGTTAGTATCACCAGCAAACTTTACCCTATGACTCTATCTAGACTGTTTATGAATACAGTGAATAATATTGTCTCTGACAGAAATTTCTATGGATTTTCACTTACAATGTAACGCCGCTGTGAAAACCATGCAATAATCCTGTCCTCTGTTTCCTGTACTTTAATCAATGATTCATCCATGTGGAGATCTCACCTCCTCTAAGAGCCTTTGGAGGGAGATCCTGCTAAATGCCTTTTGAAAATCCAGAAAGGCAGATCAACTTGATTAATATTATTTACATGCTTTGAGAACTTTGATAGATGATTCTCTTACTATGGTAATTCTGATTCCTTTCTCATACATCACATTTATCCATATGTTTACTAATCCCTCTCATAAGGTCAATTTTCTCGCTATAGCTTACTTGGCTGAAATTTTCAGATTTCACACAAAGATCTTTAACAAAAAAGGTCCCATAACCACCTTCCAATTATGAGGACATTTTATATAATATAGTATAATTCATGTCAGCAGTTTCTCTTTTCAGTTCCTCCAGATCTTTTAACTGCAGCAGATATTTGATACCTATAGTCCTATCAACTATCTTTAACATCACAGCACCACAAAATCACAGAACGATCAACGTTGGCAAGGGGCCTCTGGAGCCATTTAGTCCAATCTCTGTTCAAGCAGGGACATGTAGAGCAGGTGTCCCAGGACTACGTCCAGGTGGCTTTTGAAGATCTCCAAGGAGATCTTATACAGACATTTAACCTCAAGGTGATGCTCCGATAATTCCACCCAGGAAGATAATCCCACCTTTCCATGTTCTTCCACTCATAACACAGACACAGAATTTTGCATCTCCACAGACATTTGTGTCAGGAAAACAGTGCCAGGAATGTAATCAAATAAAGTGAAATAAACTTCAAGACAAATGGCTTTGCGGCTTTGACTCCAATCATTAGCCAGATACCCACCCAACTGCTCTCTCACTCCCCTTCTTCAACAGGACAAGAACAGAAAATAGGATGGAAAAACTTGTGGGTAAAGATAAAGAGAGAGATCACTTTCCAGTCTCTGTTACAGGCAAAACAGGCTCAACTTGGCAGAAATTATTGTAATTTAATGGCTGTTAAAATAGGTTTGGATAATGAGAAGCAAAGCCAAATTAAAACAACACCTTCCACTCACTCCTCACCCCTTCTTTCCAGGCTCAACTTCAGTCCTTCATTTCCGACTCCTCTACTTCCCACACTCCACTGAGCATTGCAGGGATATGGGAACTGGGATTGTAGTCAGTCCCCACAATTCCTTTTTGCTGCTCTTTCCTCCTCAGAATTTCCCATGCTCCAGTGCAGGACTCTTCCATGGCACACAGTCCTACATGAACTGCTCCAGTGCAGAGTTCTACATGGGCTGCAGTATGGCTATCCACCCCAGTGCCTGGAGCACTTCTTCCCCTCCTTCTTCTCTCACCTTGATGTTCACAGGGCTGCTTTATGCTTTTTTTTTCCTCAGTCCCTGGCTCATGTGGCATTTTTGACCTTTCTTAAATATGTTTTTCCAGGGGTCATCACCCTGGCTGCCGGGCTCAGCTGTGCCCTGCAGAGGAGCCATTGAAGGCAGCTGGAACTGGCTGGAACCAGCTGTGTCTGGCATGGGGCGATCCTGGCCTCTCCTCATAGAGGAGCCCTGCAGTCTCTGATGCCAACACCTGCGCATGGACACCAGGAAAGCCACACACAATGCAATGAGTAAACAACTGGCTGTAAGCCACTGGCAAGTCTGTGGGAAGGAAATCGTAGAATGGCTTAGGTTGGAAGGGATCTTAAAGATCATCTAGTTCCAACCCCACTGCTGTGGGCAGGGTTGCCACCCTCTAGATCAGGCTACCCAGAGCTCCATCAAACCTGGCCCTGAATGCCTCCAAGGATGAGGCAACCTGTTCCAGTGCCTCACCACCCTCTGAGTAAAGAATTTCCACCTAACATCTAACTTAGGTCTCCTCTCTTTTAGTTTAAAGCCATTCCCCCTTGTCCTATTAAGATCAAACCGTGTAAAAAGTCAGTTCCCTACTTCCACTGCTTATACTTTTGTTCTTATCTCTCAATTTGACCAGCAGGTCTTTGCTCAGCCATGTTGTTTTCCTGCCTCTTCTGCTTGATTTCTTATGCTGGGGGACGGAGAGCTCTTGTGCTCTCAGGAAGGTGTCCTCAAAGAGCTGCCAGTTCTGCTGCATTCCTATGTCCCTAAGGAAAGTTTCCCAGAGGACCTCATCCAGTAATTCCTTAAACAGCCTGAATTTCACTCTCCTGAATTTCAGGGTCCTGACTCTAATCTTTGCCAGGCTCACATTCCTCAAGATCATGAACTTGACGAGGGCGTGGTCACTACAGCCAAGGTTGCCTCTGGTCTTAATCTCTTTAATAATTACCTCTGCATTGGTGAGCACCAGATCCAGTAACACTTCACCTCTGGTTGGTCGGTCCAATACCTGAACCAGGAAGTTATCCTCAACAGACTCCAGCAGACTCCTAGATTGCTTGCAGCTTTCTGTGTCGTTTTCCCAACAGATATCTGAGTGGTTGAAATCCCGTATCAGGATGAGAGCCTGCGAGCACAATGCCTCTTGTAGCTGAAGCAAGAAGGTCTCATCAACAGGCTCCCCAACCAACAAATACCCTTTATTGGTCTGGTCGCTAATTTTAATCCACAAGCTTTCAGCCTGGCCCTGACCATTTCTCAGAGGCAGCTTTTCATAGTCTATCCACTTCTCAACATAAAGGGAAACTCCCCCACTCCTCCTACCTTGCCTATCCCTTCTGAAAATCTTGTAGCCCTCAGTCATAGTATTCCAGTTGTGTAATTCATACCGCCATGTTTCTACGATAGCATTTAGGTCATAGTTTTCTCTTTGCACCACGGTTTCCATCTGCTCCTGCTTATTTCCCATGATGCATGTATTGGTTTAAAGACACTTCAGACCTGCTAGAGTGTCATCTCTGCAGGCTGTCAATACTGAGAGATGCAGCAGGCAAGCAAGATCAGCTAGTACACCCAAAATATCTGGAGCTGCGAGCTTGGCTAAATCCTCAGCTTCTGCATTTTCATCTGAGACTGTAGGCAATGGAATTCAGAGGCTGAGATCTCCTCCCAGTCTGCAGAATCTATGACATAAGACACTTACAGATGGCTCTAAACAGGTAAAAGAGAAACAGTCATCTCCTTCAGAAGATGATCCATCTCTGTGCTACTTCTTATGTTCAACCTCTCACCAGAAAAAGCTGTGACAAATAATAGAAAACAAATTAAAAGTGGTTGAAGGACAAAATTAGCTTGCTGAAGAGACATGAACTAAGGAGGTTTACTGTTAGATATCAGAGTAGACAAATCTCTCCTACAAACTTTGCAATGTGAAAGTAGGTCTCTGATTGACCTCTCCAATGCTTCTGAATTGAATAAAATTGACTAACTTGTTCTAAAAATACAACCTTAGAGCATGAAGAAACACAGAACCCTCTCAGAATGTACCAGAGTGACCCAGCTTAATTTTAAGACACCCACTGGGAAGAGTCTTTGTTCATACATATATCCAAGCTAATGCTTAAGTGCCTTCTGCAATGACTGGAGAGGCACTTCAGAATCAGATTCATAACAGTTGCCATAATATTTCCTAAATGAATGCTGAGGGAAAAATAGTACTGAGAAATACTGAGAAATAGATTTTAAACGGTTCTTCTGTCTCAGGGTTAAGTATGTGAATAACAAATGCACTCTGAAGATTAAATATCTAAATTGTTCCTTTGTAGACACAGAGGAAAGAAGACTGAGGTGAAAGCTGCGTAATTCCTAAGAGGAACCAAATGCCCTTAAGCGAAACAAGCTTTTGAATCTAGAATTCTCTGTACCCCAGGGATGATGCTCGAATGAGTCACCCATCTCCAGATGTGTAATTTACTCATTTTAGCAAAGGAAATGTTTAGCCCCAGAGTTCCAGATGTGCCTAGCTCTTCCCCAGGATGGTGGTTAAGGTACAAGCAGTGCGGTTTCACCCTGCATCTTAAATGTCACCTTAGTCAACAGGTTAACTGTTAGGAATTGTATTTTTAGTGCTTGGAGTATGGATGTATAACTTAGTTCTACTCATTTCAATACAGACTATACAGCAGCTAGCCAGAGGTGATTCTGTGGTTTACCAAGAGTGAAAGAGCTAAGCTCTGGCTGTTCTGGGCATTTAAATCTTGTTCTGGTGGGGCTAATATGGCCATCACCTAAGTTTCTTTCTCACTCGAGCCACAAGACTACAAAAGCAGCAGCAAACAAAATGTTACAGGCCATGCAGATTGAAGGAATCAGCCTTAGAAGAACCCCAGAGGCTGCTGGACTGCAGAGTAGGACTTACTGCTATAATAATCCACATAAAGAGTATGAAAGGAAAGAGACATGGGGGAATAAGATTACCAATACTGAAATAATTACTTTTATGTATAAAGAAGAAAGCTCTGCAAGAACTGTACAGCTTCTGAGATAAACGAGCATGTCTGATTGTGGCAGTGTAATTTGGATAGAGGTGGGAGAGGTAAGAAAATGGCTTTTGTCCCTCAAGGAACTGTTCCAGCAGCCCACATCAGCAGAGGTTTATGTACTACACAACACCGTGCAGCTTGACCCATCAAATGAGTACTTTAATCTTCAGAACTTTCAATTTCCTGTCTCTCTGAATCACTTAAGTTCAATTCTTTTAATTAACATTTAAATGAGATTACTATTCCCTGTTTGCATTTTAAAAGGTCATTAGGACTTTATGGCATTAGGCAATGTTCCTTTCATATCAAAGGATTTGAGAAATCATCTCACATTCAGACATTTTGTACTTTTCCAGTACAGTTTATCTGGATTTACTTTGCATCTTCCTCTTTAACTAATTATTGTACCTGGATTTAATAAGTAACACAACCAGGAAAATGTACATAGTCCAGATTTAACCAAAAAGTAAATGGAAACTTCACTGCCTAAACTAATTTCCATATCTTATAAAGCTCAAATCTCAAAATTATCCATTCCAAGTACTCTTCTCTTTACTGTTTTTCTCATTTCACATAGAATGTTTATGTTTCCTCTATTTACATTGTTTTGTTACATCTGTAATATGCTCTGTATCTTCATTTTTTCTGTTCCTTCTTCCTCTTGGAGACCCGAGTGCACACAGTACAGTGACATTTCTCAGCATGTTAAGAGTTTGTGCTATGTGATATGACTTAGCACATAAGCAAAGCACTGTACACAGAGTTGGATCCACAAAAGCAGTAGGTGGCATTCAGTATTACACTCAGAGGGCATGCAACACTGCTGCTCTTGGAAGGCCCCTTTTTGCTTTCACATATGTCCCATTCTGTAACAGATGTCTGTATGGAATAGCTGGATGGTTCAATGAATGTTTCTTCTCTGTGCTATTTGTAGTGTTCAAAAGCTCTGCTGTCCACATAAATTTCAGTAGTGAATCAGTGGAGGAACCTTCTTTACAGGTAATAAAAATGACTTAACTGTGTCTGAATTTTAGTTGATTCAAACAGAGTAAATGAGAAACCGGTACACCTGAAAGCAATGTATTTCCACCTGTCGCTTGTAAATGGGAGACTCTGGTTCTGTTGTCGCCTGGCCCACCAATGCAAAAGCACTGCACAACGAATCTTTTATCTAGCAATTAGACAGCAAGCAAGCAAGTCATGGATAACGAGGATGCCTCTACATGCCACTTCAGGAGAATATTTAAAAATAGAAGAATCCTAGAAAAAAGAAGAAAATCAATACAATGATTAATGACAGTGATTTCACAGAAACATCTGGGCAATTAAGCATTCTCTTTAGGAGTTGTTTCTTGCAGTGACTTGTGAAGGGATGAATGAGTTGCAAACCAAACTTCGCATCAATATATTGAACGTTGCTGGTGTGATAGCAATACTTATTTCAGCTTGGAAGCGTTCCAGAAATTAAATACTAATACAAAAACATATTTGAAAAAATTTGGTTCTGTAAGTAGTTTTTGTTATTGTTATTATTTTCTTGGATGCTGCTTTGCTTTTGCAGTTTATCCACTCTGGTTCTCATGAGCTGTAATTTGAAAATTCCAGAGGAGGAAAAAAAAATCATGGGGGAAAGAGGCACTTAAGTGAAAATGTCTGTAAGTTGCATTTAATGTGACAAACACTGAATCACAGAATCACAGAATATCAGAACCACAGAATAGTTGAGGAGGTTGGAAGGGACCTGTGGAGGTCATCTGGTCCAACCTCTGCTCAAGCAGGGACACACACAACAAGTTGCCCTGGAACATGTCCAGGCAGCTTCTGAAGATCTCCAGGGAGGGAGATTCCACAACCTATCCGGGCAATATGTGCCAGTGCTCAGTCACAAACACAGTAAAGCGTCCCGTGTTCCAATTTTTGGCCATTGCCTATTGTCCTGGCACAAGGCACCGCTCACAACAGTCTACCTCTGCCCTCTTTATATGGTTATTTACATTGATGAGATCCCCCTGAGCATCTTCTCCAGACTATGCAGTTCCAGCTCTCTCAGCCTCTCCACATAAGACAGATGCTCCAGCTCTTTGATCATCTTTGTGGTCCTCTGTTAAACTCTTTCCAGTATGTCCAAGTCTCNTTGTGGTCCTATGTTAAACTCTTTCCAGTATGTCCAAGTCTCTCTTGTACTGAGGGCCCCAAGAACTGGATCCAGCACTCCAGGTGTGACCTTACCAGTGGTAAGGATCTCTTGATGTGCTGGAGATAATTTGCCTAATGCAGTCAGGAATATTGTTAGCCATCTTGATGACACATTGTAGACTCATGCTCAACTTGGTGTCCACCAGGACCCCCAGGTCCTCTTATAGAATCATAGAATCATAGAAACACTAGGTTGGAAAGGACCTACAAGATCATCTAGTCCAACCATCCTCCCANGGGCCTCAATGTCTTTCTTGTAGTGAGAGGCCCAAAGCTGAGCACAGTACTCGAGGTGCGGCCGCACCAGGATGCACCAGGTGATCATCCCGCATACAGGGGGATGATCACCTCCCTGCTCCTGCTGGCTACAATATTTCTAATACAGGCCAGGATGCCATTGGCCTTCTTGGCCACCTGGGCACACTATCGGCTCATGTTCAGCCGAGCATCAACCAACACCCCCAGGTCTTTTTCCTCTATACAGTCTTCAAGCCATTCTTCCCCAAGCCTATAGCATTGCATGGGGTTATTGTGGCCAAAGTGCAGGACCTGGCACTTGGCCTTATTGAACCTCATCCCATTGACCTCAGCCCAGCGATCCAGCCTATCCACATCTGTAGAGCTGTTTTTCAGCTGAGTGACCCCTGGTTTCTGGGGTTGTTCCTTTCCAAGTCTTTGCACTTGTTGAACTTCATGAGGTACCTGTTGGTCCATGCCTCCAGCATGCCCACGTCCCTCTGGATGGCAACACTATTCTCTGGCATATCAGACACTCCTCTCAATTTTGCACCATCTGCAAACTTGCTGAGGGTACACTATACCCCATTGTCTGAATTATTAAGGAAGTTGTTGAACAGGACTAGACCTAATATTAACACACGGGGTACTCTGCTCACTACTGGCCTTTAACAAGACTTTGCACCACTGACAGCTACAGTCTGAGCCTGGCCATTCAGCCAGTTTATGATCCTCGTTGTCTGCCCATTCAATTCATACATCTATAAAGATCTTATGGAGGACAGTGTCAAAAGCCTTACTGAAGTCCACATAGGCAAAACTCACTACTCTCCCCACATCTACCTAGCTAGTCAATAGCTTATTAGTAGCTTATTAGACTGTTCAAACATGACTTCCCTTTGATAAATCCAAACTCACTACTCTAGTTGATTTTCTTGCCCATCATGTGTCTGGACATGGTTTCCAGGATTAGATGTTCCATTCTCTTCCCAGAAACCGAGGTGAGGCTGATTGGCCTGTAGTTTCCCAGGTGTCCTTCCTACTCTTCTTAAAGTAAGCAAATGTATTTTTCTTTGCATTCTGATTGTTTGTACAGAGGATCACATTTTGTCTTCTTTTGGGTTGAAAGTGACACAGGTGGACATTGGGTTGGTATAGATCAGGGTCTAACTTTTGTCTTACTGAAACACAGTTCAAATGTACACTTCAGCCTTGCATGTCTTACAGCAAAATCTCCTTACTAATACTAAAAAACCCACATGCCTACCAGTGTAGCAGTGCACTATTGATAAACATTGATAAAAAAGCATTTTGACTTACATGTATTGTAAGCTTTAGAACTGAATAATGCTCATTAAAGTTCAGTCCTCATGACTGGTAGGCTCCCAAAACTTTTTCATTTGACTTAGTAGGTGATCTGTAAAATACTAATTTTGTTTATCCTTAGCTTATTTTGAGTGGTAAACAAGCTTGTGCTATACCATAATAGGTTGTGTCGAACTGAGGAAAGTCATACATCATATACTCATAAGTTTTAATTTCATTTGCAGTCATTGCAGTCCAGATGTTTAGCTGATTTTGTTCACTGTCATAATTCGAACGTGTAGCATAAGAGTGGATGGAAACAGTGATAAGAAATATTTATTGTTCATCGTTACTTCTGTCTAATTGGTTAACCTAGTATTGATTGTGTTTCTTGTCCAGTAAGATTTTTTGAGAACAGTTACTGCAAGCTAAATTTTGAATTTGGGCCCAAACACTGAAACAGAAGTCTAATTATCTGCAAAATAAACATGTGAGAAAAGGTCTGAAACACTGCGTTTCATGAAACTTCTCATGAGTTAACTGTGATTGCTAGATGTTTACTAATAAGTTTTCTACTTGCTGCAGCATCTTTATTTATGAAGTGAATGGTATAAAGTAGACATGGATCAATTTGGAAGTTTTTTTTAATTCTTATGGTTCAGAAGCAACACACTTCCTTGAACTTGAAATGCTAGATATTTAAGACATTCTCTAAACCTTTACATTCAGAACTGTTTTGTGTCAATCACTTGCAGACAAAGCCAAACAGGGTTTATTTTCTAGCCTGAATGAGTAGACTCACCTTTTATTTACACTATACTTTTCATGCTTTTACGTATACATAAGAGGGGAAGAAATGCAGCCGCCTGTTCATCATTTCTGTAGTGACTGTGACAGTAAACTAATGAATGGCATTCAGACATTACAGAAGTAGATCCACTACCACTCTACCTCTTTTTCATACAAATCAAATTTTCTTACTCTATTTTGATTTGAAAAATTAACCAATGATTTCACCATGCTGACACCCAGATATATCCATAATCTCTATATATATTGTCAGTGTCTTTTATGAATTCCTTTTCTGAAGCTAAAGTTGTCTGTAATGTTCTACAATATCTAAAGAACACTAACTATAAATCTTATAGTAATATGTACCAAGTAAACCACAATGCCTTTATGAAACTTTTTTTCTGTTCTCTTATTTATTGACAGATTTTTTTTTTTAATTACAACACAATGAAACCATGGTAAGTACATAAGATGCAATAGTATAAAAAGCCATTTTAACCCTTCCCTTGGTTAAGACACTTACAGCAGACAAGAACTGCCCCACCCCAATTCCCCCCTTCTCAAATGAAAACAAAAATAAATATAAATTAATAAATATAAAACAAATCACTGCACAGCCCTTAACTCTTTGATTGCCATGGCAAGAACCGTAATTATGATTCTAGCATGTAACTTTCTGTGGTTAAAGGTTGCCGCAGCAGTCAAAGGGTTATAGCATTGTAAACATAAGTACTTTGTTGAAAATGTTCAGCCATGTTGATGGTCTACAGCAATTAGATTATTATCATGACCCCTTGACCTTTAATGACACAACATTATAAGGAGTTAAAGAGATAATAGCTTGGTGAGCTCTTACATAGATTAATTAACTCATTTTGTTTAACAATGCAATATGAGGTCTTGATTTACTAATAAAAGACAACATGTGTATAATAAAACACTGTTCAATGCATTGATCAATAAAATCAATGAAAAAAATCAGTCTAAGCACCACAAAATTTTGCCTGATAATATCTGACAGTCATAATACACTTTAGCACCATTTAGTCAGCCTTGCACTTGCACACAAACAAGCTTTGTGTTTGTCAGTAGAAGCTACCTGAAGGAATAACATATGTCAGTTATAAAAAGGTTACTGTATAGAATGCTGTGTGAGCCAATAAAATAAAATAAAGTAAAATGAAATAACAATAATAAAGTGAAATTTAGTTGAGGAAAAAAAAAAAAAGCTCCAGTTATTTTGTTACGAACATACATTCTAATGAGCAAACATGGACATGAAATGCATGGGGCTATGCAGAGAAAAGGGAATACAGATGAGAAATTTACATCACACAGAGAAATCACATCCATATTCTGCCTTATGTGTCAGGCTTTGTAACCTAAGTGAGCAATTGTTGGATTGTTAAAGAAGTAGAGCTTGAAAGGAACTGCTATTTAACAAAGTGAGGGTTTTACAGTCATGTTATGAATAAAACCATTTTCAAAGATATCCTAGCAACTGTACCTTGTCTCTACATTAAAAGTTTGTTTCCTCTTTCTCAGAGGTGGAGGATAAACAAGCATAGCATGGTGTAGAAAGAAACTCACAACTGTATTAGATTTTAGCTAACATACTGGAACCAGATCAGTTACTGGTGGAATTATAGGGAATTAGGTGGTGGTAAGAATTGCAACTAGATGGAAAAGTGAATCAGCTGCTGAAATCAAAAATAACACCCAACAAATATAACTAAAAGGGAAAAAAAAAAAGAGAAATCATGTTCTGATAGATATAAGATTACAGCACTTGGATAGAAAGCAAATTGCACATTATCTGAAAAATAATTGAAATAAGAATGTGTATGTAGTATGCAAAAAATGTATCTTTCTTGTAAATAACCATATCAAACTCTGATTGACTACACAAAGCCAGCCATACATGTTTTAACTGCTAACAATACTACCCACAGGACTGACAAGGAGCAGACATCACCTCTCTCAAACATCTTGTGAGCATATAGGAACACTTATCGCATACAGTAAAGAAACAGAAGTCAAACACTTGCACCTTTGAAGGGAACCCACTTCAGCAAGGGGATTGGGCTAGATGATTTCCAGAGGTCCCTTCCAATCCCTGTGATTCTTCAATTCTGTGATTCTGTCATTCTCTGCAAGCTGTGACTGAACTGTGTAATGAATCCAACTCTCAGCTTACAGTAGCAGATGAAAGATAGAGATCTTCATAAATGTATTATGCCTAAAATTTAGGATGCTATTGCAAATAGGAAAGTATTCTGACATGCAACAGTCTATTGTGCCACAGCAATAACTTCATGGTGGTTGATGTCTGTGTATGAACTGCCTTGAAGTAGAGGAAGGAGTCCAGCCCTATAGTTATTGTTGGAATATCCACAACATAGATTACAGGCATCAGAATGGAAAGAGAAAAGAGAAAATGTTAAAAATAAGAACTTGAACTACTGCAAATAATACCTAAACGTTAAAAAATTCAGATTTCTAGACGACACGTCCCTGATGGAATGCATTAATGTAAATGGTGTGTAAGGGCTGGAATCAAAAATGGTCGGCCTCTGCTTTTATATTATTGTATGTAGTACCAGTGGAACAGCAATGAGATGCAAACATGGAGCCTATGATGATCAGTGCTGGCTGTATCATACTGTTTTTACAAAAGAGTAGAAGAATGGCTGTGTCAATGGATGTCAAGAGACTTTAGAAATCTGAAGTGAGTAACTTGGAGCTCAGCTATTAAAGGACTGGACAATGAACAAGATTTACTGAAAGATATATATACCAAGTTCCTCAAATGTGCATATGACGTATTTTTGAGAAGGTACTATCTTTTTACCATAGACAAAAAAACTGCATTTCCTAGTGACAGGCTGTAAAAATTTACATGATTAATGACATGTACAACCTTTATTCTCTTCTTTTGTCTGTAAATAGACCATTTCTCTCCTGTCTACCACGATCAGATTACACTGAAAAAATGGATCAGTCAGGAAACATTAAGGCACAGTGGAAAAATAAAAAAAATAAAAAGGGGGAGGGATCAGAAGTTTGAACTTCTTTATCAATTTAAATAAAGAAATAAAACAATACATGATCTATCCAGAGGTCATAGATTTGTTTCTATTATATCAAATGCTTCAGCACTGAGATACCATGGAGATAAAGATACATGACTGAATATAGAGTAATGTAGGTAAAGACGTCTTTACCTTCAATATCTCATCCAGCAGCTATCTTCAGATGAGAGGTAACTAGTTGGTTCTAATTTCCAAAAACAAAGCAATGAACATTTCATTGTGACAACTTTTTAACCTAGATTCAGGATGATGTTGGTTTGACTAATCTTTTCTCAAACAATTTACAACTGCAGCAGATAAGTATTGTCTTGTATCTCTGTATTTGTAGCCAGATTTAGAGCAACTGTACTGATGAACCTTTTTGACTGACTGCTGTCCAATGGGCAATGACATCAAATACAGAATTCAGTGGACTTTCTAAAGCCTAACAAGTATTCTTGTTGGAAATCAATAACAATTTTAAAGCTATCTCCAAGTTCCTGATAATATCTCTTCTGTTCTAATTTCAGAAAACAAAGTAGTGGGTACATGTGATTTTCTGTGGTGTCAGTCATCTTTCATTCCTTCTCTACCGGTCAAATTGGTTTTGCACTTGCAATTATGAGCCAGTGTTCTCATTCCTTTTCTTACATTCTTCTGGAAATGAAAAACAGTAATGCACTTCTACTGCTTTTTCTGCGTCTGTCTGTTGTCTTTGATCAAAAGACCTAGCTGACTCTCCTGTGGATCCTGGAAGTTGTAGCAAGAGAGTTCTTGACTAATTTAAGTTTCCTCTGAGAAAGACTTCAATGGTGTGGTCCTAAAAAGCTGCATTTGTCATCACTGTGAGCCAAGGACAACCACTTTCAAAGCAATGCATATTGATAGCAGATGATGTGCATCTAGTAAGACGAGAATAGTCCTTATTCTATCCTATAAAATGGTTTTCATCCAGACACAGAAAGATAGTAATAGTGAATGACTGTAAGTCCAAACTTATAAGCATGAATTGACAAGAGATGCCAATCAATTTCAGGAAAACACAAAGGATGGATGTTAGACATGTACTTAGTTGACAGTATTTCACCAAATGCATTACACAGTGTAAGAACTGAGAATACATTATTTGCATCATCACACATTCCTTCAATACTGGATTCCTACCCAAGATTAAATTTTCTTGGGTATAGGAATCTCGGGTATTTCTGTGAGTTTAGTAAATATTGACTATCAATGTCCTGAAAGTTTTTTAATAGTTTTCACCCACCTCTTGATTCATGGTCTGAGTTCAGAGCACTTCATTATATGACATAAAACACAACGTAAATGCAAGCCAAAGCTATGTCTTGCATGTGTGAATTGTGGTTTGCCATGATCAGCTAAAACAGTGCTGTAGGTTGGTGATGATATCTTCTAAATACACATCATCATATGTACCATTTTCTAATGCATATAGCTCTTTTATATCCAAGCAAATACTCAGAGCTGACTTCAACATAGTGATACCATAAAATATGAAGATGATCAGTATGTGAGCACTGACAATTTAATGAAAATAGCCAAGTAATGCATATATAATACATGCATCTCTGTTTAGATTCATTGTATGCCTAAATGTGCAGCTGTGCATTTCAAATCAAACTTATCAATTTTAACAGAGTGCTTTTTTGGGCTACATATAGTATAATGTAACTGTTAACACTGACAAATAAAGAGTATTTGAAAACACCATTTTACATTACTGATCAATCTTTTTTGTCTTTCAGAAATTTTGAACTGTGAAATCATAGAAAGGGAACCAAAGTTTTTTCACACCTTATAAATGAGATAGTATTGGCTGCATGCTGACCCTAAGCACAGTCAGCTTCCACAAGGCTAACAATTTTACTTACAGCCATGTAAGTCACAAAAAATGTGTGTAGACTGGGTTTAAAACTACCCCGACAAAAAGGGATGGAAATATGGTTTAGAAACATCTTTTTCTTCCTTAACACACTATTCTTTGCAAGGTTGAACCCATCTCAACACATGCTGATTGGCAGTTATGGTGTGCTGTTACCAGTGCATAAGTAATATAATACTTCCCTAAAAACTCTTCAAACTCTGTTGTCATATTGTTAACATCCGAGCAGTTACTGCAGGAAGATACTTTATATCAGCCTTCTGTTGCTAATCCCACTTACCAGAAACCCAGTTCCCAGAATGATGGATGGGCAAATGAATGATCCAGGACACGTGCATGGCACAAAGTAGAAGTAATTGTTCTACGTGTCAGTGCCAGATGGCAAAATGAGAATGCTCAGTATATATTTCACTGCAAAAGCAAAATGTTGGGGTTTTTTGTTTTTCTTTTGCTGGAACATGAAACACTATGAATTAAAATATACTGAGAGCTCACCAAGGAGATTAAGGGTGTAGTTATAAAAAGGATGTGATGCAATTTCATAGGGTAGAGATGTCTATTAACTAAATAGAAAATGTAGGCTATTATAATTCTCGGCTGTGGACAGTGTGATTTTACAGAAGCAGAGGAAATCATGCTGTGTGACTTGAAAGCTTAGTGCCATCATGAATGGATGCATATATAATAGTTACTGTTTATGTAATTTTACTGTGACAGCAAGCAGCACTATGTTTCATGCACAACCAAGTGCAGTAAATCCTCTTTAGTATGCTAGTAATAATCAACATTTCTTCTTTATATCTTATCTGTCTTTAAAATTTATTTCAACTATACTGTGGGCAGACCAGAGTAATACTTAAGGCTCTATCCACAGGGCCACCATACTTCATGTACACCTACAGAATGTCATATCTCAACAACATAACAGGCAGCTGCAACTACAGACTGACTACAATTTGTGGATGATATGCTAAAGCTTATGAATAGTGAGAAACAAAACCTGTTTATGATGTATGTGTTCAATGCTATCTACCTATGTACTTCGTAATTTTAGTAACAAATGCTTGCTGTGGTCACATACTGATGATCCTTCAAAGCATGAATTCATGATTATCCTTGTTCTTTCCTAGTTACATATATAAAGGTCAAATATGAAATATCACATCATATGCAATCTATGCTGTCTAACACTAGAGTCTACCTTAGATCAAATGTCAAATGGAGCCAGTCTACAACAAGTGATGGCATGCTTTTGATGTTTACCAGACACTTTCAACATTCATTGCACTGATGACAATATCATTCTCTATCAGTTTCTGACATTTCTGATGGCAATTCACAAGAGTGGATTAGATAGATTGGACTCACACATCACATTTTTTCATGAGATTCAGTGATTTGCATGCGTAGACCAGAGCTACAAATTTTATGGTTACATGTTATATGGTTCATTTAGATCTGGTTTTGTAACTGACATATGTTTAAATGGTCTTATCTTATTTGAACCACTCTGTCTGCAGTCTGTGGACCGCAAGCTAAGGAAGTATGCTTAATGTTACAGCACTGGTCTATCAGTCACAGCCATAGCATTGTATTCAATAACAGATTACCTGCTCCTTGACTCACACACAATATTATTTGATTTACAGCATAGCTGAACACCTAAGTGGCCAGTGACATTTGTTCCTTCCACTGATAGTAATGATTTTCCTTGTGACTCATAGGGCTGCAGTCATCTATTTACACTTCTGGAAGTAGAGCTGTCCAAAGACAGTCCTGACAACAACAAAAGGTGGCAGGGAGCTATTGTTCTGTAATGGCTGCATCAAATCTCCTCCTACTATGGTGCATGACTTCCTTCATCTCTGCAATTGGTGATAAAACTTAGGCCTCATTCTGAGAAGACAGACGAGCCAGAACAGAACAAGCCCGTGCAATCATATCCTTCTTCATCTTGTGCTGTCCCCAACTTAGGCTGCTAATGGCGTGATTGCTTGCATTTCTACTTTCTTAAAAATGACTGAAACATTCACTGTTGAGTTTGCTCCATGTCTCTTTTAAGCTTTGCACTAGCGGTGGTTCAAATGCAAAAAAAAAAAAACCAACAAAGCAAACAAACAAAAACAAAAACAAAAACAAAAACAAACCAACAACAAAAAAATAGGATAGGAATGTAATGCTTCCATTGCTTTTAGGCTATCCTACTTTCTACCCTACAAACTCTTTTCTAACTAATGAGCTAGAATTCAGTTCTATATAATTTGGTACCAAAAGCTACGTTTAACTGACATTAGGATTGTGAAACAAGCCAAAAAAGTTGAAAATTCATAATTATGTCTTACACTCCCTTCTTAACCCACAGTGCTTATGAGCACAGGAGTCTTGGCCAAAAACTGGGAGGTGAAGTACACTGTCAAGGGAAAGTGTAAGTCTGCCTCTTATGTTTGAATATAGTAGTTTCTGTTTTGTTCATTCATAAAATTTACCTTAATTTTTTTTTCTTCAACTCTCCCCTCCCTTTACCCCATTTTGAAAACAGAAAAAGAACAAAAGTTCATTGGAATATTTAAAATATGTATAGGCTCTCCATCTCAGCCTATCTAGTAAATATACAATTAGTCTTTAAAAGGTATTTTTTTTTGATAAAAATTAATGTTTCCATAGTCAGTAATCTTTTCATAATTTTATACATTAAAAGGCCAGAGGAAACACTGCCCTCATCTGCTCTGGCCTTCTGTACCACACAGATCGCTGTACTCTGAAGATATGCTACCTTGTATAGCCAGCTTGATAGACCGTAACTGATTAACACAATGCATATTCAGTTTTGAATCGTTCCACAGTACAGATTGTTACAGTAGCAACATGGAAAATTTTATTATAAACTTTATGAAAAAAGTAATGGCACAAGAGCAGGAACCCAGATTGCAGAAGTCAATATATTTTCGCTTTGTTAGTGCGCATAATTATAGGTCCTGGTAAAAAAACAACTGTTTAAAAAGTAGCATTGTCTTAGGACTTACTTGAGTTCAAAATTAAATGAGGCAACATCACTACTTTACTCTGAACTTCTATAATTTGAAATCAACCAGTGAGTATTTTGGAAGTTAGACTAAAAATCATTGCTCCCATATCATTTAATTAAAACAAACCTTTATGACTGAAATCAGGAGTATATAAAAGAAATGCTGACACAATCTTGCTCTATATGACATAAACATGCCAATATAATATTACCTTTCCCTTTCTCTGTATACAATATATATGCATTTTTGAGTAAAATAAACTAATCAACTTACGTATTCATGTATCTATGATGGACCATATACCAAGGACTAGACTTATCACACTTACCTTCCTGCATAAGTAAAATTAAGTTCTCCAAATGCAAACATTTTTGTTACCTTATCAAAAAACAACAGTCAACATGCTCAGCACTTCATTACTCTCAGGGAAATAGTTGCACAAAAATCTAAAGCTGCCATGAAAGTTATTTCAAAATTGAAGTGAAATTTTCAAGTGAACAAAAAAACAGATGAGATGCTGTTCTGACTTAAGATAAAATCAGTTCTCCTGTTGTAGAGGAAAACCAAATGCAGAGTTAGTAGTAGTGTTAGTATTTTCCACTAACTATCCAAGGGACAAATCTAAAACAGGCAATGAA
Source organism: Penelope pileata (assembly GCA_013396635.1). Lineage (NCBI taxonomy): Eukaryota > Metazoa > Chordata > Aves > Galliformes > Cracidae > Penelope > Penelope pileata. Next base: position 306,965 of record WBMW01003379.1, read on the forward strand.
TCATTTTGTTCTGACTGTAACAGAACGTAAGTTTAGTAGTTTACTGCCAAGAAAAAAAAGATTAAAATATGCATGTATGTGTGTGTATGCATGCATTTATAAATACACAAATGCGTGCACACACATTAATATATGACAAACAGGCATAGAATTCCGAATTCACCAAATGAGCTGATGTGCAGTAAATATCCTATGTTATTTAACTGTGAATTAATATATATTTTCAGCAACAACTGAATTGGATTTACTAAATAATGCTATGGGCTGATATTGGTGCAATCCTAACCTACAGTATGCAGTACCTCTATAAAACATCTCCAAAATGCCATCTGCATTGCATATTTGTTGTAAAACTATATCTTTTTTTCTAATCTTCATTTTTGTTAGCCGTTACATATGTATATCTGTTTATGCTCTAAGAAATAACAATTTGCAATGCTTTATAGCATGCCACATGTTCATAAAATAAGTCCTCAAATCAATATGAAATCATGTAATTGAACAAAAAGGCATACTATTTTTCATGCTATGCTCAATATAAATATAAATTCAAGGCAGTCAAGCTATCCATTACCAAAATAATAATAACCATAATATATATGCATATATACCTACACTCTCTAAAAAATGATCCAGTTATGTGAATTAAGAAAGCAGTAAGAAATTGGCTGAATGTAGTACAAAAGTCCCATTTTATGTAAAAGCCAATACTGGCCATTTCAAGTATTTTAACACTTTCCATAACTTTTTCATTAATAACTAGCTATTTGTAGAAATGATAATTTTATATGGAAAATTGTATTCAAGTTAAATAAAAAATCACTTATACTGTATTTCATTTTTAGAGTGTGCATGTATACATAGCAAAATACCCTTCTACAGATCTATCATAAATATTTTGGTTTCTGTCTTTTCTTTCCTAAGAAAACACTTGAACATTTTCTTTCTCTAATTTTGGATAATGTGCATCAAGCCTTTTAAGAAATTTAACCCATCTTAGTTCATTAGCAACACCAGATTCCATTCTGTTTGTGCCAGTTTGCAAGTTAAAGGTCAAAGAGCAAAGACATAGGACAGTACATTTTAAGGAAGTTCAGACAGTGAAGCTGTTCACAGAAGACAATGTTTAACTTGGTAATGACAGTCAACAGGTCAATAATCAAGTTCAAGGCAAGCTGTTCATTGTTGCAAAAGCTACTCCCCTCAAATCCTGGCTTTCATAAAAAACCAGGTGTCTGACTTTTGGGGTGCATCATTCTGACCATCTTTAATAAGTTCACAGCCCAGTGACTGTAAAGCCTATCACTGCAAGAAGCAGCTCCTAAAAATCAATAAAGAGGTCTGTCAGTTGCTGACTTTTCTCTAGGAAAAAAATATTGATACAAACCTGCTCTGCAGGTCACATGAAAATGACAATACTGTTGTTAGCACAAATTACACAAAATGACAAGATGCCTTGGTGGTCCCTTGGCTCTGTTAGTGATATCATGTTTGGCTAAAGGCCAGAGATTTGTCTAACCCTTTGAGAACTATAGTGAACATGCAGGGGGTAGCACACCAGAGGATACTCATGCAATATCAGAGTCATCACTTGAGTTTTCTTTTGAAACTGTAACTCTACCTCTGCAGAGGTAAACTGAATTATCATGCAACATAGTTTAAAAGAGAAATTCAAGATGCTTAAGATAAAAGGCTAAGCTATAAAACTGTAGCCAGTTCAGAAAAATCCTTGGTAAGTGGTAGAAGATATTAAAATAAGTTTAGTTCCTTTAATCAGAAAGTGGCTGGTAAATATAGTTTGCTTCCTCTTTATGTTACAAATACTTTCCTATCAATAATGCAAGTTATTAAAAACACTCACAGTCACAGGAAATCTGTTTTTAAAAACTATTTTTCTTTTAAAACCTGTATTTCCCAAACACAATCCTGTAATTCAATGACAATCAAGATTAACATCCAACAGACTCTGAAAACTGATGCAATAGTTCTCAAAGGGTTACACCAAAGTAATACCAGTGCCAAGTTTCTCTACAGCATCACTGCTGCTTTAGTTCATTGAAATCCACTTCAGAGACACACTTCTTTTTACCATGTATTGGAATGAGTGCTCCTGACAGACCTATGAAAGGCCTGGGGCAGTTGGCTTGGTACAGCTTGGGAAAGATTATGCAGAAAAACCAACTGAAAATCAAACAAACCAATAAAAAGATTCCATTGGAATATAGTAATGAATATAAATGAGTTTAAAACATTGAGGACGTAGCCCAGAGCAGCTGTATAAAACACAAAATGAATGTATTATTAAGGCTGTTACTATATTGCAGATATTTTGGCCCCTTGTTTGTTGGAAAATGGCTGTCCGAACAGTCTGAAGTCCTGCATGTTATCCGGGTCTCCCACCTGACAAAACTGGAAGTAGGAGTATAGGACTTTATCCATAGCAATCCTCTTTGGAGACAAAGCTGTTTGGGTCTTCTCACTTTCCTGAAAGTTCCACTGTGGGTTGTTGTGTTTTTCTAAAAAATTTGACTTTCAGCAGAAAATTTTTCAAAGGGGAACAGGCCTTAAGGGAAAAATGTAGAAACATTGGAGATTTTCTTTTTCCTCTTCATTAGTTAATCCTGATAGTTTATCGGGCATTTAGTGTGCAGAGGAAAGGCCTAAATTGAATGACAAAGAAAGACAAAGGACTGAAGAAACAGCAGATACTGTGTATCATGGAAGCTTCCCAGCTGAGCGAATTGCACTCATGTGCGGGACAGGCAACCCCTCAGTTTTAAAAGATCAGCTTTGTTTCAGACTGACAGATGCCCGCTCCTATCTAGGAAACTGCAGAACAGCTCTTGTGTTGAATCTCAAGTTAACACAAACTCCTGGGAAGGAAAGAAAAAACCAAAACCCTACATCACACCCACTCTTGCATAGAGCGTTTGCAGTACAGTATGTGGCGGGGTGTTCCTTTCCTTTTGAACTGGAACACAGTGTAAACCAAGACAAGGAGGCACAAGGCCAGGATGCAGGGAATGACAATGGCTATGGCTTTCACAGTGCTGGCTGTGTTGTCCAGTTTGATGACAATGTCAACGTCATCTTGAGGGCTGTGTCTGTCTTTGTCTCGATCTGTTGGTCCATCGCAACCCATAAAATCCTTGAGGATGGATCTGGGATAGCCAGGTTCCACTCTGAGCATCTGGTTATTGAATTTCCAGTACTCTTTTCCTTTGTAGAAATATGTGAAGCCTGAGGAAGAAAACTGAAATTATTTATGGTCAAAACATGTCATCTGTACCTAATGACTGAAACGATTGGTATCAAATTATTTAATAACTAAAAAGATAAAATATTTGAGAAACATACCTTACTCATGGGTCTTTCAAATCTTTCCCGGTTTCACTTCAGAAATCTGTCATACCATATCTTTTTATAGAATAAACGGGATTTTATTTTTCCCCATTACCACAAACAATAAAGAAATTCCAGAGAATATGAGATTTGACAGACTAGGGTCCAAATGATGATTTGTGGACAATGAAGGAAATACCATTGTCTATTATTAGACTTAATGCAGGTGTTACTTTGCATGTTTGCACAATAAAAATAAAAGGGAAAAAAAGTATTTTTAAACTCATTTGGTTTTACTCAATGAAATGCTTTAATTTGTCACCAACAAAGCTATGTAGTAAAACTTTTATGTCAATTCTTCTTCCAAAGAAAGAAAAACAGTTTCAGGCAAAACGTAATCAAATGTTTTTCAAGTAAGCTATTGTACTTATTGATATCTGCTTTTGTTTTTTTCTCTCCGCATATAAGCAGCAGTGGAGATATGAACTGTTTCTTAAGGCATGACTGTTTTCATTCTTTCAAGAAAAATGTCTTAGTGGTTTTCATGGGAACGTTATGGTGCCATTTTCAATCCCTCTTTCTGCCCTGGGGTACTTTCAGACTTTCTAAGAAGTCTAAGAACACCCTCTTTCCCTTCCCCTTTTCCACAATCTCACGTCATCTTTTACCACCCTCTTCATTCAAGGAGTCCTAGACAGACTATCAAAGCTAATGGGGAAAAAAGAGAAGTGGGTTTAACATAACCAAGACTCTTTCCTGCCCTAGAAATGAGAGTTCTGCCCCTGCAGTACTTTGAAACTCATTTGTCTGAGTGTTACAGGAAGATAATTTTCATTCAGAAAGAGACATACATGTACTTGAGCTCAATACAGAACCCTTACTATGGTGAATCCAACCAAAATAAGAAAAAAGATATAAGCACATATATGTTTACATAGAGATATATAAATTCCTTTTGAATATAAACCCTTAGAAATATGCTTAAAAGTAATTAAGGGAAGAGAGCAGAGGTTATATCCATTATGTTTGTGTGTGCATACATCTCTGCTCATTTCCAAATATATATGTATATTTACAAACAACAGTTAATAATTGAACGTAATATATGCAAAATATCATCAAGACTGACCTACTTTCCTGTAAAAACAAAATAAAACAAATAAAAACAACACACAAAAAAATCTTGTCTAGCCAAGATACGGGAATCCAGACATGGTTTCTACTTCTGGATAAAACAGAGACAAAACAAGGAAGCAATCAGACAGAATTATGGAAAAAAGAACTCCATGGCAAAATACTTAATCAATTTAGAGATTCAAATGGTAGACAGAAATGCTCTACATAAGGAAATAAAATTTTTATCAGCTTGTTAAAAGGAAATTAAAATAATATGGCAATACATATGTGTACTGTCTGTGAGGCAAGCACAACAAACTCAAAACTTACTAATAAATAAACCATAAATGCCATACAGCTTTCTTCCAACAATGATAAGTGATGACAAATGCATATTTTTATTCCTGTCAAAGGGATCTACATTCTGTACAACTGAGGGCTCTGTTGGCAACCTGCCAGCATCCCCTGGATAGCACTGAATTCTCATAAGATGATGGAGATTTTGGCTGCTCTCATTCATTTGAAAGTATGGACAGCTGAGATTCTAGATTCCTGCATGTGATGATCCATCTTGGTCCAGGTAATAGCATTTCATACTAACATCCCTGTGATTTGCATTTCTGTATCATGGGTTTATGACATCTTTGATTTACATAGATTCCTAAGGATATTTCTGTTCAGATAAAAATCTTGCTTCCCTGTTCTGATTGTTCAGAATGTTTGTTCTGATTGTTTAGAATGGATGTAGTAGCTTCTAAGCTACTTTTTCACAAGAATGAATTCTATAGCAGGAAATATTTCCTCTGTTTGTAATTCCAAAATGCCTCTACTGCTTACTATAAATAGTCAATCACTCCTCTACTACTCTATCTTACACAGAGGGCGTTAGTAAATTATTAAAACAAAATGTGTTTGCATACCGTTTTCTTTGTGGACAAAGGCTCCCTGAGGAGATTCTGGGATACCTTTCCAAATTGTGATTGGTTTGGGATAACCGGGGTCCATGGATCTCATTTCTTCACTGTACCTCCAGTACCTGATTTTTTTTTAAAGAACAGGAAAATAAAAAGTTTTTATAACATAGCAGATAAGTAACTACATAGTTTTTTCCTTCTAACATTTGCTATATTCATCACCCACAAATGGGAATACTTGAGTTCTTTTCCCTGAAGATACTACCAGATAACAAAGAAATTAAATCTATTTTCCAAGAAGATAAAAGATTAATGGCAGCTGGAGAAACTTTTGCACTTTGCACAAAGACTTTTGCACTTTGACAACTAAATTAAAATGTGTTTCACTTATAGTCACAGCAAATCTGATGCCTAGGACTTCTACACAGTGAAACAGAGAGATGCAACATATGCAAAAAAGATACAGAATGTTTTAGCTAACATGCCAGCATGCTTAACCTGACTCCCTACGAATTTGCACTCATATTCATAGCTGGTCATTATATTATCATTAAATTAAATAGATATGTAGGAAAAATTTAATACGCTTTTGTGCATCTTTGTCTGTCAGTCTTTCTCCAATTTAAAAAGCCCCAGTATGCAAATTCAAGGCAATCTGAACCTGGGAGAATCATTTACAGTTGTTATTTTACTTACAGATAATATTGATATTTTCTTTGTCCTTATGCAGCTGACTAAATTGCTGTGCACATTGAGAATTCTAAGACTTATTATACTGTATCTCAAGAATTTCTCTGTATATTAATATAATATCTTGATTGACTCTACTAATTTTGAGCATCCTGAATTTTCTTGGAGAATTTTGTTTCCAAATTCACCTTTATGCATGTGAAAAATCAACTAAAAAGGCAGCCGCTCTCCATTTCAGGACATTCAAATCACCAGCACTGATAACCTGGTCATTGCTAAAATCTTTAGCCTTTTTGTAATTTAAATCATTTGACTTCAGCTTTTAGAAATAGTTGTTGTATTTTCTTATGTATTAAAGAGTCTTTAACTGGATGATATTTTGTCCCTGTGAAGGTATTTACATGCTCTAATCAGTTCATCTCTCGATATCCTTTTTGAAAAATCAAAACGGACTGAACTCCTCTATGTCTCTTCCTGTAGGGCGTTTCTCTGGCTTTAAACCTCCAGTGAAATTAAAGTGTAGTAGATTTGGTAAGTTACACTAAGAACTATTTGTACTTACTTTCTTCTTCCTAATGCACGAATTATTTTATAGCTCGATCTCTTAATATAATTCCATATGCACCAATAATCAGCCAACAGAGCTCTTTAATTTGAATGGAACATCTTTCAGAATTGATGTAGAGAAATGGACAGTCTGTATAAGTAGCAAAAAAATTTCTGAAATCAATACTATTGCAGATAGTTATTACTCATGTTCTGAATCTACATTTCTTCATCTTTTGTTTGCATCTTCTCTTTTCACATTTGCTTTTTCTCTCTGTGTTCTAATTCTGTTGAGTTTAATATTGTTTTCTAATCTCCATTTCTATCTTCATTTCTTCTTGATAAATTACCTTATTTTTTCCTCTATTCCTCTTTCCCAGAAACTTCTTTTTTTTTTTTCTTGCATAATTCCACTCATTTTCCTTTCTTCTCTTCCTACCTTTTCACATTTTTGAGATTCTTTTACTTTTTGTATTTTTCTACATGATGGAAACAGGCAGTCCTACAGGACTTTCAGAAATACACATTGCCATTAAAAAATGTCTTTGACAACACAGTCAATAAAAACTTAAAAGCCCTGAAAGCATTGTCTTAACAGCAATGATGAGAAATACTATTAGAAAAGGACTGATCATAATACAATCTCTGCAGTCATTTTTGGAATAATTGGCAAGTATACAGGGTACGGAAAAACCTAGTTCTGATTCTCCTAGGCATGCAAAATGTTCACAAGCAGACTCCCTAGTGACAGCTCTAGTGATTTCAGCTTTACCAACTATATAAACTGTGCTGCTGTATCTCAAAGACTAATCAAGTAAGGGAGGGAAAATAATTACAACAAAATGCACTTTATGACTTTGGAAAAATAAAATTTGGAAAATATTTGCTGAAGTATTCTTTTTTCTCTCTTTACTTTCATCTGTTTACTTAACAATATTCTGAACTACCAGATGACTAAGCTTTACATGTGAAATGATATTCATTTAAAAGTGCAAAAAATAGACACATGAGAAGGGCATAAACAAAGCCATGTGTCAAGAAGTGCAGCAAGCCTATTATCAACTTGTTCTACACTACTAAGTTCTAAGGAGAGGAATAAGAGGGGGTAAAATGTTTTTCTTCAGATTTTTGTCCCCTCTTTTACTTTCATACAATTATATGAAAGAATTATCTTAAGTGTTTAAATGGATAATTTCAAACAATAATAATGATCAATACATGAGTTAGTTTAGCCATACAAGTATAATCATATCATTACGATTTGAACTTCTAAATCTTCTTTATTTTTTTCACTTTATAGATAATATTTGATGTTTCATTTTCAACTGCTTTAACTGCTGCTTATTTATACCATTGTTCCGGCAAATTTAACTCTTTCTAGATTCTGCCCTGGAGCTCCTTTACTAAAGATTGCTGTCAAAACAACTGTACACGTCCTTGAGTTACATAAGGATTTTTTGATGATGGCATAACTTTCTGGTTCCCTTTCATTCCTACCTCCTGCCACTCTACAGCTACATTTAAGTTATACCTTTTGCAGGATCAGATCTGGCCCTATAGTAGATTTGCACACACTACTAAAACCAGCAGAATTCAACTATATATTAAGAAAAAAAAAAGTGAAATAAACTATGCATATTGAGAAGCTTAGTGGAATATGGGTTTGTTCCCACTGGTGGTCAATATCCTGTAATAGCTCAATTGTCTCTGCAAGTTTTATGTTCTTCAATCTTCTTACATACTGTAATGTATTTATATCCTGATAAGTTTTATTGTGCTTGTTAGGTTTAAGTAGAAACTTTCTTCATCAACAGATGCTTTTTCAAAAAGTTCTTTTTTTCGTCCGTTATTGCCAGTAGTATTTAAGGAAAATGCTTGTGTATGGAAATACAAAAGGATGCTGCTTGAATAAAGGAATACAGGTCACAGACATAAGATTCCTACTGTGTATACTTTGCCAGAAGAGCGAAGGTGGAAAATTGTTATCTGAAAACGAACTTTTATTAAAAAAAAAAAAAAAAAAAAAAATCCTCTAAACAAGAGGAAGCAAATTATACAGACATCTTTCTTCACTGTGGAAATGTCCATTTCAAATGATACCCATTTTCCAAACACCACAAAGTTTTCTACCTTACCATGAGTACTGGAGAATTTTTATTTTTTTTTAATAGCTTTAATAATAAAAATGGTTGTGGCGCTCTATGCTGCAATATTATAGTACTGGTAAAAGATGAGTAAGTGTAGTGTGCTAAACATATTCTATGATGTACATTAAATTAATTTCTTCAGAGATCCGATAATGCTGAATCCTAAGTACAACACAGCAATAATAGCAGCAATCATACTTTTAACAATACTAATATAAGCATTGTAATAATTCATAAAGAATAAATTATTTCTGAATATTCAGAATACATAAATTAACAAATATTTTAGCACCCTGAACACATGTAAAATCCATCATTCAGATAACTTTCAGGGCTTAAAAAACTAATGACTTCTCTCTATAAAGTAGTCAAATATCTCTATAAGCAGGCAAATATTATATTACTCTGGAAAGAGTCCAGCGGAGGGCCACAAAGATGATAAAGGGCGTGGAGCATCTCCCCTATGAGGAGAGGGTCAGTAATCTGGGTCTATTCAGCCTTGAGAAAAGAAGGCTGAGAGGGGATCTCATCAATGTTTATAAATATCTTAGGTGCGGGAGGCAAATGGAGGTGGGGAATCTCTTTTCAGTGGTCTGTGGGGACAGGACAAGGGGCAATGGCCTTAAGCTGGAGCACAGGAAGTTCCGCACCAACACGCAGAAGAACTTCTTCACGGTGTGGGTGACGGAGCACTGGAACAGGCTGCCCAGGGAGGTTGTGGAGTCTCCTTCCCTGGAGATATTCAAGACCCGCCTGGATGCCTACCTGTGCAACCTGCTGTAGGGAACCTGCTCTGGCAGGGGGGTTGGACTCGATGATCTCTCGAGGTCCCTTCCAACCCCTGCAATTCTGTGATTCTGTGATTTCGTTATCTTTACAGTGAAATTAAGACTTAAGTGACAATAAGTGACTGTTTCAGGACTCAGATTTTACCAAGATTTTATCTTGCACTTGAGAGTGCAAAATAATTACACTACCTGGAATATTTAAATTTGCCCTAACTGTGACTTTCCAGTTGACCTCTAGATCACAATTTTCCACTGGAAAGACAAACCTCATTTCAATATGCTAACATAAATATAATATAGATTATAAAAAATGTGAGAACAGCATAAAAGGAACTAATTCCATCCACAGAAAATACTGAGCTGTTGAAGTGGCTTGACTTCTTTTGAGAAACAGTGGAAAAGATTAATGCTGAGTTGATATCCACCAAATTACTTCCATGAAGAATTCCTATACCAACCTATCTCCTTTGAAGAAGTAGGTTTTCCCAACGTCTTCCCACCAAATTGCTGAATCAATACCATGAGAAGGAATTCCGCTTCCAAGTGTTACCAAATCATGAGGATACCCTGGCTGGAGAGTAGTGTCCTTGAAAACCCAGAACTTGTTACCTGTACAAAAGCATATATATATACATACATATATGGGTGTTAGTTTTCAGAAATCTCAGTACTGAAATGAACACATTCTAAAGAAATAAGGATGACTCCCACAGGGCTACAGTGATTCTGCTAAACACATTTAAATGAAAAATGTTATATCACTGCAGATAATACAAAACAACACAGATCTTACAGGCACTCTGTATTTACAGAACACCTTTTATTCAATAGGACCATATAATATTTTATTATCATCTATGAAGAGATCAAACCCAGAGTGCTCTGCAAAGAGTAATGTAATACATTTACATCAATAGTATGCAATACATCTATGTTTCATAAAGAAAGAGATAATTTTAAGACAAAATGAGATAAGAAAACATACAAATAAATAAGAAGTAGAAATTCTTATTCTCATATAGACATATGCTTTTATTACTCTGTATTCTCTTTCTCCTGAAGAAACTAAATTACTTATGCATAATGTACAGGTTATTTCTGAAATGATTGTAGATTTAAAAATATTTTTTCATATCATATATTCACATTAATAACCTTAGTGTAGCTTAAAGATGGCAAACTGAGGTTCTGATGTTCCATAAGTGAAAATCATATGCTTCTGAAATTAATGAAGGGTTGCCTTTAGTACCAGGGTCAGTGAGATCTAACTTTGGTTTGTGGGTCCCGGATCATTCAAAAATAAAATAAAATAAAATAAAATAAATGGTTTAATACATGCTGATAATACAAGATATGTGTGACTCTAGCTGGTATGCAAATGTCTACACAAACCTCAGGTTACCTAACCTATCTTGGTTAGACAAAATCTCTACTGTTGCAGTTACTAGTCTAATACATTGTTTTTATATGCATATGCATGTCTATAAAAGCAGAATTTGCATCAACGTTTTCCTGTATTGGCTCCCATGTACCTGCTTTTGGAGAGGATGCTTCCTGTGCGTTCTCTTGTGAATGGATAGCTTGCCTTACCAGCTGACAACTCCAGTTTGCTCTAGCTTCTTATCTAAGCTCTTCTTTCCCACTGAACACTTCTATGACTTGCTCATACCACTCACTTCATCTCATATTACAAGTCTTTAGCTTAGCATTATCCCCAATAATTCTGTTGTCTTCCAGCCTGTTTTCTAGGGACTTTTCAACAAACTGTGCCTTCTGACCTATTTCTGTAACCATCTTTTCAGTCTTACATTTTTGCTTCCTTCTAGTTCTTCAAAACACACTTTTCACCTGTGCCTTTTAGTAAAAACTTCTCTTTCAAACACAGATATCTTTGACTGAAAAAAGGTAATAAAGATCCCCACATATCCTCTGGAAATAGGGAAAAGGCAGTATAATCTGTATTTTAGTACTCATCTGCTTGCTTTAAGGCCTGTCATCTTTTTGTTTTATGTTATCTAGTCCACAGGGACATTCTTCCTAAGCTAGACTGCAGGCTCAGTTGTGTAGGAAACGTTTATTTTTTCCTTAAAGTGCTACTTTAATCTATGTTTCCAAAAAGCATTGCTGTTTTTAGTAACGACAACAAAGAAGATACTCTGACAGCGTAAACTCTTCAGAGTTATATCACAGAAAGTTCATAGACTCATAGACTCATAGAATGGCTTGGGCTGGAAGAGACATCAAAGACCATTCACTTCCAACCCCCTGCTGTGGGCAGGGTTGCCACCCAGCAGATCAGGCTGCCTAGGGTCACATCCAACCTGGCCTTGAATGCCTCCAGGGACAGGGCATTGACAATTTTTCTGGGCAGCCTGTTCCATCACCTCACCATTCTAGTGAAAAATTTCTCCCTGACATCTAATCCAAGTCTCCTCTCTCTCAGTTCAAAACCATTCCTCCTTGTCCTATCACTATCTACCCATGTAAAAAGTTGATTTCCCTCCTGTTTATGAGCTGCCTTTAAGTATTGGAAGGCTGCAATGAGGTCTTCTCAGAGCCTTCTCTTCTCCAAGCTGAAACACGGCCTCTTTTGTATATATATATACATATATATAGGCCTATTGATTATTTCACCCTAGTCTATCCAGTGTTATTTATGATGATGATATTTAAAATTTAAGGGGAAAAATCTGAAAAATGCAGGCTGGATGGGGCTTTGAGCAACTTGGTCTAGCAGAAGGTGTCCCTGTCCCTGGCAGGGAGATTGGAACTGGATGATGTTTAAGGTCCCTTCCAACCCATACATTTTCATGATTCAATGATTCTATGATAAAATATGTTTTCCTCAGACACATTTGGAAAGACAACCTAAGAGATTAAAATCAGAGATGTTCACAGTATTAATTATATTTACCTGTAAGACTAGGCAGGCTGTTACATAGACTTAGGAGTTTAAGGCACTGTGCTGCATAAATATTTTATAAGGAAACGTAGTATCAATCCAAAGACCTAGGATGAGGCATAAGCCAGAGTCACCAAGAGGAGAAATCCAGAAAGCTATTTTGTAGCTGGTTTTTATATTTTAGCTATCCCTCAGTGGTATTAAATATGTGTTTAAAGGGAGGGTTTTTTTTTTTTTTATCTTTCCATTTGTACTACAGTGATTTAAAGCATGCCTTCATTTTATCACAGTTTTAATTAGGAGAGGGGATATAGTTTCAATCCCCCCCATGCTGAGTTTCTAGAGTCAGTTTTTTATCAGCTTGTTTACAGCTGCTTGTCACCCACTTCCAAGCACAGACACTACAGTTTGCTCAACAGATTCATCTTCTCCCCCCTGCCAGCTGAGGGAAGAAAAGATTTAAAGAACAAATACGTACAGAGCCATTTGAAGTATTGAAAATAAAAGGGACACGGAGATCTAAGAACAGTCATGGAAAGCTAAGATCTATGTTGACCTGGGATTAAAGCCTGCACTACCCTGATATTTATCTTTACTGAGATTCCCTAAAAAATTCACTTAAAGGCTATGATGATGAGGGTGATCTTCAGTCTTTCACTGTCCCTACTCCCATATGGTTTATCCTTCTGCGGATTCAGATGTCTGAATGCAGAAGGCTTCAGATGGTAATGGCAGTTTCAAATGCAACAATAAGAGAAATCATGTGTTTTGGACCTTACTAGTTGGTACTTGTAGTGTGAACAACAGATGGTATCCAGTGAATGATACTGAGCCAGCTCATTTCTGTTGCAGAAGATCATTCAAAATGACAGCTGTTGCACAGCATTGAGAGGCATATGCTGTGATGTATGTAACGCCATTACCTTTCCCTGTGCCTCACAAGTAAAAGGCAATTGTTAGGAACCAATCATTATCAGCCATAACCAACAAGTCAAATTCAGCTATTAACAAGATCAGGTCATAGCAAAACAAACATCGGTTGAGCGCACACCATTATAAGTGACAGCACTGAGCAAGGTATTTGTTACATATTCAGATATACTGAAGTAGGATCAAGCAAAAAAGGAAAGTATAGCTGTGGGAACACAAGATGTAAGTGAGAAATTAAATCTTTCACACTATTTCTTATTAGGAAGCAAATTCTTTTTGGATAAATAGAAAAAAGATAAAGTTAACTATATGAAATACCGTAAAAAAAATGGAGACAGTAGGGCATTGAGAGCTTTAACATGTGTGAGCAAGACTTCTATTGATTCTAACTATGGGGGATTGTATTTAACATTGCATTGGACGATATGTTTAGTCTGCTACAACTGTGTTGATTGTTAATGAGAAGGTCTGTGGGTAAGAAATCCAAATGTTCCATCTGGCTGCCAGTTTTAGTTATTTTTGCTTGTGTAGTTATTTTTGTTTTTCTTTTTCCCCTGCTTAGCTTCTGTCCCTCAGCTGGAGGAAAGTTGGTGACTGTTGCTTGGAGAAAAATTTCAGAAAAGTCTCAGCTAGAATGAGAAGCATTCAAACTCAGAACCAAATATTAGGAGAAGTTAAAGCTGAAAATAGCTGCAAAAGATGCTTGACTATAATGAAAAAAAAAAATCTCCTTTTCTTTCTAAATTATATTTATGTACCTTAAAATGTACTAAAAATACATGCTTAAGTCATTATGGTTTCATTTAGCTCATTAGCTCATATTCCACTTCCACAAGTGAATAGTCAAAACACTTCATTAATTGTGATTATAATGGAAATAAAGAATATATGACAAAACTGTAATAGTTATAGTTTCATCCTCCTTATAGATAACTAACATCTGATCAGAGTCTTACACTATGTCCTAGGCAGAAATTAGCACTGCAATAATTTAACAAAGTTGTTTTTTCAAGATCTGGTTGGTAAGTTTGTTATTCTCACAGACCTTAATAAAGCATCATGTTTCATGAAGTCTAGCCAACCTTCAGAATATTTCATCTCTCTGCATTTATTTTCTAATGTGATATTGTCCCGCTCCGATTATCGGAGTGAGGGGAGATTCTGTAACATACCCGGAGTGAGATTAAGACGCAAACGAGGTCAAATGTTGTCCGACCAGTTTAATAGGAATTCTGGTCAGTGAGGGAGACGGGGATGGGGAAGCAGGCGATAGTAAAAGATAGGAAGTAAGAGCAAGGGTTACAGATAGAAAGCGGGGACAGTCACCACCATGGATCCCACGCCGTTCTATCAGACCAGGAGTATCTTCAGGTCCGTGTGGGAGCGAGGGAGCGAGAGCGCAGGAGGAGCAGCAGCAAGCAGGCATCAGGCCGTCAGGTCTCAGGCAGCAAGCAGGAGCAGGCTTCAGGCAGCAGACGTCAGGCATCGTCAGGCATCAGGCAGGAAGCAGGAGCAACAAGCAGGCATCAGGTAGCAGGCCAGCAGGACCTCGTGTCTCAAGCATCAGGAGGTATCAAGCAGGTCCAGCCAGGCATCCGTCGGGCATCAAGCAGGCAGCAGGTAGGCAGCTCCTAGACAGCTCCTCCGTTGGAGGAGGTCTTTTTATCCTCCTTTTCGGCCAGCATGACATTCCTGGGCCCCCAGGTATGTCACGTATCACACAAACGGGCACGGACAGGCTTGCAAGTCCGGGCTTGCCCGTTCCCTCCGGTGGTTGCCTCCCTCAAGGCTGCTGGATGGCCGTTTAGCGGCTGCTTGTCTCTCATTGCCCCTGGTCTGCAAGCCTTCGGGCAGGTGGGCAGACTTTGAGACAAGAGAGTTCTCACAGCAAACTTTGAGACAAAAGATTCCAAAACAGTCTCTTACAGATATCTAATAAAACAACTAGAAGAATGGTAAGGTCACAAGCTGAGAATGAAGAAAGTGATAAAAAAGTCAAAATGTCTTTTTGCAATAATGCTTTGTTAAATATCATCACTGTAGGGAAACAACTGAGAAGGATGAACTGCGACTGCAATTACTTTTAATTTCTGAACATCTATCTTTGATATTCTCAAAACAAAAAACCAGAAATAAAGGCTATCTATATTGCAATGCATCTCTTAAAATATCTAACTCCAGATAATCTCCAGACTATTTAAATGCCTACTGTCAACTGCAAACAATTGTGTTGATTTTAGAAACTGTATTCATTCATTTTTAGAATCAGAATGCTAAATGGTTGTGCTCCAGAGTTATCAACAACAAGTCTCTTGTTTCTGGTACATGCAATTATGATATGTGTGTAGTGCAAGACTTGTGCAGGCTACAGCATATAATCACTACAGGCACTATGATGAGCCAAATTCTCAAAGCTTTTATGACTTCTGTTTGTCTGAAACCAGATAGAATTTGAATATCTAATTCTGGAAGGCTTTTTCTCCAATAACCCTTGTTCTTAACTTTGGTCTTTCAAGCCAGGATCAAGTGTCTTCCTACTAATATCCTCAAACTACTATTCTTGCTTCCTTTTTTCTAATTCTTTTTCCCAATTCTTGTCTCTGACACTTCTCTGCTTCATGATCTGGCAATACAGTAAATCTATTTTTCAACATAAATTTGCCAAGCAGTGAGATAAGTACAGTAATGATGCATTGATACTACGAGTTTTACAGCAGCATCTCTATTGCTCCATTTGGTTTATCATAACATTCAATAGCACAGATGGCTTGACAATTTCATTTTAAGCACTATATAAATACCCACAGGTACACAGAATAAATTTTACTATTCACATTTCCTCAATTAAAAGGAAAAAAAGAGTATCATTCTAGTTCCATCTTATTATCATTCAGCATAGACACCCAAAATGAATGTAAACAGCTGGTTTTTATTAAGCAGCCGTCCACCAGATCGCTGTATTCTTTACAAGCATTATGAGTCATAAGGAGGCAGGCCAAGTATCTTAAGCCACCGAAAATGAACAAGTATCACTTTATAGCTTCGCACTACAAGCATGCTACTGAGATTTTACAATTTTTTCCCCTTTGTGCAAACAACTATTAATAAAAAAAGGGTATGGAATAGCTAAAATGGTCATGTAAAAAAAAATATTCAAAACCAAGGAAATTTCAAAACCAAAGAGGACGCTTGATCCGATAGTCTTAACTCGATACAGCTACATTTTCTATAGACATCTAATACATTATGTGTTATCTCAGAAGCTCCTCAAATATTCTCAGAAGTGTAATGTTGAACAGGTATAAACGTACTGGTAAATTTTTATTAGCCTAAGTAAGGAAGAACTGCATTTCTCAAATAAAAAAAATAAGCTATAAAGATGTTCCAAAGGATCATAAATAAATATTCCACCCTGAGCTGCCACCCCAGATTATTTGCATACAGCTTGTATTTTACAACATAGCTCCTATTTTAAAAAGTTATTCCAAATATTTTCATACCTGTACTATTTTATATTTTGTAGTATACACCAGAAGTCTACTAATATACTGAACCCAACTGTATACATAGAAGTATATATCAAACAGGAAGCCTGTTCAAGTGCTTGGTCACCCTCATGGTAAAGAAATTTTTCCTAATGTCCAACCTGAACCAGCCATGGTACATCTTTGTGCAGTTCCCATGTGTCCTGTTATTGATTCTGAAGGAGGAGAGATCAGCACCTCCCTCTGCTTCCCCTCCTTAAAGAGCTGTGGAGAGCAATGATGTCACCTCTCAGCCTCCTCTAGACTGGAGAACCCAAGTGTCCTCAGCCTTTCTTCATAAGGGGGAAATAGAGCACAGAGTATTGAAAGTAAATGATATTTATGGATTTCTAAAGAGATGTTCTTATCCAAGATGATTCATAAGGTCTTGAGTGTATATTAAAAATGTCACCGGCCTAAGACTGAATATTGTTTGTCCTGAAGCTATGACAGCACAGGCACGTAATCAAAAGCAAAATTGCAATTACTCACTAGCAATCACAAGTGAAAAAGTTGGCTTAATCCTCTTTCTCCAAACCTCAGACAATGGTAGTATTGCCCCACAGGTAAGAAAGCAGGAGCAAAAAACTTGTCAGTCACAGAAAGTGTCTAGGCCCAGTTTCACATTAGTAACAAAGCCTCTGGAGTGAGTGAAAGAGAGCAATGGAGATGGAAGATGTGCCTGGGAGCTCCCTTTGAGCATCAACAGAAAAAACAGCAGCAGTTCTGAAGGGAGGATTTTTACACGCTGACCTGTTTTTGCAGCACATGGCCAAGATTCAAGAGTCTACTACCTAGAAGAATTTGGATGCTGTTGATACCTTGAAAAGAAGCATTGGAGACTTTACTTAAAAATCTGCAAGTCAATGTTGTCTTCACTATTTTCTGGTGAAGAACTGATCAATCTTAAAGTGAAGTAATCTGAAGGGTATTTTCTGAGATGAGCACATCGTGATGTTACCCTAGTCCAGGCTTGGTGATGGCACTCATTCCATTCTTTCTATTTTTTTCTCCAAATAATGAACATATATGTTGGCTTAGAGCT
Organism: Penelope pileata; assembly: GCA_013396635.1. Taxonomy (NCBI): domain Eukaryota; kingdom Metazoa; phylum Chordata; class Aves; order Galliformes; family Cracidae; genus Penelope; species Penelope pileata. The sequence continues at coordinate 324,909 of WBMW01003379.1, forward strand.
GTGTTTAGTGAACACATTTCCATGCCAGACTTCAGATTTAGAGCTCCTACTAGAACTTACTCGGATTCACCATTTTGTTTCATTGGTAAAGCATGCTACCTAGGTAAATGTTCTACTTGCTCATCATCTCAGCAGCAATCAACTTGTATATTGCAAGTTCCTTTGGGAGGATAAAATTTTGCGAGGGAATGGAAGAAATAAGATAAGGATTGTTATCTCTAGTCAAATTATGTAGGTTGCTCCGAAAGTAATACCTCCTATATATTTCCATGCAAACTACAACAGATTAAAAGAGCACAATAACACTATTTGATAGAGAAAATTCTAAGCTGCAAAAAATTATTTTTCAATATAGTCACCACCATTAGGTACACATTTTCACCAGTAATGAACAAGCGCCTGCATGCTGTGCTTGTAAAAATCCGTATCAGTAGAGGTGACTCACTGCTTCACAGCTGCTATGATGCTGTCATTGCTAAGAAAATGTTGCCCACACAGTCCATCTTTCATCAGCCCGAACAGATGGAAGTCAGAAGGCACCAAATCCAGACTATATAGTGTGTGTGGTTGGACAGTCCAACCAAGATTGGCAATGTGCTTCATGGTCTTCAAATTGCTATGGGGCACGACGTTACTGTGTTGCAAGAGAAAGGTTGCTGGCTTTTCTGTCCTGGCTCAGGAAGTTCGAGCCTTCAGCTTAGTCAGTGTTGTGATGTAGTGGTCAGAGTTAATGGATTGTTTGGGTTCCAGGAAATCCAGAAGGATCACCCGTTTTACTCAAAAATGCAGTGCCCATCACTTTACCTGCTGAGGGCTACATCTTGAACGTTTTCTTCAATGGAGAAGTCACATGGTGCCATTCCATGGACCGCCATTTTGTCTCTGGCTCGTATTGGTGACATCATATCTCATCACTGGTAATGATGCGATCTGGGAAACTGTCACTTTCAGCCTCATATTGGTTCAATAGGTCCTGACAAACTTGTATATGATGTTCTTTCTGTTTCTGTGTGAGCTTTTGTGGGAGCCACCTGGCACAAACTTTGTGATATTCCAACATTTTCAACACATTGAAGCTAATATTCAGCTCTGTATACAGTTCCCTGGTCACAATCAGCCAATTCGCGTAGATGAGCTGATCAATACGCTCTTCATTTCACAGTGTGACAGCTCTGCACAGCCGTACAGAAAATGACTTGTCTTTAATGTCGCAGTCACCACTACCCACTACCTCACTGTGCTCACACTCACCCTTCAGTCCCCATAAACATTCAGCAAGTGTCGATGAATGTCAACGGGTGCCATTTTTTCTGCATGGAGAAATTTGATGACTCACCTTTGCTTCATATGCACTTCCATGTCAGATGCCATTTTGTCAGACTGTCTCTCTGCTTCTATCTGTCACATGGTAACAAAATGTGATGGAATATTGGCAAGAAGGTTCAGTCTCTACTGCCATACCACCAACATCTGCCTCTGATGTCACGGGTCAACATAATAAAATAGGAGGCAGTACTTTCAGAGCAGCACTCATATATGGACTTCTGCAATCATGTTTCAGAAATCAGCTGTTAGCAATCATGTTAAACAAATCAGTTTAACAAGAATTTTCAGGGACATGCATTCAAAAGACTCAGTGGAACCTATTGATTCTGTGGCAGTAGGAAAACATGCATTATACTGATAGAGAAACACCATCAGGTAGATATTGAAAATCATGAAAAGAAAGTGACAGAGAAACAAAAATTCAGAAAAAAATCACACAAGGAAATGTAAGCACATTTGACTTTGGCAAACAAAGGGACAATGCGGATGTCACTGGAAAAAGAAAGATGGAGGTTCTCAGTGCCTACTTTGCTTCTGTCTTTAATAGTCAGATCACTTATCCTCAGGGTATGCAGTCCCCTGGCCTGGAAGACAGGGAAGGGGAGCAGAACAAAGCCCCTGCAATTCAGGAGGAAACAGTTAGTGACCTACTGCTCTACCAAGTCTGTCACAAGTCCATGAGGCCAGACGGGATCCACCTGAGGGTACTGAGGGAGCTGGTGGAAGTAATTGTCAAGGCTTTTTCCACCATTTATCATCAGTTCTGATCAACTGGAGAGGTCCCAGACAACTGGAGACTTAGTAATGTGATGCCCATCTACAACAAGGGTCAGAAGGAGGATCTGGGGAACTACAGGCCTGTCAGTTTAACTTCGGTATCAGGGAAGGTCATGAAGCTGATCGTCTTGAATGCGACCACACAGCATGCACAGGACAACCAGGAGATCAGACCTAGCCAGCATGGGTTCATGAAAGGTAGGTCCCGCATGACCAACCTGATCTCTTTCTATGACCAGGTAACCCACATAGTGGATGAGGGAAAGGCTGTGAATGTAGTCTACCTAGACTTTAGCAAAGCATTTGACTCTGTCTCCCACAGCATTTGCCTGGAGAAGCTGGCAGCCCATTGCTTGGACAGGTGTGCTCTTTGCTGGGTTAAAAACTGGCTGGGCAGCCAGACCTAGAGAGTGGTGGTGAATGGAGTTAAATCCAGCTGGTGACTGGTCATGAGTGGTGCTCCCTGGGGAACACTTTTCCAACCTTAATGATTCTATGAGTCTATGGAAATGAAAGGAAAGGAGGTGGAAGACCGAACTTGATAATTTCTGTCTGATGTTCAGGCTGTGGACTCCAGAATTATCATGGAAGAGATCTGGCATGCATAGGCTGCTTCCTTTACTCTGTAAAGAAATTATAAGCAAAGCTGTACCTACAGAATGATCTCTCTATCCTTGCATGGCCCACAGATACAAAATTCAAGCAGGGGGATGGGAATGTGGAGGTTCATCATGATTCCTGAACTTACTAACTTCCCAGAGTTTATGACATGAAGTTTATTTTATGGCAACAGAAGTAAAAGCATATACTGTTTTAAGTCCTGTACACAGAAATGTACTATATGTAATGTAATTTTACCTTACAGCTCACACTAAAAACTTACAAGTCCCCTATTAATAAAACATAAGGTTCATCCTCATTGTACTGTTTTGTAGTGTTTCTGCATGTTATTAAGCCTTTTCCATTTAGCATTCCAAAGATGATAACATTTCCACAGTGAATGAAGCATTATTTCTCTGTTAATGATTCCACTTGTAAAAAATGATTCATTTCAGATATTGCAAGTTAGAAACAAACATTTTTTCTATCTTTTCGTAATGAGTTAAGTGAATCACTCATACCACAAATAAACAGCTGAAGTTTTAAAAAAATATCTATGAAGTTTCTTGTTTTTTCTCCTATTTTCTCAAGAAATGTGTTTTATATGGTTTTCACTCTTTTATTGCTATATGGGTATTTATTGAACAGATAGGACAATTTCTCATTAAATCTAAATTAGAATAATTTTAAAGAGCCACTGATGCCTGGAATAAAACTTTTATAAAAATACTAAAGATGCATCTCTGAAAAAGATATTTTTTAGTAATTAATTTCCCACCTTAAATTCCTAGCATCGTAGTTATCATATTAAATAAGTACAGTGTGGTACAGTAAGATATAGGTAGACCAGATGCCATTTAAACATGTGCAAAGATCATTTGTAATAAAAAGGAAGAGCTAAGAGAACCACATGAAAATGTATGGAACTGTGTTTATTATTCCTTGTGATCCACATTTTCCAAAAAAGATTTCATAGGATACAAATTCATAGGATTTATAGGATCCAAAAGGATCCAAAAAAGATCACTACATTGCAATGTCTTGTATTTATACCTCCAAATTTTTATGGGATATATCAGGATAAATAATACTTTGAAGAGTATTCATAAATTAAAGCTGAGTTGGCAGTATGAGAAAACATATATTCTTCAGTTAGCTAGGAATTTCCAACACAATTTACAAACCGTTACTAAAAACAAGCAAGTATGTTCCAAAAAATCATCACATGCGAAAGTATTACGCGAAGTCTGATTTTTCTTACCTTTAAAGAAGACAAAATTCCCCTCGCTGTTTTCATAAACTGCATCAATGCTGGGAGGCAGTCCCCTCCAGAAGTAGGTAATCTGCATGGGGTATCCATCCATCACTCTGTTGTTTCTGACTCGCCAAAACCATTGATCCTGGAAACCAAATACATGTCTCTTACTATGCTTTGAGGCATTCATGTATGTTTAGTTGCTATCCTGGAAATAATGAACAGCCTATCCTAGCATTTTTAGTGCTGAACCTTTTGGTGTTCACATAACTATATCTTTCATTCATGTCACCTTCCCACATTACAAATGAGTCAAAACTTCTTGTTCCCTGAGGTAGAATAAGCTGCCCACATGAACTGTGTATGTGGTGCAGATAACCTTCAGTGAATGCAGAACGTATTGTATAAGATGAAGTAACTTTCTCAATGTCATTCCAATAAGAGGCTCAACTTAAAATTTGCAGACTGACTACAAGTGCTTTTAAACTGAGCTGTATGTATAAGTGATCAACTAATTCTGCAAGACATTTTTCTGCAGTAGCTTCTAACAGTGAAAAGTCAGTAGATACAGCTATAACACTATTACAATAGCTCCATAAAAGTTACACTTTGATGGCAACATTACTGTAGTGAAGATTTGCAGTTTTTACATGCAAAAAGTTTAATATTTCAGCCAATGACAAGTGTTAAATCCAGTATTCTGGTAAATCTCTTTTATGTTGTTGACACTTAAAACAGCTTCTCCCTGTGGAATATGCTATAGCTTTAACTGGGAATCATAAGGAAGGTGGAAATGTTCAGTTGACAAATGAGTATGCAACGCATTAGGTGGGTGTTGATAAAGACATCATTGCCAGAAGAGCTGAAGAGGTACAACAAAAAGTTCCAGTTGACAAGGGATGGCCTAGCTTAGTGTTTCACTTTTTACAAATGCGTTCAATTTTTTACAATATTAATATTATATAAAACAGAACAAAACTCCTTAAATGATAAAGTGCTATCCAGACAGTTATCTGTCACAGGTGAACATAACATACCAAGATGTGCATTGGCATAAATTCCTTGACTTCAGGGAATTCAATGAAGCAGTATCAGCATTACAAAAGAATGTGGTCCGCTGACCTTCCTGAATTCCTTTAGTCTTTTTCCCTTGTCATTAAATTGGATTAATGGAACTTCACAGTCTTTCAAGTATAGATTGATGAAAAGCTACCTGATAGCACTGTTCAGAAACTGCACCAAACTTCTAGAATTGGTTATTAATTCCCTTCCTTTTTCACATTTGCATGAAATTAATCATGTTTTTCAATTAGTTATTATATGCAGGATTATTATTATTTTTACAAGTTTTTTTGCTTCTTGAACTACACTAGTTGCATAAAGATAGTGAAAATGCTCTGTGTCATCATCAAGCACTCTAAGAAGTTTACATATCCAGCAAACTCCTTATTTTCCTGGGCAGTTTTCAGTAGATTTACATGTCTTTGTAGCAAGCATGAACAATGGTGTATTGTTCATCAGTAAAAACCTTTCAGATTTTCACAGAAATAAAATTTTGGAAGGGTATAATTTTAGTATTTTTATATTCTTATATAAATAGACAAAAACCAAAGTTTGCCAATAGAAGTACTTTTAGAGACAGGCAAACTGACAAGACTGAGCAAGTATCTCGAAATGTCTGAAAACAGAACTGTAAGTTGGATCTTTTAAAAGAATAGGTAAGTTAAATGCTGGAGGACATTGACAGAATATTTTGTTTATGTAAATTTAATTTCCTTGTCTGACCGTGATATGAACTTACCAGATCCAACAATTTTAGTCTGCCTGATTTGAGACTCTGGAACTCAAGTTGAGAAACTCTGTGGCAGTGAAGCATGTCAAGGATCTTTCTGAGGTGTCATATAGTAAGGTTTTGTTTACAGAAAGAATGGATCATTTCAGCACATATCACTAAATTTACTTAAACCTATTTGCTAGCAATTTTATCATCTGCATTTTGATAAAAAGATACAAGCAATGAAAATGTATTTTCAATGAAGTTCAGCTATTACTGAAATTGGAAAGAGGCATAGTCATAAAGAACGTGTATTCACTCCAAGAATTCACTCTTTCACACTCAAAGTAAATATCCTGAAACAGTTTCTCTGACAAAACACATTTCAACATATTTGCTTATATTGAATAAACACAGTTTTGTCTCTTTTGAGAAATACCATGCACTGAAAAACTGTTTCTTTCCCTCTATATTGGTTTCATATATAATTATTCTATTTCCCCAAAACACATTCACTTCTGCAGAGAGGTTGAATTTATGACGTCATAGAATCATAGAATGACTTAGTTTGGAAAGGACCTTAAAGATCATGTAGTTCCAACCATCCTGCCATGGGCAGTTGCCAGCCACTAGGTCAGACACCAGATCAAACTGCCCAGGGCCCCATTCAATGTGGCCTTGAAAGCCTCCAGGGATGGGGCATCCACAACTTCTCCGGGAAACCTGTTCCCATGCCTCGCCACCTTCTCAGTGAAAAATTTTCCCAACATCTAATCTAAATCTAAAAATCACATAGATTGAGTGAATAGCTTTAAGAGTCTTTGTTTGCTGGCTAGCAAATGCTTTTTTTGTAAACATCTGTAATTAACCAATTGCTCCAAATGCATGGATTGTTCCTGTGCAACTGGGATATTGAATAATAACGGATCATTAAATATTATAATCATAGGCATACTAAGTCAATTAAACTCGGACAATTATTCCCAATTCAAAAATCAGGAATTGTAACAAACAAACAAAAATAATCAAAATTAAATTGAAAAGAGAGCAATATATCTAAGAATCAGAAAATGGGCTTTGAGTAAGGACAGATTGCAAGCTACTTCAGAATGACTATTATGGATAAAGAGTAACAGTAGGATAAAAAAGCAGGAACACTCACTCAAACTGACTGTTAAAAAATTTGTTTTATTTAGAATGTGGGATACATTTGAGAAAAAAGAAAATAAAGTCTTTCAGAGAAAACAAATAGAAGAGAGGTTGTACATAACTCATCCTGCATTGTCAGTAAACACTCTAGGTAATTTATCACATACAGATGTAGCTTAGTGATTAGATGAAGGGTCTGAAATGTAGTACTTTGTTTATGGTAATATCAAATATCTTCTTCACTAAAGCATTTCTTTGTGGAGAATCTTGAAAGGGAGACTGTATTATAGGAAAAAAATCTGGCTCATAATGAGTAATACATAACACTCTCACAGTAAATAGACTTGCTTTTCAGTGATGACTGGGGTAAATTGTGCTCTTCCATGTTTGATTGAATGAACTTTTTAGAAATGTTTCTAAATCAAAGACTTTGTCCCTTTCCTTTTATTTATTTCTATTTGACACTGGTAAACATTGCTGCCATTTCATCTTTTAAAATGAACATTTTAGTCTGTGCTTCTATGCATAATAGTTTGATCCCATTTCCTGGTATTTGTTTTCACACCAAATATCTCTCATGTTCTTTAAGGGATGGAACTGGTGGTAGGAGAATTAAAAATGATATCTCGATATTTCAATTAATCTATTAAAAAAAATAGAGTTTTTAGTGCAAAATTAATGGAGATTTTTTGTTTTCTCTCAGTGTGCCATTTTCTATGTCATCTCTGGACCAATAACCATCATCAACAGTAAAACATTAATGTGCTACAAAATCTTTAGAGCTCTACCCTTTATTTTACACTTAATGAACTTCATCTACAATTCTGTAATGACATGCAGTGCCTCAGCCTTGACTTAGAGCTCTAAACAACACCAACTTAAAATAGTAAAACTGCCCAATGTGATAGACATTCTAAAAATCTAGAGTTAAAAAGAAGAAAAAATTGGAAACCTTTTGAGTAGTAACTTTCATACCTAATTGGCAGTGAAAATTATGCTGCCTTTAAACAGAAATTAGGTCTTGTGCTGGTTTTACAAAGAATCTTAAAACTTGCTCTGGGAACACAAGGAAGGAAAAGATTTAAGGCAGACAATGAGCCAGGTGAAAATGTAAGACATATCATGTAAATCATGATATTTTGACTATGAATATAAAAATGCATGTGAAACTCCCAGTACTCTGTGAAGTATCTTCGCATTGTACAGAAGATATACCTCTGTATGAATTTCTGTCAGTCAACAACATTATCAATTAATGTTAAAGTATATATATAGTGCTGCTAAGGGCATTCCACCATCAAAAGATGGAATGAGATGCAAAATTGAAAAACAGAGTATCTACAGGTGCTAGAGAAAGGAGAAGTTCTACTATGCTATATTCCACAGGGATTAAAGCTTGGCCTATTTAATTTCCTACAGAAAGGCAAATAAATGTAACGCTTCTGCCCTGAATCAATGTTAATTAAATGCTGAATTCCAATTAATACTGTAGGTTAATACTATTGACAAAACACATGAAGGTTTCAGACTGGGTCATGCCTTTTCCCATAAGCCACCTCTCATCATATGCAAAAGCAAGCCTTTGTCAATGGAAGATTAAAAATTCCTAGAAGCTATGCAAAGCTGCAGAGGCAAACTGAAAAAATCAGACAAATGAGTGTCATATTTTCCCATCTGAGCATTGCAAGAACAGCACATGGAAAACAATGAACTATGATCTTTAGTAACTTTAAGTATTTCTCTTACAGAGAAAGAAGAGTTCCACTTATGTACAAAGAAACGTGAGACAACAAAAACTTTTGAGACTGTATTTCAAAAGAATTTTATCCAGAAGAGAATGAATGTCCCCCACCACACACCTTTATGAGAGTATTTCAAAGCTTCATGATTTTTTTGGAATATTATCTATATTTATTGAATCTAAAAAAAAAAAGAAGAAAAGAAAGAGGTCAGGAATATCCTTTTGAAAATCTTGATCTAACTTCAAAAGACACTTTTTCATATCTACTTATGAGTTCATCTGAATTTCACCAGGGGATCCCAGTGATGGGGGAGTCCTGGGTCTGCAGCATGGGAGTTTAAAGTCTTTGTTCCTACTCACTTGAGGAATTTCACTATTTCTTTCATGGCATCCAATTTCAACATTCCAAATTTGGAATTCATAGCATTTAACTTGAAGGACAGAAATGCACATAACAGGAAAGAAAAAATAAAATACTTTTGAGCAATTTTCTGCAAAATAATTTTAGTGGAGCAGAAGAAAGCGTTACAGTCTGCCTTAGTTTCTAACAGAAGTTACTTCTCTCATAGTGTCTGGTACGAAGCTATGTTTTGGCCCCAGAAGAAAATCAAAACTGATAACGCCTGGCAGTGTTGAACAGAGCCAAGGACACATTATGTTCCTCAGTGAAGCAGTTAGGAGGCATAAGGAGCGGGGAACTGGGAGGGGACATGACCAGGGCAGCTGATCCAAACTGACCAAAGAGCTATTCCATACCATATGACATCATGTGATTTTACGGAAGGGCAGTTGCCAAGGGAGCGGATGCTGGCTGGCTGGGTATCAGTTCATGGTCCATTGCTTTGTGTATCATCTACTTTTTTATAATTGTATATATATATGTATGTACTGTTACTTCTTTTACTTTCTCTGCTGTCTTAGTAAATAGCTTTTATCCCAACCCATGAGTTCTTTGGTATTTTTCCCTTAATTCTCTCCCCCATCCCACTTGGGAGGGGGGAGGGTGAGCGAACAACTGTGTGGGACTTAGCTATCTGCTGGGTCAAACCACAACACAGTCTAAGGAAATTAAAAGTAGAAAAAATATTAGCACAATTCAGCTAATTCAATGAGTATTGAAATTATTTTTTTTTTATTTTTATGCTATGTTCACTGTTGTTGCTTTAAATATATACAAGATTTGTATAGATTAGCCCTACTTCAGTTCCTACTTAATTACACAGAAAAAAACAATTGGTTCTAGTGACAATGGAATCAGACATTAAATGGATGCTACCAATTTAGCCTGTTTTAGGATATAATTAACTAAATGGGCTATTCTGTACACAGACTGAATATTTTAGCTTGTCTTATTATTAAGCTGATTCACTTCAAGAACAAACAAGGCTCCTTTAAAACTACCAAAGCCTGTTATCCATTCTTTAACACATCAATCCATAATGAGTAGAAGATCTGAACTGGTAGAAACAATTCATCTTTCCTAATGAGTGTGTGATAACAGCATGGCTATAGTGGGGTGAAAATGTATTCTAAGAAACCACTGTGATAACTCATGTAACATTGCTCAGGAAGACCTCAGCATCTCATACAGTGAGATCCTGAACTTTGTACTGGAGTTGAGACCAACTCAAGAAATGAAAAATAAGTACAAATACATTGCTTATTCTGTTGGTTCCCTACATTTGCAAGGAAGGAATATAATTCCTTGATACAACTTGGTAACTACTGCTAATTCCCATTAGTAGTGGAAGCTAATCAGACACTGAAGCACTCATTCACACAAATTAAAGTCATTGTTTGTAATGAATCTACTCTTTTTCTTAACAATATGTTTATCTAACCAACATCAGGAGCAAAAGAACTGCCTGTGACTCAGAGTAGAAGATACTGGTACACTTACTCATTTGTCATTTGTGGGAAGTACTACATTTCACCTGGCTTAAAGTGTTTGTCTTCAGCCAAATCACTGACATGAAATCTTCTCTAGTGTAAATACATTTTCAAGAATAAAATGTATGGAATTATTTTACCTAGGAAATCTTTGCTGAAAAGTAGCAAATACATATATATTTAGTTCTTTTATCTGTTTTTCTATGAAAATGACAAGGTCAAGCAATTTATTCAAGGTCAAAAGTGGACTCTGTTTATGCTGAAATCTGTCTCCTGGGCTTCATCTGCTGAGGAACTATTAGATTGAATAGCCTCTTGCTCATTTGAGATATATGCAAAAACATTTTTCATAGTGTTACCATGCTTAAATTGTTGCCATGCTCCTGTAAAAAAACTAGCATTTAATTGTTGCCATGCTCTTGTAACTATACTTTCTGTAAACTAACAAAATTAGCATTGTTTCAGAAACTAGGAAGGTAATGTTTAACCATATGCCTAGTGAAACTGAACTGCTGCTCAGATACAGCCAACTCAGGGCCCAGAAATGAAGACGGAAAGGTAGCAATTGAAGCCTTACAAGGAGAAGGGATCTAAACATTCACTGAAAGGACAAGCTTCGGAAGACCACCAGGGGTCCTAAGAGACCTTGAAGACCCCAACTGTGATAAACTGAACATGTGCACGGGGGCCATGCTCTTTTTAATGCACCCCAGGATACCATTGGCCTTCTTGGCCACAGGAGCACACTGATGGCTCATGGTCACTTCTAGCTCAAATTTGGTTAATATTTAATTTTGGAATGTGTCTTCATTCCTCATCTTCCTTCTCATGTTCCTGATCTGTTCTCATTAGTAAATGATTATTTAAATATATCCTGTCTTTTAATTCTTTCTGTCCTATACAAATGTATACTTTATATTCTTTCATTATCAAATTGTATTTCAGGTTTTATACAATGTTTTGATGAATATCCATCTATCCTATTTTTTCTATGTAGACTCTAGCAATGGCATTTATGCATTTCCTTGTGTACGTTAACATTTCCAAATACGCTGAAGCAATCAAAACCTGTAAGTATCTACAGAATGCTTTCAGTTCAAAGAAAAACTATTATATAGAATACCTTCAAAATGTGCCACAGAGTCTTTGATTACCACCAGTAGCTGGATGACACTATTATGACACCACATGAAATTCAGTATTCTCAGAGACATGTAACAGCATAATGAGTTGATTTTTGCCTTTTGTGGAAGAATACCACATAAGATATCACTGTCATATACTTGAAGAGCACTTGACTCTTCCTGCAAAGTCTTCTGTACCAGAACTTGTCCAGTGAACCTATTTCAACTACAAGTTTGATGGTGACAGAACTTGCAATATGGTGCACCTGGAGATGATAGGCCTCAGTGCTATGGCTTTTCTGATATGTTCCAGAACATACTAAAGGGGAAAATAAAACAAAGCAACATTTTGGTTTCTCTGTTCCTGACTGAATTCAGCATTTCAGTTCATTCTGATTTTGTCCAAATAACTAAAATAGACTTTGACTCCATAAAATGTTCCCATTGCCATATGATGATGATTCAATATGAACAAACAAACAGCCGGTCATTAAAGAGACACAATAAAAACCTCTGAAGACATTAAATCTAGGCTTGCAGCCAGGAATCCTTGGAATGCTCCCATTCTCTCTAATGCTCTGCAGGTAACATCACAAGTACATAAAGTTCTACACAAAAGCCTTCATTCGCAGGTTGAACATCAAGCCTTAACAGAGCAGCTGACTATTTCCCCAGCATTGATTGCATTTAGAACTTATGAAAGTCTGTAAAATTTTCTTGAACTCAATTCTTTTGCCTGTGCCCTTGGGGAGTTCACATATAAATCAATGAGTTTCATGAGTTCAAGGAACAATGGTGCATTCTGCACCGCAGAAAGATAAGAAACTGGCTATTTTTAAATAATAATAATAATAATAAAGTTCTTGTTAAAATTTTAAAAAATTCTCCTGATCTTGAGAAAAAAAGAGGTTTTCTGATAAAGTATATGTTATATTTAATCTGCAAATATTCTTAAGCTGGTGACTCAAATGAAAAAAGTATCACACGTTTGCATTGACACACATGCTTCTATGTAATATAATTCAAACAAGGGATTCTTGATAGATCCATCCTTCAAACCATGTAGGTATAGAGATAAAGAACAAAAAGGTTTAATAAGTATTTGCATACCAATATGAGGTGAAGACATCTGCTTTGCAGTAGCTATCCTTGTCTATTTACAAATTATAGTGTAAAACTGAGTTGGAATGATGATTGTTTTTCTGAGAGGTGTGCATTTATACAGGCAGTGTCAACACATTATCATGTTTCTTGGAAATATTATAGGATATATGTTGAATATGATGTCTAAGTGAGTCACAGATTTTCTAGTTATGAATACGTACTTTTTGGTACTTCTCTTACACTCATACATTCTACTCCTAATGCTACAGGAAACTAAATAACCAATACTTTTTAACGACAGTTGGCAAGCTTAAATCTGACAAACATTTGAGCCTCTATTCTATTTTAAATCTCAGTAATACTAGTTTTGCAACTTTCTCAAAGTCTAGTTATTGTAATTAAACAGCTGAGACAAGGATTCTGAGACAGATTGAAACAAACAAACTAACTAACTAAACAGTTAGTTAAAAAAGAGTGTGACCAGCAGGTTGAGGGAGGCGATCCTCCCCCTCTGCTCCACCCTGGTCAGGCCTCACCTGGAGTATTGTGTCCAGTTTTGGGCTCCCCAGTACAAAAAAGACAGGGACCTCCTGGAAAGAGTCCAGCAGAGGGCAACAAAGACGGTAAAGGGCCTGGAGCATCTCCGTTATGAGGAAAGGCTGAGTGACCTGGGTCTGTTCAGCCTGGAGAAAAGAAGACTGACAGGGGATCTCATCAATGTTTCTAAGTATGTGAAGTGCAGAAGTCAAAGGGACGAGGCTATACTCTTTACAGTGGTGTGTGTTGATAGGACAAGGGGAAATGGCCACAAACTGGAACATACGAAGTTCTGCACAAATATGTGTAAGAACTTCTACACGGTGAGGGTGATGGAGCACTGGAACAGGCTGCCCATGGAAGCTGTGGAGTCTCCTTCTCTAGAGATATTCAAGACCTGTCTGGATGCCTACGTGTGCGGCCTGCTGCAGGGAACCTCCTTTGGCAGGGGGGTTGGACTCAATGATCCCTAGAGGTCCCTTCCAACCCCTGCAATTCTGTGATTCTGTGAGAAGACCTCCCTGCCCATGGCAAGGAAGTTGGAACTTGGTGATCTTTAAAGGTCTCTTCCAACCCACACCATTCTATGATGCAATGATTCTATGAACTGAGACACAGAGGTCCACACAAGTCACTATTGCACAGCAAGATGTACAGGACAGAGCAGAATCAGATTCAGCTACTAAAAATATACATGGATTTAATACAGGTTTCTGATAACTCAGTCTTTCAGGTTGCTTAGTGAGTGAATGCAATAAGCTCTGATAAGCTGATAACTTATGAGAATAGGGGAAGACATGATGTAAGGAACTGTTTAGTGGAGTTATTTTGGATTCAAGCCACTGAACAGCTAAGACAGTAATATATGCTCTTTTATCTCAGTTTAATGCTTGTGATCTGTGAAATTGTGCTGACAACGACAACAACAAATATATCTTGGTATCAGATCTGGCTTTGAGTACTATGCTGCAAAGCTAAGCAAATCTTCTTCTCCATGGAAGGGGTAGGATTAGAAAAAGACTGCAAAGGTTTCCACCATAGTCTGTGGGTGAATAGACATATTCTTGAAGTGATCCAGCGCTGATATTGACAGAAATGACCAAAGGGGAAAACAGGCCATGGAGAATCTCACATACAGCAAAGATCGGCCAACAACATCTGTTGTGACAACATAGATATAAAAATGATGGATATTTGATTGCCTTTGTTTTATCACTCAGATAGAGGGATTAGATCATGAAGAAATTGAAGGACTTTCTAACAGTGAATATGTGATACTGCAGATTAAATATGATTACAGATAAACCAGGAGTTAACAACTTAGAGCACTAAATGACTGTGGCCAGGCAGCACAACAAAATATCTGCAAAGGATCCATCACGGTAAGACTGAAAAAAAACACTGGTGAGCTGCTAGGAAGAAGGGGAAAGCATTGAACTCTTATCAAGTATACTGTTTGATCTAATAATACAGCCCATTCTCCTTGGTGAAGATACCATTAACGGACAGAAGTGTCAAATCATAGCTTAAAATTGCCCCAGCCCCATGGCAGGTTATAGACTGGACAAGCAGTATGATCAAGTTTGATATTATATAGCAAAACTGCTCTTGATTTCATATGCTTAATATTACAAGCTAATGTGCTGTTTATTGTGTTATGTTACCTAATCTCTATTATTCAGTGTTGGTGGTCTCCCTGTCATGTCAAAGGTACTTAACTCTGGCGAAATCTTGATTCTATCATAGTCAACAGAATTTTTTCCCATCACTTTTAATTGGGCCAAGAATTCACCCAGTAGGTAATGAAGATCACATTTCAAAAATACTCAAGCCATGACTTATAAAAAGGAAGAAAATATAGAATTTTAATAATTATCTATTATAACTTCTTTATATTTCAGTAGATTTTCAAAACATGAATAGTGCTTCACTGTTTTGTTTAAAAAATAAGTGCATGGATATTGCTCAATTATTTAAGACTTCAGCTGCTTAGTACTGCAGTACTTTGCACAAGAAACAACTCATTTAGAGGAACAAATGAGATGAGTTTCTTTTCATCTGTGCTAAACTTCTGTGTTGTTGATCCCTTGTTAACAACAAGGGGTTGTTAACTCCTTGGATGGGCAATAAATAAAAAAGTGAATGAATAATTAAAACATACACAAATACATCTGTAATATAAATCCTTAGCTATAAATCAAGATAAAGCAAATATTTCCAAGACTGATCAATATCACTGCTTGGAAAAGCTTACACTGCAAGTCATTATAACCGTTTCCCAATATCTTTACCTAAATTAGTTGGAAGGCCACAATTTTGTATAGCAAGAGACTGTAATTAAGCTTTGTGCTTGAAGTATTTCAGCAATTATTCCCTTCGATTCCATTAGGATGTAGCCCCAATTGAAATGTATTGTTAATATTCCAAGATAACACTTCTTGGTGGCACAAAATTGAAGATATGCCTCCACATAGTTTTTGATTATTCCTTGTGAGATTTTGCAATTATTTTTTGTCAATAATACTTTTTTTGCTATTATCTTGCCAATGAAAATTTTCTTCATTGGTTCTCAAACACTGAATTTCTGAAAACAGGCAAGTTTAAAAAATTGAATACATTTTATATCCTAGTGTTCCATTAAGGCTTTTTGTCAAGTAATTTTTGTTGTAGTAAAATAGTAAATTAAAAATTAATTGGATCCCAGAATTCTCTGATTGTAACATGTAAATATTGTAACTATGAGAAGAAAATCAGGATTTGATCTTTCACCTTTAATTTACATTTGATTCTCTGTTTACCTTAAGTTATTCTGCAAATAAGACATACATTTTTCAGATCAAATTCTTTCCTTTTTATTTAATTATCTATATTTTTGATCTCTCTTCCATTTCTTTAATAGTGATATGCAGAATTATAATTTTCCTGTAGTTCTTTCATTTGATGTTATGTTAAACTTGCTCTGATCATAAGGACAATTACTGGTCGACTAGGTTTCAGAACAAATGCTTGATGTGGGAAAATAAGGGAACATTTATATTCAATGACTAACAAAAATTGCAATTCTAAATCCAAAAGTAAAAACATACAAGCATTTTTTCATTTGTGGTTTGAGGAGGAGAAAGAGAAAGCCATAATTCTATTTTTATTCATATTGCTAAAAGTATTTTCCTAAGAATATATAAAAGTTTGACCCATTGTTTCCTTTTATATAGTGACAGAGCTCTTCAATTTCCACCAATTCCACTCCATAAATACATATACATAGATCTATACAAAAATGACTAATTCTTGGAATTTTGGCTTATGATTTACAAATAGTCTCACCTTTTTTTTTCACTATTCATTAGTTTAACTGAATCAGAATAAGAATTTGTTAACATTCACATTTAACTGCCCAACCTTTACAGAAAATGACTCATACTTCACCACTACATTTTTATATGTGTGTTCATATAAGTCCTTGAGAAATTTTATTGAACTCAGGTCTGTCCACTCCACTGTGAAAACTCTTGAAGTCTTAAGCACATCTTTTTAATGCAAGGACTCTCTAGGGTAGCAAGTGTGGATGTTAATGGTTCATCATGAGAACGGAAGGAAGGAGTTAGTCTTTGAATAATACGTTTTAGCCCAGAGCCTGACCCTTGAGGAGGACGCAACTTCTCCTGAAAACTGATACAGGAAAAGGGAAAGGAGAATATATGACTTGCACAGCTAGAGGAGGTGATGTTCCCCTGCGCACAGCCCCGCCATTAGCCCTTCTTGAGCAGTAGCCACACACCCCTGTCTACTATGCAAGGCCCCTTCTCCTGACCCAAACATAGTAGTCACAAAACAGACTCCTGACCAAACTCTCTAGCCACTCCCTGTGAGGGCTGTAGCCTAAGAGAGATGATGGATCAAATGCTACTGGGACATGAACTGGTGAAACAGCAACATTTCAGTGGATTCACAGTATCGCAGAATGGGTGAGGATGGAAGGGACCTATGGAAGTTTTGGAGGAGTGTGAAAAAAATGCTTGATCCCTCTTTAGGAGAGTGGGGAAAGCAAGTGATGTATAGACATTTTGAAAGTCTATTTCTTTTGAGTTCTCATACTTCAACTGCAACATAAAATCACAGAAAGGCTGACAGTGAAAGACAGTTTTGGAAACCCAACACCCTCCCTTGTTCAAAGCAGAGTCAGATAAAGCAGGTTGCCCAGGGTTGCGTCCAGTTAGGTTTCAAGCAGTTCCAGAGGCTCCACAGCTTCTGTGTAAGGGTTTACAATAGGAAGGAATTTTCCTATGTTTAAATTGAATTTAAACTGAATTTGAACAAGGTATTCTGTCTTGTTTTCCTCCCAGGGAAAATAAAATTCAGAAGGATGTTAGTCTGTAAGTTCAGGGTGATATTTCAGCACAGCTGTTAAATCTACTCCTTTGCCCTGGGTTGTATTGTAATGATCATCATCCGAATGTGTTATGGAGATGGTCAAACAGCAGGTACCATTGTGTCATTCAAAAAATGTCTTGAGGTAAAATAATATGTGTATTGCACAGGAGGGTTTATTTAGGTCAATATAGTGTGGGCAATGACATGTTAACAATGTGGTATCATCACTTGCATTGAATGAAGGTACTGTGTCGTACACCCACAACGTCCAAGGGATGGCTGCCCTTCAAAAAAGTCTGAACTACATTAGTAATGGAACTGTTTGGCCTCAGAGAACAGACTGTATCTAATTAAAAGGAAAGCACACATGACGGACATGAGAGTTGCTTAGTACCATCTGCTTTGCTGCTGATCAATTCCTTTTACACCACATGGTTTGCCAATGAAAACATAGCCTTCTTGGAAAAAATAATACTCTTCCATCTGACAAATCTAAAGCCCTGCTGAATATACTGAGTCATGCATCCTTCTAAGGTTATACTTTGCAATGGGCCAGTACATGAATAATGTGAATATGATTAGCCAGATAGTACAGATTGTTAATTAGTTCAAGTTGCTTATTTGTTTCGATAACATATATTTGCACTACACTGGCACTCTTGTAATTAAATCCCTAGTAATATATTGTTAAAATTCTTTATACCTTTCTATAAATAATATTTGTATGTGTACAAATATACGTGTATGTTAGTAAGTTCTGGTTAATACCTGTAGCTATTACTGCATTCCCGTCTTTCAGAGTGACATAAAACTGTATCCAAGACAATTTTTTTCAATGGTGAGAGGGAGGGTTGGGGTTTAACTGGACCACTCTGGGGCTATTATAACACCAGTGATTACATTCTTGCCTAGATTTCTCTGCAGTTGGATGGAGTAACAATACTACTTCCATAGAATGAACAGACAAATACATGAAATGTGATAGCTAAAGTTCTTCCCTAACTTAGAAGCACACTGAAAGGTTTAAATAACATTTGGAAAAAAATTTGCCATCAGCCAGTTTAAGTACCCATATATCATAGAATCATAGAACGGCTTGGGTTCGAAGGGACCTCAAGGATCATCAAGTTCCAATCCCCCTGCCACAGGCAGGGTTGCCAACCTCTAGACCTAGTACCAGATCAGGTTGCCCAGGGCCCCATCCAACCTGGCCTTGAACACCTCCAGGGACAGGGCATTGTCTTAGTTTCTAGCTGAAACAAAGTTAGTTTCTCTCACAGTGTCTGATATGAAGCTATGTTTTGGTTCTAGAAGAAAAACAAAGCTGATAACACCTGGCAGCATTGAATAAAACCACGGACAATTCAGTCTCTCAGCTTCTTGTATTGCTCTGCCAGCAGAGAGGGTGGAAGGACACAGGGAGCTGAGAGGGGACAAGAACAGGCCAATTGACCCAATCTGACCAAAGGGATATTCCGTACCATATGACATCATGTGATACAAGAAAGGGAAATTAGCCAGGGAGGGGCCGTTGCTTGGGGACTGGCTGGGCGTCGGTCCGTGGATGGTGGGCAATTGCTTTGTGCATCACTTGTTTTGTATATAATTATCATTACTGTTATTTCATTCTATTTTCCTTTTCTGTCTTCGTAAATAGTTTTATCTCAACTCATGAGTTCTACTTTTTTTTCGACTCTCTCCCCCATCCCAGCTAGGAGAGGGTGGGAGGGTGTGGTGTTTTAGGCCTCCCAGCTCAAACCACAACAGGCATCCACAACCTCTCTGGGCAGCCTGTTCCAGCACCTCACCACTCTCTCAGTGAAGAGCTTCCCCCGACATCTGATCTAAATCTTCCCTCCTTCAGCTTAAAACCATTCCCCCTTGTCCTATCACTATCAGCCCTTGTAAAAAGTTGATCTCCCTCCTGTTTATAATCTCTACATACTTGAAGAATGCAATGAGGTCTCAAAAATATCAAAAATATGTGAACTATAACTTTTTAGTATTCCAGCATTTCCATGCTTTTGTCCTTCACATCTTACAATTTGTTTTTGTGCCACAGAGCATCCATCCTGTATGTTTCCAATGGGCTTGGTCTACTGTAATTCATGGAAGTCCCTACTGAATTTTTGCTGCTTTTCTCTCTCCTTTTCAACATGGAATCTTACTTACCTGAATTAAGGCTGTCTTCCTCCCTGATTTGTTCAAAACCAGCACATCTCACCAGATTGTTCTTCCTAACAGAATGATATGAAAAGTACAGAGAAGGGAGTCTACTCTCTGCTGCCTAAGCTACTTCTGACCTCCTGCTCCTGATCTTTTACAGCTGAGATGTTAAGTGCTTTCCCCTCTAGATCCCAAAGTGTTTACTCCCACAGCATCCTCTACTGAACTTTCCCAGGCTGCAGCTGACAGACCAGACATCCATAGTACCACATGACAAAAAGCAGCTACACAAACAGTCTAGGAGAGCTTTGAAAAAATATCTTCTTTCAAATACTTTGGAGTCAAGTCTCATATCATGTCTGTTTCTTTGCCTCTACTCTCCCTGTCTTTCACATTTTTTTTTATTAGACCTACCAGTTATGATTAAGTAATCAATGCTAGAATGCTTTAAAAATTCCTTGTGTTTACTACCTAACGAGAAATGTTTTTTTCTTTTTTTTTCTTTTGTGTTTAACAGCGTACTCTATACAAATACACAGTTCCAAAAGGGATATTGAATGGCGTCTATACAGTTATGTGTGAAAGAAACTGCTGCCTTGACTAATGCCAAGAGGTAATGACAGCCTAATTGGCTTTGCTTGTTTGGCACTTCATAAATGTTTTTACAGTGGTTCGTAACAGATGAAGAGTTAGAAAACAAATTTCTGCAAGTTGTAGAGAAATTACTGTAAAATAGTAAAATAAAGCCTGTTAAGACCTTCCTAAAATTGTTTCCTTATTCTACCATCTGCAACACTAACATTTAAGAATACATTTCTCTAAGTCATAAATGGTCTTTCTCTGATGGACAAAATTATTGCCATTTCAGCACACACTCTAGTATATGGCAATGGTTAAATATGTTATTCTTGAAGGAACAAATTAACTTTTCCAACATGAATACTAAAACCATTACGGATTATATAGGAACCATTAATTTGTTTCTTAAGGAGTTAGCATTAAACAAAGTAGAAAGTATCAATGCAATCTCTATGAGATGTTTGTCCATGAAGCAAAAATCTGAGATAAAATCACAGAATGTCTGGATAGGAAGGTACCTTAAACATATCTGGTCCCAATCCCCCTGCCATAGGCAGGGTTGCCAACCACTAGATCAGGCTGCCCAAAAAGCCATCCAACCTGGCCTTAAACACCACCAGGGATGAGGCATCCACAACTTCTCTGGGCAACCTGTTCCAGTGCCTCACCACCCTCTGAGTAAAGAGTTTCTTCCTAACATCTAACCTAAATCTCCCTTCTTTCAGCTTAAAGCCATTCCCCCTTGTCCTATCACTATCTGCCTGTCTAAAAAGTCATTGAGTCTTTGAGAAAAAGTAACTTCTGTTTCAGCTAGAAACTGAGACAATCATCCATCCAGTCAGTTCTTTATCCACTGAATACTCCACTCTTCAAATCCGCATCTCTCCAATTTAGAGATAATGATGTGGTGTGGGACCATGTCAAAAGCCTTGCACAAGCCCGGGCAAACGACATCAGTTGCACTTGCTTAGCCCACCAATGCCATCATTCCATCACAGAAGGCCACCAGATTGGTCAGGTGAAGCCATGCTGGCTATCTTGGATCACATCCTCATCTTGCACATGCCTTAACATCTCTTCCAGGAGGATCTGCTCCATGATCTTCCCAGGCACAGATATGAGGCTCAGCAGCCTGCTGTTCCCTTGGTCTTCCTTTCTCTCTTTCTTAAAAATAGGAGTGATGTTTCTCTGTTTCCAGTCACCCGGGACTTCACCTGACAGCCCTGACTTTTCAAATACGATGGAGAGCAGCTTGGCAACAACATCAGCCAGCTCCTTCAGAATCCTGGGATGCGTACCTTCCATCCTCATGGCCTTGCACGCAGTCAGACTCATGAGGTGGCCTCAGACTTGCTGTGCCCTTACACTGGGAGGGAATTTGCTTCCCTGATCCCTTCTTAGAAGTTCAGAGACACGAGAGGCTTGGGAAGTTTGATTGGCAGTGAAGACCATGTCAAAGAGATGCAACCTGTCTCTCTAATTTGCTTGTTATGCATGATAAGTTTGACACGTGGTGTTAGATTTTGTAGATGTAGGATTTTGCTACATCTAAGGATTTTGTGAAAATCAGTGCAGATTGATAAGCATAATGGAAAACAGTATTAACAGCAGTTACACAGATTGTTGAAGCAGAGCTAGAGATAATTTCGTTGCCAAGGAACAATCAGCATGTAGAGTCAAACACAAGCTACACACACCTCAAAAATAACAGAATAAACAATCAGTGTGACTCTGTCTGCATCCTCTGAGAGATAATACTTTCTGTGCAACCACTAGACCCTTTGAAAACTTTTAAAAATTGTGTAAATTGTTCAAAAATTGTTAACATAAGTACCTTTATTGATAGGACACCCAAGATTGTTTTCAAAATTCTTTTTTTTTTCCTACAGAAGACTGGAAAAGTACAGAACAGAGGCAGAAATTGGAAATGTATGTTGTAAACATCTACACTAATGGATCTTTCTTGCGTACTTAAACAATGGGCTTCCTTTCATGAAGTAGTAACCCTCAGGGTACTTTCAGGAGACTTCAAGCAGAAGATAGGATTGTCAGATACCACATATTGCTAGATACAATGGCTGAAAAGTTTTTCCATTGAAGGCAGGCAGGCAGACAGTGTCATACCACTTCACAGAACTTTCCCAGAATAGGAGGACCAATTTGTTTTTCTCCACTTTCAACCATTTTCTATGACCCAGGAGAGTTCTAACTAAATAGAGGGAGAAAACTGCTGGAGAAAACACTGGAAATGACACTGACAGCTAATACTAATTGCATTCAGCATAAATACAGAAGCTAACTGGAATCTCAAGATAAAAACTTGGCACTCATGAATTTTGGCATAGATGTTCTTGTCTTGATGGCTGCTTATACCAGTTCAAGCACATTTAAAATAATAACAGTAATTAAAAAAACTGCATTCAGTTAAGACAAACTTCACACATTTTCAAATACTAGTTATGTCAACTGAAGCTAGTAGTTAAAATATATGGATTTAAACTAATATTTTTGGGTTTTAACATACTGTGTCCTCATGCCTAAAATGCAGGGGCATTTTAAAGGCATCTAATTTAAAGAATTCAGGAAAAAGTTCTTCTGCGTCAATACATTTATATGACAGTACTCCATATATATTTGATGAAAAATATATTTTCCTTAAAATGTAATCATTTCTAACAAAACAGTTGATCTGCAAATTTTTAATTTTATTTGCTGATCTTTGGGGAATCTTTGACAAGTTGATTGCTTTACTTTTGTATTTAGCAGTCATGCCACATCAAGAATAATTCCTCCTTATTTCATTTCTTTAACCACACAAATTTTATCAAGTATTGCTAGGATTGCTAGTTTGTCAGAGTGATGGTAAAACAGTAAAAGGAGAAGGACAACTGTATATTTCGTTTTCTCTTTAAGCTTACTGTTATTCAGTTTTACACTGGTTATATCCATTTGAGAATACCAGATATTCTTAAAACCAGAAACAAAGGTCATAAATTTGACTGAACACAGAAATGGTTTCTAATATTTCAATACACTTGAGTATACCTAATAGCTCAACAGTTAAGAGAAAGAAGTCCTGAAATTGTCATCTACTATGAAAATTCACAGTGTATCTCAAACTGTTATCTTTTGTGCTTCACTTTTATGTTTAAATTAGACTTTAATTATTCAAAAGGGTTTGCATTCTTCAACTCTGTGGCTAAGATCCCGAGCATAACTAATGACAGGATGAGAGGGAATGGCCACAAGTTGCACCAGGGGAAATTTAGATCAGATATAAGGAAAAACTTTTTCTCTAAAAGAGTGGTCAGGCACTGGAATGGCCTGCTCAGGGAGGTGGTGGAGTCACTGTCTCTGGCGGTTTTCAAGAAGCGGCTGGATGTGGTGCTACGGGATATGATTTAGTAGCTTAGTGGGTAGTAATGGTGATGGGAGGACCATTGGACTAGATGATCTTGTAGGTCCTTTCCAACCTTGTGTTTCTATGATTCTATTATTCAATTTCAAGGAGTTCTGAAGGAGCTGGCTGATGTGGTTGCTGAGCTGCTCTCCATCATATTTGAAAAGTCGTGGCTGTCAGGTGAAGTCCCTGGTGACTGGAAAAAAAGAAACATCACTCCCATTTACAAGAAAGGGAGGAAGGATGACCCAGGGAAGTACAGACTGGTGAGCCTCACCTCTGTGCCTGGGAAGATCATGGAACAGATCCTCCTAAAAGACATGAGGGATGAGTGGGTGATCCAAGACAGCCAGCATGGCTTCACCAAGGGAAGGTCGTGTCTGACCAATCTGGTGGCCTTCTATGATGGAGTGATGGCATCGATGGACAAAGGGAAGGCAACCAAAGTCATTTACCTGGACTTGTGCAAGGCCTTCGACATGGTCCCCCACCACATCCTTATCTCTAAACTAGAGAAATATGGATTTGAGGGGTGAACTATTCGGTAGATAAGAAATTGGTTGGAAGGCCACAGGCAGAGGGTTGTGGTCAATGGCGCAATGTCCAGGTAGAGGCTGGTAACGAGCGGTGTCCCCCAGGGGTCTGTCTTGGGACCGGTTCTCTTCAATATCTTCATCAATGACATTGATGATGGGATTGAGTGCACCCTCAGAAAGTTTGCTGATGACACCAAGCTGAGTGGTGCAGTTGACCCNTCAGAGGGCTGGAGCACCTCCCCTATGAGGACAGACTGAGGGAGCTGGGCTTGTTCAGCATGGAGAAGAGAAGGCTGTGGGGGGACCCTGTTGCGGCCTTCCAGTATTTAAAAGGAGATTATAAACAGGAGGGGAACCAACTTTTCACAAGGGTAGACAGTGATAGGACAAGGGGGAATGGTTTTAAGCTGAAGGAGGGAAGGTTTAGATTAGACATCAGGGGGAAGTTCTTTACCAAGACAGTGGTGAAGTGCTGGAACAGGCTGCCCAGAGAGGTTGTGGATACCTCGTCCCTGGAGGTGTTCAAGACCAGGTTGGATGGAGTCCTGGGTAACCTGATCTAGTACCTAATCTGGAGGTTGGTGGCCCTGCCTGTGGCAGGGAGGTTGGAACCTGATGATCCTTGGGATCTCTTCCAACCTGGGCCAATCTATGATTCTATGATTGTTTAAATAAATTATGCACCTGATCTTGAGACTGGTCCATGAGATAAAAATATTAGATATTTTCATTTTGAAATTGGTACATAGCACATATGCCATTCAGAAGGCAGTAAAATTTGTCATTGCAGACCTGGATAAAAAGGAAGAAAGCAAAGAATATAATTTGATTAGCCTCCAACTTTATTAATTTTAACTCATCCGGGAACTATTCAGCAATAATTCTTCCAGTGAAGGCCATAATTCTTCTTCAATTGTTTCCACCTGGTACAGCACTGTCATCAATCCCCACTTCTTCTCCACCTCTCTGTACCTGGCTCTCAGCTCATCTCTCATGTCTTCCCAGTCTCTTTGTACTGGCATTAAGGGGCAAGGACAAGGAAGTCGACCTCTTCTGTTGTGTGAGAGCACAGAAGACCCAGTTCCACTTTCTCCATCGTTGGATGTTTTCCCTGAATTCATTCCTTATTCCAGTTTATACCTTTTGAAAATGAATTCCTGCCCTGTTCCTGCTACAACCTGACATGCTCAGTTTTCACTTGTAAACTTTACTTCCTGACATCTGTAAAGGAAAGCAGAAAAATAACATCTGATTTTACCAATTCCTCCAATTCCTCCTTCCCTTTAATGCTCCTGCCACGTTCCCCTCTGTGCAAACAAACAAACAAACAAAAAACAACAAAACAACAACAAAAAACCACAAAAAAACCTAAACACCAAAAAAAAAAAAAAGAGCCCCAAACCAAAATCTTCCTTAATAAATTAATTTCTGAACCAGAGATTTAATGCCTACTCACCCAAGCGTTCAAAGACACTCAGACTACAAAGTCAGGATTTGTATACTTAACTAAAGAATACAAACTATACTAACCTGTTGCTTAGCATGCTAACCCAAATTATGCCTTGCCATGCTACCAAGTACTCTGAAGAGAAAATGGGGAATGAGGGACCCTTAAAGAAATTCATCCAGACTAATTTAATTATTTTTTTCCCTTCCCACCACCTTGCTTTTAAGATTGCAGCAATTTAGTTTTAGAGTCAGTCTCTAAATACAAAACCTGTACACATGCTGATACTGGTTGTTTTTTCTAATAATATTTGACCATGTGTCCTCATCAGTGTTTTGATCATTAATGGAGTTTTAGTTTTAGAACACAAACACAGTTTACACACTAGTAAGCACAAAGCAATACAGTAAATATGAATTGTTATGGCAATAAGCAGCAAACAGTTTTAGAAGAAAATACAGTCTTTTCAGTCAGAATAGTAAAGAGTGATCAGCAGTTGTGGTCAATCTATTTTTCCAGAAATGCAGATTTGGATAGACAGGAAATATTTTATTAGTGGTATAGCATTTCACTATTTATCGATTTATGTCCAAAATAAGTGAGAGTGTTTTCTATTGCACCTGAGGTAGATGATATTCAATGGAAGTAGGTATTTTAATATCCTGTTTAATGTCAAGTTAGAAAATCAGATTCTTCCTTAACCTTTGAGTTTTAGTCATAGAAAGATTGATGGTTCAGGACCTCCTAGAGTTTGAAGACATACCATCTATTCAAATGAAAAGGCTGACAGTCCCAGTGATGACAAAATCCTTAGCTCTTCATGGGAAAAAATATTTCTTGCCCATTGAGTTGTGAAGGTAGCTCAATAATTTTGAATGAATTCATGTAACGCTATTGATAGATATTTTTTTAAGGTATGCTAAAGAAAGTGAAAGCCTGGGTAGTACTGATATTTATCTGGAGCAACAGAATATATAAAAAGGGGAGAATGGATCTCACCAGAAAGGACATTGAACTATTGAACTTGAAGCTTCATATTTTAGGACAAATTCATACATACTTGTACTATGCTGAAGGAAAAATTGCTATCCATTCATGTGAAAGGCTCTTCTATAATTATAATGTTGAACCATGTCATACATTTACAAAAAAAAAAAAAAAAGATCCTACACTTTCTATTGCTTAAGCACATTTGACACATACATAGTTCAAAATAATAGATTATCCTGTTGCATGTTTCCAGAACATTTGCACTGCAATACCTATCAGCATTTGGTGATTTAAGGCACTGAAGAAGATGCTGTAATTATTCTTCAACATTGAATGCTTTCTGAAAACTAGATTGTAGATCATTCTGTAGCTTTGATGTCCATGAACCTTAGCAAAGTCCTTCTATCGAAAGATTGCATTTCAGTTCAGTTTGTTTAGTTCAGTTTTTTTGCATATACCACATTCATCAGCTAGAAGATGAATGGAAATAAACAATAACATATTTGCAGTAAAATTTTTGTACCTCTGTGACAAAGACTTTTACTTAGGTATGTTGTAGTTGACAAACTTCCTTTCTAAATGACTGATCTACTTGTAAAGTTAACATTATAGCTCCAAGGGGAAAAAAAAAATGAAAATCCAAGAACTGAAGACATACAATATGTCTGGATGTGGCTGTTTTCCCAACAGAGTCATTCCTACTACCTCCTACTTACAAGCTGAATTATGCTTTTTCATCTCTTCACAATATGCACCATTTATTTACCCTTACATTTTGAGGTACTAGAGTTTCTGCTGACATGGGTATTTTCCCAAATTAGAACATTACACCAGTTGTCTGCTAGATGTTTAAGCCATATGTATATTTACTTTTTAATTTTCCTGAACTTTCTAACTGTGAGAGGGCTGGGAAAGTGGAGTCACGATGAATGAGAGTTTGCTTTAAAAAAAAATAGAAATGTAGACATTTGATGTAACATTGAAAAATTCACAGTCTCCTACCTTGAAAACAAACATTTCCCGGCGAAGAATAGCCAAAGTGTTGAAGTTCCCATCACAGATGTTAGGTTTGGCCCCAGGATAGGAAGGTTTGTCAGCAGTGGGTGGCCGGGGAGGTTTAGGTTGTCTGTCATTCTTCCGCGGGTCTGCTGGAGGGATTGAACGATGTGGTGGCACTGTTGGCAGAGGTCTTGTTGGTGGTGGGATCCTGTCAGGTGGACCTATAAAAGTGGCAGCAAAGTGCAATTTACTTGCCTATCAGTGACATTCTAAGAAGAAATAGGAAAAGAAATAAAAAATAAAAGAAAACTAAGCAGTGAAAAATCTCCAGTGGAAGGGAGATTGAAAAACTGACCTAATCTACCTCTCCCATATTGTTAAAGGGTATGATGAAAAGGTACCACAGAACTAGGCACTAATGAAAAAAATATTTTTTACTGTTTAGAATCTTTCTTCCTAAAACCTGCAAAGGTTGCAAAGTTCATCATCATTTCAGATGAGAAGTAATTCATTGCACATTCTTTACCAACTGAATAAAAATCATTACGATGAAATCGAGGGCATCTTCACCAAGTTTGCAGACCACACCAAGCACAGTGGTGCAGTTGATACAACAGAAGGAAGGGATGCCATCCAGAGGGACCTTGACAAACTTGAAAGATTGGCACCCATGTAAACCTAATGAGGTTCAACAAAACAAAGGGCAAGCTGTTGCAAGATTGGGGCAATCCCAGATATGCATACAGACTGGGAGAAATCCACGAGAGCAGCCCTGGTGAGAAGGACTTAGGGGTCTTGGTAGATGAAAAATTTAACATGAGCCAGCAGTGTGCTCTTGCAGGCCAGAAGGCCATCTGCATCCTGGGCTGCATCAAAAGGGGGATGGCCAGCAGGAAGAGGGAGGTGATTGTCCCCCTCTACTCTGACCTCATGATGCTCCATCTGGAGTACCGCATCCATGCATGGGGTTCCCAGCACAAGAAAGACGTGGAGCGGTTGGAGTGAGTCCAGACGAGGGCCACAAGGATGATCAGAGGGCTGGGGCACCTCTCCTATGAAGACAGGCTGAGGGAGCTGGACTTGTTCAGTCTGGAGAAGAGAAGGCTCCAGGGAGACCTCATTATGGCCTTCCAGTATTTAAAGGGAGATTTTAAACAGGAGGGAAATCAACTTTTTACATAGGTAGATAGTGATAGAACAAGGGGGAATGGTTTTAAACTTAAGGACAGGAGATTTAGATTAGATGTTGGGAAAGTTTTTCACTGGGAGGGTGGTGAGGTGCTGGAACAGGCTGCCCAGAGAAATTGTGGGTGCCCCATCCCTGGAGGTGCTCAAGGCCAGGCTGAAGGAGGCCCTGGGCAACTTGATCCAGTGCTTGATCTAGTGGTCGGCAACCCCGAATGTGGCAGGGTAGTTGGAACTTGATGATCTTTGAGGTCCCTTCCAACTCAAGCAATTCTATGATTAATCATTTTCTATTTCATAAAATAATGAAACAAAAAAGACTTGTTCCTAATCAGACCATCACCAGTCAATGGGTTTTTAAACCATTCTTTTAACTTTCACCTATCAATTCACATATGCCTATACATGGCATACATGATAATTATTGCTGACCCAATTTGTAGACATAGTAGTGTCTTTTTCAGGATGTGTTCCCAGCTGCTACATATAGATGGTCTTGAAACTGGACTTCAAATTGTAGGCATCCAGATAAATAAAGACCCCACTTCACAAATGTTCTTCAAAATTCTAAAATTATTTATCTTTTATTTTAAATTTTTATTTTTCAGTGAGTTTAGAAAAGCTAGATACCTAGTAATTAAAAGAATGTCTGAAGATAAATGGATTGAAAAGGAAGAAGTAAAATGAAAACTTAACTGTATAGAATTTAAAAAATATTTTTCTTCTTGCAAATACATTTTCTTTCATAATATGCAAGGTTTGATGACAGACAAAATAACTGTCTGACTCTTAGTTTCTCTATACAAAAGTCAAATGGCCTTCCTAGGCAGAAGCTTTTCATAATCCTAATGGAATACTGTAATGGGTGCATTCAATATGTCTTTCCCTTTCTACATAGAATCATAGAATTATAGAATGGTTCGGGTTGGAAGGGATCTTAGAGATCATCTTGTTCCAAACCCCCTGCCATGGGCAAGGACACCTCCCACTAGACCAGGTTGCCCAAAGCCCCATCCAGTCTGGCTTTGAATACTTCCAGGGAGGGAGCATCAACGACTTCTCTGGGCAACCTGTTCCAGTGTCTCACCACCCTCACAGTGAAGAATTTCTTCCTTATATCCAGTCTAAATCTACCCTCTTCCAGTTTATAACCATTACCCCTTGTCCTGTCATTATCTATCCTTGTAAAAAGCCCCTCCCCAGCTTTCCTGTAGGCCCCCTTCAGGTACTGGAAGGCTGCTATCAGGTCCCCCCGCAGCCTTCTCCAGGCTGAAGAGTCCCAACTCTCTCAGCCTGTCCTCGTAGGGGAGGTGCTCCAGCCCTCTGATCATCTTCGTGGCCCTCCTCTGGACCCGCTCCAACAGCTCCACATCCTTCTTGTGTTGGGGGCCCCAGAACTGGACACAAGACTCCAGGTGAGGTCTCACGAGAGCAGAGTAGAGGGGCAGAATCACCTCCCTCGACCTGCTGGCCATACTACTACATTTACTCATATTTTCCATGTACATCAGACATTGGAAGTTTCAGTTGTATCAGTGATATTTCTGGAAACAAGATAAATATGCTAATTTGGCTTATTCTATTCAGCTCTCTTCAAATCATTTAAATACACAATCAATTTTGATTTTAAATTATAAACATAATTTGCATGACCAGCTTCAGAAAGACATTTGAATAGTAAGACAACCCTAACACTTCATAAATGACATTTGAATCTCTGATATTTGTTCAAAATAAGCATACTTTTACAGAAAAATATTGACTATATAAGGAAGTGGTGAACTTCCCAAATGGTTGTCATACAATTTAATAAGGCATTTATTTCATTCACAGTTTTAAGGTTTGTGACACTTATAATTCACAGTTAATAATGGTGTTTTGAGGAATATTGCAGACTGAAGTACATATTTTAATACGTGTGACATTTTTATTGAGGCATATGATTCCTGATCACCTTTTCATTTTAAAGGGAGCAAAGGAATCTGTGCGCAGTAGCTCATGTTGGAAAGATTGTAACCCTAAGCCAAAGTTTTCATATGCCATTTGCCGGTGATGTCAGATATTACTTCCCAGGGATAAGACATTTCTCCTAATGTATAACCCACAGCTGTTAGAGTTTAGCGGTTAGTATTTGGCAAAGTACTGTTGTCTAGCCCTTAAATCTAGACTAGCAGCTTATGAGGTCATGAGAAACAACCTTCCTTCTAGCTAATCACACAGGAAAAACAAAAACAAAAAAAAAATGCACAAAAGAACAAAAAAACTTGGTTACTCAATCATTTTGAAACTGCTATTAGCTTTATAAAAATATGTATCAGTGTTTGCTAATATAATATTTAAAAATCTTGTTAATATGAAACATACCATAGTGGCAGCAGAGTTCTAAAATAGCAGTATAGTAATTCTACACCAACAGAGGTGTCCTTTGTAGCCATAAAAATAAGCAAGGAATAGCCCTAATAATATTCATTTTAACCTCTAAACTGAAAATAATCATGAGCACAAAATTAAATCCAATACAAAATTAATGGGGGAATATTAACATTGGAAGGTCCAAATTATGCATATTGGATACATGGCATAAATAGACTATATAGATATCTCTATTTAGATAGAGATAGCATAGTGTTTTAAATCGAGGAAAGAAAAAACATATATTAAACAAACAAACAAAGAAATTAAATAACAAAAAAACCTGTTAAATACCTACAGAATCAGAGTATTTAAAATGAGAAACAAAGCTATGGCTTTGGAAATGTAGGAGTTAATATTAGATTTAATCCATAAGCAGAATAATGTTATTGTTTTGTTTTAAAATTTTCCACTACCTAACCTTCTCAAATTAATACAGAATTTATTTATACATGATGTGTCTTTAACTTTGGGCCACAAAGAAAATGAACTATATTTTAAAAACTGGGTCTTTTTTCCCATGTAGCTCACAATCTTCAACTCATAATAACATTCATTTGAGATCAATTTGCTAAATTTATTGTAAGTAAGGGTTTTATGGGACGTCAGAACTGATCTACACAGGGAACTGTTTCCTATTATAATCAATAAATTGATAACTAAGAAGCAGTTGATTCATGCTGTTATATTCGTTTTGAGTATTATGGAAATAAGCTTGCTACAGTTAAAGCCTGCATGTCTTAATATTTTAAAAGATCAGGATCCCTTTGCAGATATTTTCTTTACAGTCTTTTAAAACATTCAAGATTACCATTCTGAATTAGTACAAACTTGAATGCAAATTGTGAACAGTGAGAAACCAAGTAAAAGAGCTTTATCAGAATCTTTGGCCTTCTCAGCACGAAGGCTTTTGGGATAACAAGTGCCAGAGTTTGCCCCAACAAATTATTTTTAGAGAGGTAGTGTGAACAGGAGGTTCTCAAATGTATTCTGAAGTGAAAACATTAAGTTTCTTAATTAAAACTTGACATACCGTATATCTTCTGGATGCCCTGTAAATCATCATTAGGTAGTTTGAAGTTGTCAGTTTCCATATACTGATAAAATGGAGCCATGATTGCTGTGGGATCATTAGAGTGCTCCAAGCCAAGAGCGTGTCCCAGTTCATGCACAGCAACTAGAAATAGATCATTTCCTATGGAGAGAAGAAAGGGAAACGACCTTTGAAACTGCAAGCACAGTAACAGAAATAATGCAAGTGGAGGATTTCTCACTTGAAAGACATTTTCATTAAATTTGAATTTTACTAGTTAATACCTAATAATGAATCATGAAAGTAATGTGGTAGCAAAAGTAACTTTTTTTTTTCCCCAAATGAGGTAACCATTATTGTTACATATCATACATGATACTCTTAAGCGTATTTTTTTAACTGATGCACATAGTTAGGACAGGGTTCAAGTGTCATACCTGGCATCTAGGCTTGTGCGCAATTTTAGATATCAGGTTTATGGTATAGTTAGCCTAATTAAAAATGCGTCAAGACATAGTTCCAAATGGAAAATATCCCTGCTATGTGCAGTTAACTTCATAAACTGAGGACTACGTATTAGGACAAACCCTACAGGGAACTTAGTCATGCAAATGCTTACAGTCAGGATCTGATGATTATTTGTACTTGTTCTCCACTTCTGAATCACCATAATTGAAATCCTAATGAGGAAAATATGGGTGTCTTGCTATCCTTCTCAAAATAGAATGCCCATATTTGTTCTGTATATTGTGTAATCCCCTCATATTTGCAATTCTTAAGCATTAGAACTTTTTGATTTATATAGATCTAAATAATAAAATGTCAGACTCACGTTAAGACTGATTTCACACTTTCGTTATTCCTTTCCAAAAATCCACATTTAATTTTTATTACAGGCTAATGAAAAAATTAGAAATGCTACCCAATTTATAGAATTATGGCACTAAGTGAAGCAAGCACAAATTAAAGTCAGGAGACCTCTTTCTATAAAAATTTCAGAGTTGGACTTCTATGGTATTCATTTTGTCTATTTTCATTCATTAGGACTTTAGCATACTTTTCAACAAGTCTTTTGTACAGATCCTGTGTTGAGTTAACCTGTAATATAATGAGACTTTGGAAAAAGCGTTTTACATTGAGAGAAGGTTTGCATCCAGGATATTGCTCATTTTCACCACCTAGCAATGGAGGAATCATTCCCCAAAAGTGTTCTCCTGTCCCACACAGAAATACACAATTGTTACTCTAGATCACCAGTTTACACTGAACATACAACTTCTAGAAGGTTGAACATAAGTGAAATGGTTCTGACCTACAGTAGATAGATTCTTGTTGAAATACCTGTATAAATGGTGAAAAAATAGCATTGAAGTGGAAAGCCTATACTGTTGTCCAGTAGACAGCGGTATATTGGGATGAGAAAATATTCAACATTTACTCTTATTCTATATTCTGTACATTCTTTGGAGGTAGACAGTTATTTTCCACTGCTTGCATTGGAATTCTAAGTACTATTATAATACAATAATAATATTAAGCGTTGAATTTAGCATATATATATTTATAGAAAATTGAGGACATAGTTGACAGCATTTAAATTTTTCAAGTATTTCCTCTTACTGACACAAAGAAATAAACTTTCTCCCAAGTACGTATGAAAAGGGAAACACTTGGCAGTAGATGTCTTCATTGTAGATGGAACCATGCTGACATTTGTAAAATAAATGTTTGATTGAAAGCATGGAAACAGTTATAGCTAAACCTCTGTGCTTAGTTGACGGTTTTTTCACGTCTTTCTGATTCTTAATCCAGAAATATGAAAACTAAATGCTTATGCTCTTTTACTTAGTATAACTGCAGAAAAAACTCACATCTTTCAAAAATTAATGTGACATAATATGCATTCAGAAATGAGAAAAGTTTATCCTATCATTTATAATTATGTGGTTTTCAGATGAAATATTTTCTTGACTCACACTCTATATATTAGATGCAGTTCTTTATATAGCAAAGCAGATTTTCAGTGCACTGCTGTAACAGGTTTGAGGAGCTTGACTGTCCCTGTCAGGAATGCTTTTGATATCTGAATTTGCCCTTCTATTTCAGTTAAAACTGATCTTGACATTATGTCACACGAATAAACCACAGCTTCTGTAGTTAACCTCAGCATTGTAAGTGATGCACAGGAACAACTCTGTAACAGTTTTCACTCACTTGTAATGGAATAATTCACTTAAAATAATTAAAATCCTTTAAAAATGATAGCTTAAGATGAAAAGACTTGAAGGAAGACATTACTATGTTATAACCATTACACTGTGACAAAGCTCACAGTTCTTTTCTGCATTTTATGAAAGTTAGAGTTTCAACGTAGGTTTATTAGAAGGAATTATTTTTTTCTTTGGCCTTAAATTATATATATAAAATAGAATTTCTTTTTGCTCATCAGATATAGTGAAAAACAAATTTCCTCCTTGGCCTTGATTTCTATCATCACAATTAAGAATATTAACCAGACTAAGACTTTGTATTAATAATTGAACAAAGAAGTTGCACACAGTATTTATTGAACCATTTTCATATAGTTTAAAATCAATAATATTTGATTCTACCATGCTGGTTAGGCTAATCAGTATCAATAGATTAAAAAGTGTTTTACATGTAGTATTCAACCTCTACTGTTTGAAGTGAGAGGACTGGGAGATGAACTTGTAACAATTTCTAAAATTTCACAAAACCACACTTAATAAAATAGTCTTGGAAGAGTACTTGTCTCTCTAACTGTGCCAGTTGTGTGATGCATGAACAATCAATACATCCTTCGGTTTTCATTCAGTATTGCTTCTCCATAAAGATCTCCGGGAATTCCTATATATTGTTCCATGTTGACCTTGAAGTTGCTTGAATTACATAATGAAAGATAAATAAATAAAGCACGCTGTAATCTACTGGCATACATTCCTTACAGGATCACATGCAATATGTATATGGCAGCGCACCTGCAAAGTGATAGTACGACTACATCAGAGAACAGGTGTTATACAAGGGAAGACCATTTGTCTTTTTTCCTGTGTCTTTTCAGCACAATGATTATGTAACAATAAAATAAGAAATATTCAGCATCTGCTTGACCCCTCTAGAGTTAGTTAAAACCTAAGCCCAATAGGGAAAAAGGGACTATGAAAATTTCCACCTTCTGCAACGCAACTTGTAGCCGTCAGGGGAGCTATAAAACATGGTAAACCAGAGAGAGCAGCCCTTGGAGGAAACACATAAGGAGGTAAGGGAGAAGGTCATAGGAAAAAGCTGGGAGAATAATATTCTTGCCTGAGGTGATAGAGTAATTTAACAGGGAACATATTTTCTACTTATAGTCAAATAGACCCATTATTCATAACAATTTCCATCAAGAGTCATGATTGTCTCCAGGGCATCCTGAGTTCAAACTGACCCAAATAACTCACTGCAGTTGAAACTGAGGTTTAAACCAGTTCAAGATGTGTTGCATGAGACCACTATAGGTAAGACTCACTACTGCCATAGTTTCCACCCTTTTTCTCTTGCATATAATCAGATACTTCCAATTCAGAAACAACTACTCAGTCCCTTTTGATTTTGGGAGCAGACTTCCCTTGAGCACCATAGCGTTACTATAACTAGCTACTGAGAATGCAGAAGGATAATCCAAAGAGTGCTCTCTCTTTCTCTCCAGGCTGCAGAGAAGTGTACTAGTGACTGTGAGGTTGACAACAGAGTAACTTCAGCTCCTTGGCCAACATTCAGAAAAAGATAAAGCGTACAGGCAAGCGAATATTAATACGAGATCTGGATAACTCCGTTATTGTACTGACATTGGATATAATTTTTAATCATTTTCCATCTCCACCACAGAAGGAGAGAGTCCCAAATGATTCTGTATAACCATGCATTATCGAAACATATATTTCAGTCTACTTGTCAAAGCATCATCTCAAAAACTTTTAAGTCATGAGTAAAATAGTTAAACTACATACAACTATGATGGCTTTAAAACTAAAAGTTGTCACTTCAGGATATACAGTGGTGAATATTCATTGTGATATACTTGTTTCATCTTGCTATATCTACAGAGTACTAGAGAAATATTGCAAAATATATTTTGTAAGTATGAAATGTGTGCATTTCCATTCTTGTGTTATTAGCATAGGGATTTCAAATAGACAGGGCATAGGCTCAAACAGATTGTGATTGTTTTTCTTATTTTATCTCAGGTTTGATTTCATGGGGAAAAAAATATACTGTGTGTAAGGAACTAAAACAAAATGATTATTTTTATACTGACACTTTTCTCTGAGGCTATAAACTAAATCAGGTGCTAAATCTGCCTGTCTTTACAATCACTGCCCAAAGTCAAGAATATAAATATGTATTAATATAACAAATATTCAACAGCGAACACTGTGGAGATATGCGTATATGGAGAAACCTTTTTTTATAGCTAATATACACACTATTTTTCATGTCTACAGATAAAGAAAGCTAATGTTTGTCCACAGCAAACTATTAAGAAACACTAATTCTGGAGACACCATTTCCTGCTTTAATTGGTATGTGAGCTTAATTTAGAAAAGCAATGCCCTAATGGCTTTCCATTTCTTAGATTCATCACTTGGCCATCTTTTTGATGTAGCACTAAATGGCACCCCAGGGTTTGTCACTTAGTTCTTCTCCTTGGCACACACTAGTAACTGCTACAACATGTTGTGAGCTCAAGAGTTCTCCATTATTTAAATGCCATGTGACATAAATTTTGAAGACTTCCATATCCAGAGAAAAA
This sequence comes from Penelope pileata, assembly GCA_013396635.1. Taxonomy (NCBI): domain Eukaryota; kingdom Metazoa; phylum Chordata; class Aves; order Galliformes; family Cracidae; genus Penelope; species Penelope pileata. The sequence goes on from WBMW01003379.1 coordinate 362,120, forward strand.
TGAAAATAATCTAGAAGCTGAATTTCAAATGATAAGCAAAAATATTTTATACACAAACATTGCTTTTTTTTCCAAAGATTATTCTACTTCATATTCCATGTGACACAGATAGACAATTTCAGATTAAATTCATATGAATCTGAAATGTAAAACTGTACAAGGACTTCTATTATATATCTATTATGAACAAGGCAGTAACCCAAAATCAACCTTGTAGTTCATCATAAAATATTACATGCGCTGCCCATGAACTTGTCTGAAGTATTTACAACTTGCCTTTCCACTATTCTCATTTGTACTGTTGACTAAAAAAAACACTGTTAATCCAAACTTCCTGAAAAGCTGCAAAATTTAGAATAAGATTCTTACTGCATGTAGCATACAGAAAAATGGAAGTTGTATATCTTTGTTATTATTATTAATTCCAGACAGTACAGAATGTTGAATGTGATATTTCCAGTCAGTGACAAAAGAAGATTCTTTCTCTCTCTGACCTTATTGCAATACATCAGAATTGAGCATATACATTATTTATGCACTTATATAAACACAATATATGCATGCTATGTAGAGAGAACACATAGTCTTAAATATAAATCCTAGGCATACTCTTACCCAAATAAAAGTGCCACATTTTCCAGCCTAAAAAATCATATGCCATTGCCTGATATAATCTCAAACTTTTATCAGTCACTGAAAATTAGTAGCCTTATGGTTATTTGGGGAAGAATTTTTTTTGTGAAAAGGGAGAGTTAAGATGATATAATAGCTTTAAGAAAAGATTTTTTTTCTGTTTTTAAATAAATATTATATAGCATATTCATTTTCTCTGTGGACTTAGTGTTCTTATTTTGTGCACATAGTGTATTTTGAACAATCATTTCTCAATATCTATATATTTATCAATTTTCCACTGTGAAGAAAGAGAATGACATAAAAATGTATTTCTTTCACTTTCTTATTATATATACTAACACATATACCAAAGGTTTTGCAGGTTGATTTACTGATCTATGTAATTTAGAAACAAACAGTTTATTATATACAAAGTATGTACTAATATACTCTGGGTATAATTTAGAATACCTACACCCACATGTGTATATTTCTTTAAAAAATATTCTATTTTAAACAGACCAACAGATTAGTGTGAAATTTAAACTTGCTTACTTGTAATTTGGCAAGGGAATATTCCTATAGCCAAGACTGTCTTAGGTGACTCTGTGATCATTGCTGAGGTTTTTTAAGGACATGTGAGTTGAATATGTCCTTTCAGGCAGTATTCAACTGGTTCTGCATATTGTGGACTTAATATAGTCAGGAGTCTGATAACATCATTGAATGGAGCCCACATTCTCTTATAATACAGATCAGCCTCTGCTTTAGAAAGCAAGAACATGAAGAAGGTAAGAATTTCTGCTTTACTACTTAAAGTCTACATTACTACTTACATTCTACACGCTTACATTCTACAACTATCTAGTAAATAGCTCAAAATGGATAGAATTAATTTACGTCAAATATTCTTAACTTTCCTTCTAAAAAAGCATGGAACTAAAGGATCATTCCTCTCTATTCCGCACAATCTCAATTACAAGTGATAAAAGATTTCACAAATTATTCTGATTCATGAATCAATACCAACTTCTCCAAAAAGTGAAAACTTGAGCACTTGGGAATTATCCTAGGGGAGATAAGGAAGGCACCAGAGCACAGCGCTCCCCAAATAGGTGTAAATACAGTGGTGTGTATTCCTTCTGAAAATAAAATGTTTATGGCTTTGTTTCATGCTTTGAGGAAACTCTACTGTAACAGTGAACCTAAAATACTAACAAAGTCTACACTTATGCTGAATCTCTAGCCCTCGGGATTAATTTCTCTCCATCTCCTGGGACTAACTATTTCAGCATTCAGATTCACTACTACATTTTTATACTATTCTCAGATGACATTTTCATTCAGATCGTAATGAAGCAATATCAGTTATCTATTTTGCTTGTGTTCGTTGGTAACTTTAGGTACTAATTTTTTTAAATAAATCAAATTAAAATGATATTGGAACTTTGCATTTTGCTAGCATAGATCTTCATAAATTGATTTCTTTCAGCAAGTTCACACCAGTAAAAATGTTTGCAAAGACAATGGCCATTCTCGTAACATTGCAAAAATGATGAAGTTGCTAAATAAAATTTACTCTATTTTCCTAGTAGTCTCAATGCAATTGCAAATGTTCCAAATACTGTAGCAGTCTTAGCTAATTATAATCTTTCCTGTCTTCTCTTTGTTGCTGTTTTTAGTTGTTGCTGTGGGAACAATGAACTGGATAAGTATTTCAAACTCCTTTCTGAAGGCTGTGAGAAAACATGCTGGGACCAAAGGTTTGGATATGTGCATGACAAGAGCACGTATCACACATCTTTCAGCAATCTTCTGTGGTCCTGTCCTTGAGGGTCATGCATGTGAAGGAGATGAACAATTTTTTCTACCACTCCTGAGTGAGCACCAGGGTGGGCAAGGATAAAAATAAAAGGGCTTTAATTGTGAGTGAGTCTGTATTAAAATAAAACCCTTGCCTTTGACAACAACAAATGTAGAATTTGACTTTAAGCCACTCAGCTAAAATGATAACACGTTAATACTGTGGCTGCTTTTGCACTGATGGGATTTTTTTTTTTCCCTCCATTTCCCCTAACGTCCTGTGTATCCTACTATAAAGAGAAATATATATAATTACTAGGAGGAAGGTCAAAGTCATGCTGCCAATATTCACAATAGATGTAACTTGCCACGGGGCAGGAATCTGCAAAGGTCCTACAGGTCACTGAAATTACCAGAATAGAACTATGTACAATTTAATTTATATATAAAGCTTGTGTTGGCTCTCTGCAGAGAGAATTTTTTTTTTACCCAGACTCAGTTAAACTACTGAGAGTAATAATATTATCCTCCAATTTAATTCATATTAAAGCCATCAAAAACAGGTTATTATTTCTACTCTACCTAACATGTATATATGACCTTAGATGATTTTAAAGTGACACGGCATTTTATGTATATTTGGAGATTTTATGTGAACAGTTCCTCTTTTTTAATTGTTATTTTACTTGTTTAATTCATATTCATTTAAAAAAATCATGACAGAATCGTCTATATACTTTTCTTTGGACAGATGATGACAGAATTGAGAATTTAGAATCTTAATTGGCAAAGTGATTAGTAGAAGGAAAAAATCATTAAAAATTCTCTGATCTGAGAAGCAGATACGTTTTCTAAGAAGGCTGCAGACTTCAAAGGGAGACTTGATCCAATCATGTATCATAGTTTTAATTGAGGCAACATTAAAGTGGAGATCATAAAAATGGAGAAAGTGACAGAAAGACAAATCTTTTACTTTGTTAAAATGTACTCATATGAAATGCTATGATCTATTGGATAAATCTGGTATTATCCATGCATATCTATATACCTGTATATCTATTTACAGTATATTAATTATATATCTATATCCACGTGTATCTATATACAGTGTATCTATATGCCTGTTTGATTTACTTTAGACAAAGGAACCACTTCGAACACTCACAGAACAATGTCACTGCGGCACCAGTGACTCTTGCTGTCAGCATGGAGATACCTCAGAACCTGCTGTGCAAGGGCAGCCTCCAGGATTAAAGCTTGCACAGGTGCTGGAGAGGTCATCTGCCCCGGCACACTTTCCCTCCTGTTAGTAAGGAGCTCAGCAAGACTCCAGCCTGGGGAGACAGTAGCTGGCACAGGCTGGGAGAAGAGGCATTGTCAGAGGTCCTGTGTCTTTGATGGCTCTCAGGCCACAGCTTCCCAGTGGAAGCTGAGTGTAGGGTCACTGGGACACTCTGGTCCCACAACTGCTTTGCTGCATCCTGCAGTCAAGCAGGTCCGGGACCACAACCTTCCCTCTGTGCCAGACACCATCGCCAGCCCTGTTAGTAACACAAGTGGTAATTAAGAACAAAAACCAGGTAAGAACTGTTGGTACATACTGCAGCTGTTAATTCTCCATGAAGCTCAAGCCCTGATATTTTTACTGATTCTTCTAGAACTGCTAGCTGGACTAAAACTAGCAACATTAATTCTATGCAATATTACTTCCATAATTTCAGTTTCCTGAATACACAGCAATTATCTCAATTCCTCATACTTTGTATCAGTTCACAAACTGCATCATAACAAAGGGGCTATGTATTATTCTTATGGTAAGGGAAAACATATGTTTACATATTACAATATTACCAGCAACATATTCAAAATTTAAGCAGGGCAATCCTTTTGTGCATCACCAAATTTAGACCAACAGGAGAGTGTCTGTCATCCTACCATAGGACAGAGGGATAGCCTGCACCGGTAACCACTCTGTCCGAGTGTAACACTGAACTGTTCCCACAGGCATCTCTATTGCTGAGACAGATTTATTCATACCCCAATTGTTGCTATTATTTGGAATTAGTTATCACTTCAGTTCCCCTACTCTATTCTGAAATTGCATGGTTTCAATACTGCAGGAATATATCTCTCCTCTAACAACAAAGAGACTCTGTGAGATTAACTCAGATATAAACATCAGTGTTTGGTCAGATTTGATTCTCCTCCTGAAGTCTGCTGGCTTCTGACTTAGATTTTTTCATTTAAGCCCATGGCAAAACATTAATTGTAAAAGTACAAGTTACAGATTTAATTATTATCTGAACAAAATCAGGAAGCATTCATCATTTGAGCTAGAAACATATCTGTCTGCTACAGCAAAACATTTTGCACAAAACAATCTCGTTCTTTTAATTTAACTCATTCTTTTTGATCTTTCTGTTCTCATCTTTTTTCAAACCTAATATTTTAGCTGTAGATGTTTCCAGGTACTGGTGTTAACTACTCAGCATTTTTTTAAACCCAAGCCACTTCGGAAGTCTAAACATAGATTGGAAAAAAAAAAAAAAGGCCTCAAGAACATATGGTTTGAGCATTTTGAAGTTTAGAATTGTCAAAGTAAAGCACAAACTAGTCTCTGGATTTGAGAACACAGACATTGTGAGAAAGTCTTTCATTAGAAAGACATAAAGTATTTTTTAAAAAATTATATATAGTATTTCCTTATATTTTAGGATTAGCTTATATTCCACTTTCGCAACAACAATCTGTTAATTTTCTGCCTAATAGACAAAGAAATATGCATTTATTATAAAGTTCTCATGTCGTTATCTCAGGAAGATATGACATTTTCTATAGTAATGAGGAGTGTGATTTTTCAGATTCTGTTTCCTCTTGAAAAGGTAGGAAAGAGGAGGAGTCAGCACAGTAATGATATCCTGTAGAATGCCTGCGGAGAAAAGTCACATTTCCTAAAGCTGCTGTCTTGGAGAAAAAGTCTCCATGAAGTGGAATTAGCAGCTAACAGAAACTCTAAGATCTCAGTGGATCACATGAGAATTGGGTGGCAAGACTGATGCCTGCTTCAAATAGCAGAAATGCCACTTCCTGTTTGATCAGACAATTTGAGATCCACGGATAATTTCTCCTTCCAAAATTATTTCTACTACCTCAGACTGATAAAGGTATAATTTAAAGTTTTTTATTTTTTAACTGTGAACTGATTTTTCAATGGTAATTTATTTGTGATCATAAAGATGATCTAGCATGTTTAAGAGTACAGATAGCATAGATTTTCAAAAGCTTTCCATAGCTGGTAATCCTTTTGTTTTTTTCTGGGAACATCATTAGCTTCAACATATTTTTAATGTTAACGAACTTTTTCAACTACATTTCCCCATGTTAAATTATTATTTTTAATAATATGGATGTCTGATCCAATGAATCCAGCATGGGAGGATATTAATAAAGCCAAATCTTCATTATTGTATAGTTGCATATTGGAGAAAAAGACCTTTTTGGAGAAAACAAACAAACAAGCAAAAAAACCCCAACATAATAATAATGGTATGTTCAGTTCCTTTTCTGTGAATGTAGCTGTGACAGTTACAGAACTGTCTGCAAGGGTCTGTTCTGCCTTTCAGCTAAATGTTTCCTTGGCAATAAAGTTGACAGAAAAGACAATGTGAACTGTCGTCATTTATTTCCATGCAAAGCCAGCCAGTTTAACACTTTTCATTAGTAGTTTAAGACTGGCTGATAGCAAACAGATGCAGATGGTAAATGTAAGCAGTTTGTTCTACTGGGCCTGGTATGTGGGAAACAACCTCCAGGTGAAGTTCAGATGGACAACTGAGTTTGCAGCTTCCCTAACTACTCCACATAGGCTTGCAATGGTTTGTGTTTGCGTACACCATGATGGAAGCAACACGCAACTTAGTGGATCTGGTTACACTGCCTTTTTGGCTTGCTGTCTGCATTGCAACTCTTTCTGTTTGGCAGTTAAGCCACAGTGTAAATACCACCTTGCATCTGCAGAATTATACACAAACTGTAAGATGTGTTTAACAGCCTACATTTCCATTGCTTTCATTAGGAATACTGCAAAGACCATCTCATTGACATGCTTCTCAGCCTCTCTTTTGTGTAACACTGTACTTGGCAATTTTAGGCCAAGAAGGAAGTTGAGAGCTTAATATTATACATTGACAGCTCCTGGGCTGTATCAAAATCAGCCGACTAAACACATCCAGAACACTTTGCTGGATTCATTCCTTTCACTGACTGAGCTTCCCTTTTAATGATGTGTAAATGAAAGTGCTTTTCTCAAGGATGAAAGGATTTTCCATGAAAACAAAACAAAACAAACAAACAAACAAACAAAAACTAACAAACAAACAAAAAACTCCACCAACAATAAACAAGCTGAAAAAAAAAATGAGCTAGTTACCTTGAAAGTGATCAATATTTTCCAACATCCAGCTTCCATTAAGTACGGGGGTCTATCAGATAGATCAGTTTCTCACGTCTGTGAAGTCCTATGTCTAATGACCAAGTCCTCACAAGCTACCCAGGGCCATTTAAATGTTTTTTGAAACACCTTCCCTCTCTTCAAGAACTGAAGAGGTCTTTCTGTTCCTGAGTGCAGCTCTACATCCATAGCTCTACATACCACAGTAATATTTCTAAGAACACACTGAATGTTTTGGAGTTGCCATTTTATGTAAGATATTGGGGTGACTGGACATGGAACAACAGGTGAGCATATACATATCAAGCAAATCTATGTAAGGTATGAGAAGCTTGAGGACAGATTACCCTACTGGGTTCTAACAGCACAACATGCACTTACTACTGTGGAAAGACTGGTTTGCTTTCTAAATAGTGGAAGCCTTGAGGTTTAGCAATAGAAAGTATTGTATGCATATGAGTTGACTCCTGAGTATCAGGGGGAATGGTGAAAAGAAAAGAATCAGCAGTTACTTCATTTGTCTGCAGCTTGCAAAGTTCTTTTATCTCGGTATCTTCACCATTGTGAAATACTATAAATGCAATGGTTGTTTTTTTGCCAACTATTTTATAATACCACTAATTCTCTCATTTTGCACTCAAACAGATTCAGTTTAAAATACAAGTTGAACTTCTTTAACCTTACAATCACACATAAACAAACCTGTAACTCTGTCTCTTTAGCTTGGAAACAAGGTATGACAGAGGTCCATAAAATTATTAATGGCATAGATAAAATGATTAAGAAACTACTTCCTCACAAGATGAGTATCAGTGTAACTAAAGCGGTTTTATCAATGGCCGGTTCAAAATTCAAGAAGAGATAGTTTTCCACATCTGCTTCAACCGTATAACACTTTGCCACAGGATGTTGTGGATACTAAATGCTTACACAGGTTCAAAAAGAGATTACACCAGTTCATGAAAGGAAATCCCTCAAAGGCTGTTAAACACAAAAATATGGCCTCTGGCTCAGAAATTCAATGAGCCACAGATGCTGAAAGCTAGGAGTGAATATGCAAGGGTTTTGTTGCCATATGCTTGCTCTGCTCTTATCCTCTTCCCTAGGTATCAGCTAATAGCCATATCAACAAGCAGGATATTCCAAGGGAACCTGTGTTGCCAATTCTGTGTTTAAAAATATATACACAAGTATGATGTGTGTATACATGAAAAAAAAGATGACAATTATCTTTTACACATTTATCCTAGTATGGAAATAAAACAAACAAGCATGCCATGATTGCTAAGGCACATTGACTGACTGCTGCTCAAATTCAATATTGACAAAAGCTTATTAAAACACATATAATCAATTAAGCAAGAGAACTATGCTTTATGAAATTAAAGTAGTGCTAAAATTGTAATAGAGCTTCCTTTAATCTGAAATTCTCAGTTGCTTTATACCTAACTGTAGCATGTGACATGCATTGTCTGAGACATGGAGCTCCCTTAGGAGATGTAGTTTTCACAGCTCCACTGGTTCATATTTCCAGTAGCATATATCTTCTACGCTGTGACAACCACACTGGCAGCCAAAAGAAATTTACCACAAGTTGATCTATGCAGTTCAGAGATCAGGACTTGCATAATTTTTTCTTGGCTGCCAACACAAAGCTCACAGAACACAGTAGAATCTATGCACTAACTAGAGTCCAAGTAACTTACACTAGATACTGCATTTGTGTCAAGTCCCAAAAGCTTTTTTCTTGGTAATGCGAAAGGTCAACTGCATGGTACAAAGCGGAAGGCTTTTGTTTTTTTCATTTGCAAAACTTGATAATTTTTGAGTTCTACAGAGGTATCAAAAAATGATGAAATCCTTGAGAAGGTTCGTATTTGTTTTTCCTACAATAGATTAATGTATATAATTTTCCAAATATTCCACATGAGAGTAAGTACTAGGCAAATACATCCTCCTTAAAATTTAAAAGCAAATGTACATCAAAATCATCTATTACTTGTGTAATGAAATTTCTCTTGCTGTAATGGAACTTCATCTATTGGTGTGGTTTTTTTTTTTTTGTTTTTTTTTTGGTAGAACACTGGTTTCTGCAGAATTGCAATGTTGTGTAGTAGCTGCCACAGTAAATCGGATACAAACAAAAAAATCATGCATGCAACCTTTATTTCTATTTCTCTTGCAGCTAGTAATATAAGGATAAGAGTACACTGATACACTGTGTTTATCTGAGAAGAGCATATATTTTTTTTTCTGCCACTGAAAGCCACAGTTCTATACCCAGATTTTAGTCAGCAAATGGTACATTAAGCATCATGTCTAATCTGCTTGAAGTCTAAGCTCTCAAGACATCCTTATTTTCCCCAAGAGCAACTTCTAAATCTTGCTGTTTTAAAAAGCTACACACGTGTAAGTAGGTCAATCTTAAATTAATCTAGTTAAAAGTACTGCTTTCTCCATTCAAACTGGTTTAACACTCCCTCAAATAGGTTTAGATTCATTCAATACTTCCCAGAAAAAAGACTGCTTTAAAGAAGAGATAACCTACCTTATGTGCATTTAGTTAGACAAATCAAAAACCAATTTTGACAAACTAATGCAATTTTTGAAGTAGAAGCAGGAGTTTATGTCTTAGGTTAGAGTCTTTTACTTTCTGACAGATAGCAAAAATGTTTTCAAACAATCTCAGGTGCAGTGCATCAAAAACTTTACATGCTCCATATTTAATAACAGCCAGATGAAGATAACTTGTGGGAGAGCCCTGTTAAAGGCAAAAAGAACACTACCATCAGCTTCAGTACAGGAAGACAGGGCACAGTAGAGGAACTTTCCATTAGCAACTAGCAGAAGAGGCAGTCCCCTCCTCCTCCTGTCAGTAACTTCGAATTTACATATAGTGATTTGAAATATTTGCAATTAAAAATATACTTTAAAAAAGATTGTTGATGATTTTGAATATACTGTACCTCCAATATTGCAGCAAGAGGTCATTGTCCTTTTCTGCATTTAGATACATCATTCACTGTCAACAAAATTTTCATTACAAAAGTGAGATGATATATATCACCTAAATGGATTGGAGTCATGAGGGCGATGTACTCTCTCCCTTTTCTCCACATTGATATATTAAGATGTCTTCTTTTTCCTTTTTTTCTTCCTTTTTCTTTCCCACACATAAATTCAGAATAAAAGTTTAAAGTTTTTCTTAATAAATACTGTTTTTTCAAATAGTTGCTACTATCAGTTGAAGTTATTTTCATCTGTTTATTCTTCTCTCTTTTTACATCTATAATTGTACATATTGCATTACCTTTATTTCCTCATTTTATATGTTTCTCTTTTTATTAATCTAAGGAGTGCTCCCTGTGAAATATTTTCCTGTGATTTTCCTATCCTTTCTGATTTGCTAATCCTGACTATTGTTTCACTTCCAATGTTTGTTTTCTCCATTTTCTTCTTCTCCTGTAGTTGCAAAGTGCTACCAGAATAAATCAGCATTTTAACAGAAAACATCTCAGAGCACAATGAACTTCATAAAATGCATGAAGAAATCATTCCGTCCCAAATAATTTACAATTCTAAGGTTCTCATCTTTTGTTGGGTCGGCAGATCATAAAGTAAATGAGGCACTGTAAATGAAAAGGTCATCTCCCACGGAACATCCTGAGAATTAGATGTCCTAAAAGAACAAATGACACAGGAAGGCAAGTGGAGGAAGGATACATCGTAATGTATATGAGCACTTTTGTCAAAAGTATTAGAAGAATACCATTTCTCCAAGTTGCAAAAAAAACCCTAACAACCAACGAAACAAAAAAAAGCAACCAATGAACCAAACAAACAAAACCAAAAAAACACCTTTTATCCTCCAGCATATCACTTCTTTCCTATCAAAAGAGATTCTGTCCTTGTTTACATTGCTTTCCCGTGGTGGTCAATTTCTCATCCTCCTTTCTGACCAATTTGTCTGCCATCACCAGCAGAACTACGGAAGGAAGAATTCACTACAGCTCAGCTGGAGTTAAAGTACAACTGTACTCAACCTATCCTGAAAGTAAAGTGCTAATTTCTGTGGTAGGAGTGTCTTTTCTAAGCAACACTCCCGTTACACTGCTCCTACAGGTCTTATTGACGGCTCAGAATAAGTGAAGAGTAAAAGCATTGGCTCCTTTCCCACTTTCACAGAACATATTTGGTAAGTCTGCATATCACAAAAAAAAAATGTCCCTGAAGTGACAACGGAAAGAAGCACTGAGCTGCAGAGATTATGTGTTTCTGTTAAAAATGACCTCTCAGCCTGGACCACTACTTAAACCAAGTAAAGACCAATAAAGTCAAGAAGGCATGATAAGAAAACAACAACAGCAAACAAACAAACACCCAGTGTATGAAGACACTGCAATTTACTAGTCAATATAAAGTAACTTAGGAATACTTTTACTCAGAACACTGAATTTGCATATAATTATATATAATATATATATTCTTCTTCAAATATATATAGCCCTTACATTCTTCTTGAATTTGTGCTCATTCAGTAGAAAAAAAATTGCAATGGAAACTGTTTTAAAAAGTAAAACAGTTTATGAGAGCCATTCAAGGAGTTGACTCTCTTTTCTGAGGAAGCCAGTATGTAAGTTATTTTTATTAGCAAAACAGTAAAAGGTGAAAAATCAGGCAAGTACTTTTCAAGAGGATCCAAGATTAGCATTTTGCTGCTAATAACCAAGCTGATCTGAGTTTTCAAGTCACTCTGGATTAATAGAATAGGAATCAGGGAAAATCATCCTACTTGGGTAAGATTTAATTTTAAAAACAAAAATGAAAACTTATCACTAAAACTTTTTGTCTTAGTTTCTAACAGAAGTTACGCTTCTCGTAGTGTCTAGTATGAATTTATCTTGTACCTCAGAGATACTGATAACANTCCATTGGATTTTTAACAATACTGCACGAAGATGATTATTGGTGGACTATTGCAGCAATGAAGCTTAAAAGAATGACACTCACCTGGAAAAAATGACTCATGGCTAAGACCAGAAATTTATTTTTCAACTTTCTGCTTTTCAGTGCTCTGAGACTAAGTTCGAGATGGTAGGGAGCCTAAGAGAGCTGTAAGTATTTTCTTCCTGTCAATCCCAAATGGCATTCTTGCCTTCTTTTTCCACCTGGAAATTTTTTCGAGTCACACACATACAAAAAAACAAAAAAAAAAAAAAAAAAAGGGGGACATTCCTTCAGGATTCCTAGACCTAGGGTGACAACCACACAGCGCTTTTGTTTAGACGATAGCTATGACCTAAATGACCTAAGATCTGTGATACATACAATATCAGCAATGAAACTAGGAGTTGCCAAAATTCTTCAGAAAACTACGTTGGTACTCTACAAAACACAGCCACAAAAAAAAAAAAAAANGCAAAAAAACAAAACAAAAAAAAAAAAAAAAAAAAAAAAAAAAGTCTGTCCTTTTGCACTCTGAAAAGTATTCAAGCAAAAATGAAGAAGATAGTCAAAAGGTCACACATTTTAATACAGACTAAAAGTACCCATATGCAGAAAAAGTTATCACATTTTACATTGGCACCTTGCTTTCAACATACAAATGCCTGTAGATTTTCCTGAGTGCTTTAAGCAATAGTTCAAAAAACACAGAATGTTATGTGTAGTGTTTGTTTCCCACTAAGCCTATAAAAGCACCTTGATTTAACCTCACAATGATTTAACCTCAGAGACTGACAATGTACCTGAACTGCACAAACAGAAGATTCCTGCTGCTGTTTCTCTGAGCTGAGCTTGTGGAGGGTAATTATCAGCAGTGCAAAACATTTTGCTCCACTAAGCGTCTAGGGCTCAGTCCACAGCAGATAAGCTTCTTGAACCCGCTGTGCTACTAAAGACCTTTACAGTGCAATACACTGCTCTTGCACCATCAGAACAGTCACAATACCCCATTTATACCCCTGAAATATTCATTTAAAGTTTTGCTGCAAACACCAGGCTACAAATGCTGTTACACAAAAAGCTCTGAATTTGACTTGGAAGATCTCAAATGAGAAACAGGAAGGAAAGGAGTTAGTTTGTACCTGTTCACAAAACTGGTTTGACATTCAAATACAACAGTTTTGCACTTAATTGTCATCTTTATAATCCTTTGTGCATCAGTAACATCCTCTTTGTGTATCAGCGCATCTTCTTCTGTGCATCACTGTCGGCTGAAAAACTCTCTCAAACTATGTAGCTCAGGTAGAGAGATCTACTAGGACATCCGGGGCCAAAGCAGTAAATGCAGAATGTCTAAGCAAAATTTCTTGGTTGATACCCTTCTGTAGATATGGAGAAGCCGGTTTTAAAGTAGGCTTCTTAAATAACAGAAGGAATTTAGTCACACAAACTTGGAGCTCAGCAAAAGCCAGACTATACTTCTGCAAAAAATATCTTTAAAGAGTATCTGTAGTCTTCATTTGATAAATTTTAGGTATGTCAACTGCATTGTGTGGTCATTTATTGGACTACAAGGAACGTACAACTTAAATGAGAAACTATGAGTTCCAAAAGAGATTCAAAACTGAAAAACACAAATGCTGCTCTTGGAACAGTGCCTTTAAGAGTTGACTTAAAATGCTGGCATTGCATCACCATTAAGAAAAAACGAAGACTGGGTTTTTTACACATAAGTATCCACCGTATTGGTAAGTAAGTCTCAGCTGTTTTTAACTTCTCTTGTATTGCTTCTAATGAACATTACATTTTCCCTAAACCTAAATAAAATCCATATGGCAAAGAAGTTCAAAATGAAAGTAGTTTATGTAAACATTCAACAGTACAACGGTTGAATGAACATAATGGTTCCTAATGAGAATTTAATGTGTTTCAAGAGAAACACTTTTTCACGCTCAAAGTTACATTTAGACAGAAACTTTTTCTTGAAGATTCCTAATAGACCAATTAATTGAAGAGATTTCTAAAGTACTGTGAACTTATGAGAGAAAACTATGTAACTTTAAGGACAGGGAAGCGTGGAAATAGCTGAAATTCATGACAAGCTTTAACCAATTTTATTTATTTTGTTTAAACTTAAATCTTCTCTTACCATCATGATTAGGATTTCCCAAAGTCCATGGCTCATCCGAGTCAAAATGAGTGTCTCCCCCAATTCCTGGCCCAGGGAAATATGCATGGGCCAAAAATCCTCCCTCCCCATCAAAGGGAGAACTGTCTCCATGAAAACCTGATGCAAAAATGATTGTAATATCCACGTCCCTCTTGCCATTTTCTAATTCAATATAAGGAACTTCTTCAAATGTTAGAGGAGTTACATTCTGCCACACATCGAAGGCACGGCGAATGGCTTTACGAGTTTCAGCATCACCTACTTTTGGAGTGACGTTCTTAATGCTGAAAGAAACAGAGAAAGATGAAGCAGATTAAATTTGATAGAGTGGTGACACTGCTTACACCCATTTTCCCTTGATTATTAAAAACACAGTGCTTTTAATAAAACATGCTAGTGTGGGATTATTTCCCTTAAGAACAAAAATTTTAATCAAGCAGGTGAGAAATTGTGTTAATCTGTGTAGTTCTTTATGGTAAAACTCATTACGTGTTAGATGGATTATTTTCAGCAGTACAAAAATCTTATTTTTCGAACATTAAAAATATTTCCAAATGAAAAAATTCTTAGCAGTGGGATAACCAGATTAATCAACCACTGACTGTTTACCTCCTGGATCACAATTCAAATCCATCACAGCTAAGTAATGGCATGTCATTTCTGATCAAAAGCTTAAAATGTTTCCAGTTAAATGAAATTTTAACTTCTTAGCGAGTCTGTTAACAAGTTCCATACTGTGACCACCAACCAGTGTTTGCAAAGCCTTGAAAATGGTTCGTGTTCCATTTGCAATTGGATAGATAATTCCTTATCACAAATAAAGACTTTCTATTTTATAACAGGCTAAGATGCTCTTTTATAATATGATTGCTTTATCAGAAAAATCATTCTATAGAAGACAATTCTGTGCTAATTCAGAAAAAAATATTGTTACATAAAAATTTCAGTCTCCAATACTTCTCCAGTTACACACACAAGTGAAAGGCAAAGAAAGTAATGTCAGAATTACAGCTGACTTCAAAGTGGAACTAAACTACATTACAGCAAAATTATCTTTAAAAAAACTTCTTTATTTGCTGTTATTATTGCATTCAACAAGAGAATGCCAATAATCAATTTCAGGCTCATCCAATTTCCTCCACTATTTCTACCTGATTCACAAGCACAGTTTCTCTATTATGTGTCCGTACTGAAACTGCTGCAATCAGTTGCACCTTCTTCATTTGACACGTGCTTGACTGAACGGACAGCACAAGTTTCAGAAGTAACATTCAGAATGTATGTAAATTTCAGAATAACGTGTTAACGGAGAACAAATAAAAAATCATGAATAAACCTGAGAAGAATTATGTGATTATATGACATTGTACATAGGTTGCTCAGAAAGTAATGCCTCCTGCTTATTTCCATAGAAACTACAACAGATACAAGGAGCACAAAAACACTAGTTGATAGAGCTAACTCTCAGCTACAAAACACTATTTTTCAACATAGTCATCACCATTAGCTATGCACTTTCGACAGTGATCAACAAGAGCCTGCATGCCGTGCTTGTAAATATCTGCAGCAGTGGAGGTGACCGCTGTTGTTGTCACCACTGCTGAAATGCACCATCCCCTGTCCCACTGTGCTCACATCCACAATTTGGTCCCCACAAATGTTCAGCAAGTGTCGATGAATGTCAATGGGTGACATTTTTTCCACATGGAGGAATTAAATGACACACCTTTGCTTCATATGTACTTCCATGTCAGACAACGCTTTTACTTGCTGCGTATGAATACAGCAAATGAGTCAACAGGCTTTCATAGAAAATAGAGTATGTCTGGCAAAAGTGTTATTTTTTATGCAGTAATATTTAATCTGATGGCTAAAAATTATTATTATTTTATTGTTTTCTATTTATAAATCTCAGTAATGGATCGGAGTTATGTAAACTGCAAAATGATATGAGGAAATGGATGAAAACAGATTGGATAAAAACAGATTGGAATTGTGTATTGGTAGTAAATTGATTAATTACTTGGTCTATGAGTAATTGACTCACATTTTAATCCTTATTACTTTACATTTTCTTGCTTTTTCAGTGCATAGAATTACATTTTAGTCATCGATTACAAATGAAAAATTGAGCCGCTGTGCTAGTTTCACATACATTAACTATGGGTGATTACCTGTGACGGCGGCCCTATTTCAGGGGCTTCAGCTATTGAATTACTTTTGAAATAACATTTTACATCTCAAGATTCATTGTCAAGGAAAGGGATTTTTCAAAGCATACATTCTATATTAGCACACGACAGATTTCTGGCTTCCAAAATGCCCTTCTGGAGAGAGTAAGATTATAATGAAAAATGTGGATTCTGAAAGAAATGAAATAAATCAGTAGCTATTCGAATATAGGAGTATTTCCAGAAGATGATTGACCTTTTAATGGGTTTAATACAAATTATGTTCAATCCTAAAAGGGCAAATTCTAATGCTACTTTTATCACCAATGTTGAAGTTGTCTTGATGGAAACATTGCTTACAGTATTTCACCAATATAGACACATAAATTCCAAACAATTTTACATTTATTTCACGGTCTTGGTCTCCAAAGTACAGAACAAAACCAGTCCTTACAATGTATCAACTATCAGAAATTCTACAACTCATCTGACACTTCGGTTTAGACATATCACTGTAGCAGCAGGTAAAGTCTTAGATGATCCTTTTTCCTCTTACGTGTTGCTCTACATGTTAAAAATAGCAGTCACTGAATATAGTGGTAACTGTCACTTGTAACATAAAAAGAGGAGCTAGGAATCTTACACTCAACATGTCCAGATAATGTGTCTCAGATAAAAGTAAGCTGGGAACATGTTAGCTCAGGATCACTCCTTTTGACAGGTGTCAGCATAGGAAGACAATGGCTATCATAATAAGAAAGTGGTATTTCCTAACTATCATTTTCCTAACTTCCCTGTCTAATGATCATTTCACAGAAAAGAAATGCAATAGAGAGAAACCTCGTGAGATTGAACAGACTTGCAACAGAACCTTACAGAGACTGAAGACGGTACTTGTGGCTCCTCCCAAAGGAAGGTATTTTAGTAAGCAAAACATGAAGATGAAATATTTACTTAGATTTCATTTTTTTAAAAACAAGTACATTGACCAATGTTTTGTGTAGATTTTGAAAGCTATTAATCTTAGACAACCACAGATGTGTATCCATTTAATACAATATTTTGTGGTTATTATTGCTGTTTGATGCAAAGATGGTTTTCAACATAGCAGTTGCTTTAGGCATTATAGTTTTTAAATACATCTCTTGTACAAGAAAGAAAATGATTTAACCCACGAAAGGCACTTTTCACACTGAGGTACTCTTTCTACAGATGCTTGAAGAGTCTTTTGGAGACTGTTATTCTGAAATTCTGCCTCCTGTTCATTTTAGAAAAACTTGGGGTTTTCCTTCTCTCCTCCCCCACTTCCACCAAATTAGCCTCCAAAAAAATTCTCCATTATTCAGTGATACATTCTTGGCTGCAACAGCTTCAGGAGCCTTGTAAGGCTGTCAGGATATACCTCGCTTGGCTGGGTAGAAACACTCCTCTGAAATTTAAATAGAGAATCACACATTGGTATTAAATTCCATTATTTCCTTTTTTTTTTCTCTCTACCATTAAAACTGCTTGTTAAATGTTTTTACTTAAATGGCTGCAATTCTATATGTAAAATTAACACTTCTGACCCAACCTAGACCCAAGACATGAAACAGGAACTGCTAGCAAAGCTCAGAATACTTTTGCATAAAATTTAGTATTCCTGCTTGCCTTAGCAGTACTAGTCTTCACAAGAGTTGTAGTAACTCAGTGACAGTCTCCTTCATAGCCTGTAGAATTTGATACTTCTTCAGTGTGTATAATAAACACTGTTTTAAATTGGTCCTGTGTTAATTTGTTCATTAAATCCAGAGTACAGGATTACTACCTTGTTGTGATGATTTGACTGGATCAAAAAAGAACAGGAACTGAATAGATAAAAAGTTGCAGCCAGCAATCTATTTGAAGTAAGCAGCCAATTTTAGATCTTAACATGATTTGAAACAGTTATATAGCTTAAATTTGAACAACTGGTTGAAACATCACCATTGTTGTTGTCACTCAAACTAATTTTTTTTTTTTATTATCCCAGTCTTACTTTTATTGAAATGAATAGATTACCTCTGGTGAAAGGTATGTTTCATTTTGTGCTATCATTTCTCTAGAGACACTTTCCATCAAGTTACTTCCTTAATCTCTCACTGATGTGGGTTTTCTTAGCTCCAACATTTTTCTAGCCTCATTTTGCTAATTCTTTGCAGCTATAACCTAAAAACCTTTCTCATGTAAAATGTGATTGATTCATATAGCTCCTGCTCCAGCTAATTAAACCCAAGTCAGAGATACTGCTTTTGATTTTCTTGTTCTGTGGCCACAATAAAAATCAACCTACTGTTGACACAGTGGACAGAATCTATAACTCTCTAGACTCTTTTGTTTCGTGGACAATACTATCCCTGTAATTTGCTAAAAGGAGCTGAAAAGTGACAAGGATAAGGTTCCCAAGATACAAAACTAAGATTAGGAAACACTCTGCTTTTATAGCAATGTGATCCCATGTTGTAATTTACTACTAATTAATTTGAATAGAATGCAAGACAAAAATTTACAAGTAAATTCTATTGATGTTTATGTATTTTATTATTTTAGTATTGTTGAAGTAGGCAATTATTAAAGAAGTGAGAACTGATATTCTGCAATGGAGATAAATTTTATTTGAAGCATGATACTAAAAGTACACATAGTGAAGAGCATTTTTATTTTAATTACACTGCAAAAATGCATAGCTAATCAGCTTAATTGGCTCTTAAGTAGGAATCCTCTCTCACAAGCACAGATATTGGAATTTTTTAATTGCAGAAATTTTACAATTACCATATTGTAATTTAAACATCTTTTATTAAGCATATTTTCCATGCCCTTCCCCTTCAATTCAGAGGTTAGAAGTGCTGAGGTACACAACATACTAACATTGCTCTTTAAGAAAAAGGCAAGCATCACCTTCATGAAATGAGATTTGGAGACAGCACCAAGGTTTAGTGGGGGGTGTATGTGCTTAAATCAGCATGTAGGAACTTAAGTATTCCATTTTATTCAAATTCATAAACTTTCCCTATCATGGTACTAGCAGAACTAAGGTAGATACCAGAAACTTTCCCATGTATCACAAAGTTGATTAGAAGTGCAATTTTTATAGTATTTCTGACTGAAAACTTGCAGAAGATACAGATATAATGGCATAAGAACATTTAATATATCCTTATTTAAGATCTAATTCTGCATCCATCATTACTACAGAAAGCTAATGTTTAGTGGCGGGAATCATAGCATTCCTGTCCCGCTAGTACTTAAGGCATCAAGTCCTACCATAGTCTAAGAGTTTATGAGAATATCACAGTAGAAAACAACTAGTCTTCTTAGTATAATTCCCCATTTTTCCGGTGTTTGCAGCTGCAAGTCCTCAGTTTCAGCAAAACATAAGTAAGAATGACAAGACCTCACAGGTGGGCCATTTTAAAGGCAACTGTTTTCAGAAAACCCTAAGAACTTCTTCACTATGCCACTTAGCATGCTTTCTACATCTGCAAGTATAACTTCACAATAAAAATCCACATGCATTTTCTGTGCTACTGTGTCTTCTGTGATACAGAGAAGCTAAAAACTTCAAAACTGGATCTGACTTCAAATGACAGGGTAAGGTTCTAGAGCACATGGTTAGGTATATTCACTGAGTTAAAGTCTTGTAAGCCTCATGTGCATGTGGATTAAAAATGTTGATGACGTACAGCTCAGTCCTATGCTTCTAGCCTGTTTCAAAACATATTACTCAGGTATAAGTAAATATAACTGAATTCAAGCACAGAAGATTGCTTTCATATTGAGGACTGGCTTTCAGATATTTCAGTTACTTACAAATTTAATTAATTACTTTCAGCATTTCTGAAAAAATAAATCAGATGTATATTTTCCCTTATTTGTTTTTTATTTTTAATGGAAAGAGAACTTGCTCATGTCTTGACACTGAAATATTAATGGAACTGGCATTTATCTAAAGGGAAGCTATAACAAAGAGTGGGACAGACTCTTTAGCAGAGTCTGTAGGGATATGACAAGGGGGAATGGCTTCAAACTGAAAGAGAGGAAATTTAGGTTAGATTTAAGGAAAAAGATTTTTACAGTAAGGGTGGTGAAGCACTGGAACAGGTTGCCCACAGATGTGGTGGAAGCCCCATCCCTGGAGATATTCAAGGTCAGGCTGGACCAAGCTCTGAGCAACCTGATCTAGCTGTAGGTGTCCCTGTACGTTGCAGGGGATGTTGGACTAGATGACCTTTAAAAGCCCCTTCCAACTCTAAGGATTCTATGATCCTACGATTTTTCATTCATGAGCAAATTGAAATCAAAGAAATTCGGAGTAGACTGACTTAGTGATGAGTAGAATTAACAAGGAGTGTAATTTCTTGATTTAGGAAATATTTTCTTTGCATTCATCTGTGACTGTCCTCTTGAAATACTATGCTATCATCCAATTTGTTGCTATTTTGAATGTACAATATTTTCTAAATTTTCTTAAAACAGTTTATTCTTACTTTTCAGTGTGACTTTTAAACATCAAAGAAAAATTCGCTTTGCATGTTCCACACAAACTGGATCATTTCGACTGTAGACATAACATAATATGTTGTTAACGAGCCAGACAGGACTTTTTATTGCATACTGAAGCTTCCTACTAGCATTGATTCATTTAGTTGGTCAGCAGAAAGCTAGTCGTGTTCAAATCTTTCATCTTTTGTTGCTTTTCAGAGAGTTGAAGTCAAGGACGAATCCAGCTTGTTAGGAATGGAAGACACTAATGTAGTGTTTGAGCCAAGGTGCACTGAAGTCAAGAGAAAGTTTAAATATTTCTAGTTGATTTGGGATGAAGCCATTGACCACGTACAGTAAAGTTTCCTCTATCAATTAAATTAATTTTACATATTGCTGAACAATCAAATTGTATTTTTCTCATCCTCAAGAAAGTAAAATAAAGCTGTAGAATAGCTTCTAAATCACTATTTTATTTTATTTTAAAATGTTAAGAGTTCTAAGTGACAGTCTTAATTCAAGGCAAAGCATGGCTTTTTAGACAGCATTCTCTAATTTTATTTGCAAAAATGATCTGCAGAATGAATCATCTGAACAACTGACCAATGACTGACTTTAGTGCTAGAGTAAAAATTATCAATAGTATGCTCAGATCTCTGATGAGGAAGAGTTTACATCCAATAATTCTCTATCAAATTATATGTCTAAAAAAGATATCTAAACATTCGTGATCTATTTTACAAAGTCAATTTCTTTATTGATTCACATATTTGCTCCTTCTTTAGAGTACCAGATGATTTATGTCCCTATCAAAAGAGCAGGTGATTGCTTTTGAGAGAGACTTGGGTCTTTGTAAACATCACTTAAAAAAAAATCCCATAATAGGTTTCATAGATTTCTACTCTGAATCTATACTATGTTGAGTCAGAGATTGTTTTGTAACCTGACAGCGTAAAACGCTACGGAAGAGTCAAGACCGTATCATTAATTTTTTTCTAGTTTGTTCTGTAATGGAGCTATGGTTTTCACCACACCCATACACTTCTGGCTGGTAAAAAAGTTTAAATAATCATTTCTTTGGTTTCTCCTTTGGTAAAAGTAACATTAAAATACAGTATAAGTGTAAATAATTCATAAGTACAAATGTCACTTACAAGGCATACAAGCACGAACTTTATCAGCCAGAAAAGACACAAGAACTAATATTGTTTTCCAGCTTCATTATAAACAGAAATTCTAACAGTCTATTTACCAGTTCATGTAATTGGAAAGCTCCATTCCCCAAGGGAAAGTATAACTAATGCAGCACAATGACCATTCTATGCTATTATTTCAAATACTATAATTCTACGTATCGACACTGACTGCAGACATATGGTTTTCTAAGACTAATGATCACCTAACCAAAAAATGTAATATGTGGTCAAAAAGGATGTAAGTAGATGATCATTATTTATTTCAAGTTCCATCTTGAGATTTTCAGGAGCTGCTCATTCTGAAAAATTACAAATTGAAAACATGGAAATGTGTAGAAAAAAATGTGATAAAAATTGAATATTTATCTGTTTTGATCCTCTCATCTGTGATCACAGAGACAATCTAAGGGGGAAAATACTCTTAGTGACATTAGCTCATTTTAATTTAACAGATGCCCGGAGGAATTCTTAGGGTAAAAATAATAAGACAGACAGAAAACATTGGACTAAAAATTCAAGTAGACATAGATTAAAATGCATTTATATGTGATCTTAATTCTATTTTACCATTAACAATGTTTTGATGTTTTGCCTGAAGTGATAATTATTTCATTTAAATACAGCATCTGAAGATGTACAGCATCTAAGATGCTAGACAGACTAGAAGTGGTAAATGTAGCTTTTGAACTCTTCCAAATGGCTCTCCTCAGCACTGGATTTGCACCTATTTGAGTGTCAGAAGAGGCATGAAACAACCCCATATCTGAATTTTACAGAATTCAACAAGATTTTATACATTTGCAGGTTAATATTGAATATTTTCTTGAAATAAGCAATTAACATTTGAAAAGTTTGCCTTGCTGTATTCCAATCAAAGTCTTTTGCAAAAAATATCACCAAATATAAGAAAACCTGCTATGAACTGCTGTTAAGGTCCATCTTCTGCTGATCTTTTTTGGTCTCTTTTTAAAATAATGCCAATGCCTGCACTTTTTTTTTTTTTCTTTTTGCCATTATCCTTGTTTAGAAAAGTAGATTAATGCAGTCCTATGATAAGATAACCTTGGTGGATGGCATCTTTTTTATTGTTTATTCTGTGTTTCTATTCTGTTCTTTTCAGAAAAGTGGAAAGGAGAGAGAAATTGCTCCTCATTTGGAAACTTTACTAAGCCTATTTAGCAGGCACAGGTCAAACTACAAGGTTTGACAAGCTGGGAAGGCAGAGTGCAGCTGGAAACCTGCAAGATGCAAAGAGATTGAGAAGTGGCACTGAGAAAAATGAAGCAGATGCACAATGCGAGAGATATTCAAAAGTTTAGGGAACAAAGCAACTTAAAAAGGTCATTCAGTTAACCAGAATTAAGCCTGTAAGCAGGGAACCACAGGGAAGGACAAAGGGAAGGAGAAGAGAGTAATTTGTATCCTTTTTTAATGCTCCTTAGCTGCTTTGAATTTTCTATATTCAGAAAGATTAATATTGTATTTTTTATTCTGAGTTTTTATACTAAGCCTTATCCTAAGACTTTTCCAGTTTGAATGTCTTTTGGTCTGTAATGCACCAAAAATTGTTATTGGTTATAAAAAAAATAAATATTGAAATAGAAAATTGGACTCTATAAATAAGAAGGAAAGATGTATATTTTTAGGTGATTCGGAAAGCTTTTTATATGTATGCATGTGCACTAAGTTTAAAATTTAAAATGCATATAAAAGTGCTTTCTTATTCTGATCAGCTATGTACTTCATAAGAAAATCAGCCAGTGCAACATGCTAATCACAAGGTACTCAGTTCTCTATTGCTTAAAGTTTTACCAGTGTTTAACATCTTAAAATAAAATTCTCCAATCAAAACATAAGCCATAGAATTGATACAGAGTTACTAATAAAACTTTCCCTTCCCTGTGGAATCAGGAACAGTCTATATGATCATTAGAGCATACAGACTTCAAATTTAATACTTACATGAGGTTATGAATAATGTCAGCAGTCAGTGAATTTAAAAACAAGTTAATCCCTTTTAACTTATTTTTGTTAGATAGAACAGAAATCTCAGTGGAGATGTGTAAATTTTCAAACAGGCTGTGTTGGAATCACTGGTCTGTTGACAAACTATGGATCCTGCATTGCATATCACAGAATCATAGAAACACAAGGTTGGAAAGGACCTACAAGATCATCTAGTCCAACCGTCCTCCTATCACCATTACTACCCACTAAACTACTAAATCATATCCCTTAGCACCTCATCCAGATGCTTCTTGAACAGTGCCAGGGACGGTGACTCCACCACCTCCCTGGGCAGGCCATTCCAGTGCCTGACCACTCTTTGAGGGAAAAAGTTTTTCCTTATATCCAGTCTAAATTTTCCTTGGCGCAACTTGTGGCCATTCCCTCTCGTCCTGTCAGTAGTTATCTGGGAGAAGAGGCCGACCCCCTCCTCATCACAACCTCCCTTTAGGAAGTTGTAGAGTGCAATGAGGTCTCCCCTGAGCCTCCTCTTCTTGGCACCTCGGCAAACAGAGCCCTAACAAGCACGCAGTTTGCAGGTTTTCCATTTACACTGGAAAGATCCGCTTTGACAGAGTAGCCAAGATACTTTGTAACCTATGTGCCAGACTGTGGGGTTACATAGACATACATCCCCACATCCCTATGCCTGTTACCACATAAGCAGGAAATGGTTAGGTCAGTGACTCACCAAAATGTAATCAAATTCACTGTTACTTCAGAACAGACCTGTAGGCACCTACATTTTGCTGAGACTGACTTCCTTCAATAACCTATTTTACATACTTAAATTAGAGATCTCAGTTCCATTAGAGTGCTCCCGCTTTCAGAGAAATGTTCCCTGAGAAGCTGCCAAGAGGGTTGTAAGGTAAGGTTAAGGACATATTGGGTGTTAATTTGACACTGAAAGCTTTAGAGAATTTACTGCTTACTAAATGCATCCAATTTTAATCCAAGAAAATCACTTGATTCCTATATAGAACATATGTATTTATCCAAGAAGCATTAAAATCAGTATTTTTATACCACACATTATTAATAAACTTCTTGAAATAGTGAAATATATTTCAAAAACTTCTATTTACTTTTAATTAAAATTCAGTGTGACTAGTGACATTTCTAAGTCTGTATTAGTATTTTTAGTACCTGTAAGTGATATGTTTGTGTTGCCACTTCTGTCCTGTTAATGCATATCGTTTCCGACGAATGTTATATTTAGAGCTGCCTCTTGTTTGGTCAGGCACACCACATCGAGGTTTCTTCATCCAGCTGCAAGAAACAATACCATGTAGCAATGCGGTAGAAAAACCATAATCACTGCATCCAACTAACAAAAACAAACATATAACTTAACAAACATATAGCATAACAAAAACATATAACATTTTTTCAGTTTA
This sequence comes from Penelope pileata, assembly GCA_013396635.1. Classification (NCBI taxonomy): domain Eukaryota; kingdom Metazoa; phylum Chordata; class Aves; order Galliformes; family Cracidae; genus Penelope; species Penelope pileata. Next base: position 387,376 of record WBMW01003379.1, read on the forward strand.
TAGTATTATCAATTGTGTCTTCATACAGCAATGACTAAAAGGAACAAATACCTATTTACCAGAGATTCTGTAGATTCATTGCCTCTCATGACATTCAGAAACAAATTTATTTGCTGTTATTTTTCCTAGTTTTCTTTGTCTATAACTGCTGAACAAAGGCTGCGCAACTAGTCTTGCAGAATTAGTCATTCATTCATACAAACATTCATTCAAGGCAATTGTGATCTGTATTACTGGATTGCTTACTGGAGGTGAAGTTAAAATAAATACACAGAGATTAGTTAAATCACTAGGTTAATAGATTAATTTTTTGTTCTGTGGTCCTTCTACTTTATCTCATTGACATTTTATTTAAAAAAATCTCAAGTTATTTTAATCAATGAGCCTAGTCAACTGCCAGGACATCAAAGTCTCTAATATCATAATACTATTAAGATCTGTATTAGTGTTTTTATTATCTCACGGTCTTTCTACATAATGAAGAGTATCAGCTCTAATTGCAACTGTAAGCAACAAGTGGAGATATCTAACTCAAGAATTCTGCCAAGAAAATTTAATGTCCTGCGCAGAATGAATCTGAAAAGGTCTAACTCACAAATAACAAAAACACCACTGCAGCAGCACCAGACTACCCACAGAAATGCTTACTTTTTGCAGTGGTCTTAATACTTCAAAGTATTCCATATTTCAAGCACCTCAAGTTTGTCAGCATTCCAACTATCAAAATTAAGATGAAGCACGATATCAGCAGCAGTGTCACTGAAAGAACCATTTCTCAGTTGTAGTGTAAGGGCTTATTTAGTTTGATTAAAACTAACAAAACTCATCTGAAGTAATGTTTTTATATGAACTGAAGAGCTGTAGCACTATTTACCATCAGAATGATAGTAAGATTAAAGACATTCATTGTATAAATAAAGCACAAGCTCTGTTACTCTTCCAGGTCACTGACTTTATTTCTATTATATCAAATAATTACTGATGTAAAAAAAGTAGCTTTCTTATGGTACTTACATATATATCCTATATTCTGGCTTGCATGAATGATTTTCTGACCTTTTAACCAGCATTTATACAGTGTCTCATAAATATATATACACAACAGCTTCATGACAGAGAAATCACTTGAAGCCATTTGAAATTTCATCAAATTAAAATGTAGACCCCTTTTAAAAATATGTGCAGGTAACAAAAACTCAAAAAAGCAACCAGCCAACCTATTTAATCTTTTCCTGCAGGTCTTATTAGTTGAATATATGTACTATGAAGAAAATTATCTTCTTTTGTCCAAAAGAAAACATGGGATATTTGTGATACAAAGGAACATTATATATATGTGCGTGTGTGTGTGTGTATGAACATGTATATAGTAGTACCATAAATATAGTAAACAATCTAATGAAATAACAGATTGTTCAATTCTGTACTCAATTAGATGTATATGGTAAGTTCTATAACTGCTACTAATACAGGATAAACTAAGTAGGTCACTACGAAAGTAGTGCCTATTTATTTCCATGGAAACTACAACAGACAAAAAGAGCACAATAACACTAGTCGATAGAGAAAATTCTCAGCTACAAAACACCGTTTTTCAACACAGCCACTACCATTAGTTATGCATTTTTATCAGTGATGAACAAGAGCCTGCATGCTGCACTCATAAAAATCTGCACCAACGGAGGTGACCACTGTTTTTGTTGCCACTGCTGAAATGCACCACCCACCACCTCACTGTGCGGTTTGGTTTCCATAAACCATCAGTAAGTGTTGGTGAATGTCAATGGATGCAATGTTTTCCTCATGCAGGAATTCAGTTCCAAGCATTTGCTTCATACGCGCTTCCATGTTAGACACCATTCTGTCAGACTGCCCCTCTGCTGCCATTTGTCTCGTGTTCCCATGAGAGTGGTCAGGTACTGAAACAGGCTTCCCAGGGAGGTGGTGGAGTCATCATCCCTGGAGGTGTTCGAGGTATGTCTGGATGTGGAACTGAGGGACATGGTTTAGTGGGTAATCTTGGCAGTAGGTGAATGGTTGGACTAAATGATCTTGGAGGTCTTTTCCAATCTTGATGATTCTATGATTCTACAGCAACAAAATGTAATGGAATATTGGTGGGAAGGTTCAACCTCTACTGCCATACTACCAACATCTGCCTCTGATGCCATGGGCCAACATAATAGCATAGGAAGCATTACTTCCAGAGCAGCCCTCATATATTGCATAATGAATGAATTTGTGGAGACGAGCTAATAGAATATGGACTTCCAGTCAAATCAGCCTCACTAATTTTCATAAATGAACCAAGCTTGTAATGCTTAATTTATAGCTATGGATAGCAAGCTATTTTTTAAATGTCTAAATAGTCTGTAGGAAAGTATAAAATTTTAGTGATAGCACAAAGATGACTCTGAATTCCGCTTTCATTGATAAAGACTACAGTAGAATGTCAGGGGCTGCAAAACTGCTGATAGGTGCCTCCATAAAGTAGTGTAATAAGGGAAGCCAACACTTACTCAGTTGCCTGAACAAATAGTTACTTTAACTTTTGACCTGTTTTCAAATAAGTAACACATAATGATTTGCTTAAATTTCTGAATTTTACAGTAATTACAGAATATGTCTGGCACATAAAACTGTTGACTGTATGATATGTGTTTGTAAAGAACATAAACTTCTTTCTCAAGTCTGCAAAGATAATACTGCAAAATCTATAAATACTTATCCCACTGGTATTTGCTGAAATACCCTGCAACTTTACTTCAGGTTCCTCTCAGTTTTTATAGAATATATCAACTCAGCAAAGTAGGTGTGAGCAATTTCTGGGATGCATTATTTAGGTTTGTTGAAGTAATAACAGAAAATTTTAGAGGCAAATCTTAACTACAAACCAAAGCTGGCTCTATTCTTAGTGAAATCATATCATATTAATACTTTAGCAAATGAGATTAAGAATTGGCTCAGACATCACAAAACTTTTAGACATTGTCAGAAATACATTCTCTCAGTGAATACTGGATCAACATGCAGTTACCATGCTTTTTTATGGCCTTTATGTTGAAACTGGACACACACATTGCAGAAAAAAAAACACATAACAAAAACTAAGTTGTTTCAACTTAAGGTGATAGCACTATGGCACTACATCAAAAATAGTAAGTAAGCAAAACAAAACAAAAAAGTATTGTATTTTGTTAGAAACACTTTACAAAAATGTCAAGGTCTTATATAAATATGTAGTATATCACTCACAGTTTTATTGTTTTAAAAGCAATGACTTTAAATCAATTGAACTAGTCCTTCCTCTCTCACCTCTCCTTCCCTCAAAAAAAGTTTAAATTAGTCAGCTTAACTAATGGAGCACCAGATAAATCCTTATGAAATTTAAGCAGGCACAATTTGTTCTTCCATTGATTTTGAAGTTTCATGTACCTATCAAGAGTATTATACTTGCATCCTTGTTGGCTGGAATGGGCAGGCGATGTTCCAGATTGTCATGCTGTCTGTTCAACTGGTGTTCTTATGGTTACATGAGAATTGAGACTGTGGTTCATAAATAGCATAAATCCCAATGTAAATAAAATGGAGGCCTTTGCACAAGTGGTTCACTAGCTTTCAGCAAATCATCTTCGAGAAACATTTTAGGAAAGATACAATTTTCTCTGTTTAATGCAGCTGAAGAGTTGGACTGTCACTTATCTATGACCTAGATTCTAATTGAGCTAAATTTGGCAATTGGAGTTTTAAACAAACTATTATTAGTAAACGAGTATTGTAGTCAAGTCCTTTCAAGTACAAAAATGAGGCAAAATGTTAACAATTTCTGGTACACAATTTTCACTTTTTTTATGTTTAAAATCGTTTTGTAAACATTAACAGGTCTTACTCTCACAAGGGGGAAGGCTTCCATTAGTAATCATTAATGCTTGTGAAATTTGTGGATACTTCGTGTGTAAAGTGCTCTTCCATTGAGGGGTTAATAGACATAGAAAGCATTCATTTCTATTTTCTTCTGAATATTACTGTTATAGAATAATGTGATCTAGGCCTTCCTTCTTCTTGAGTGTTTTTTAGATTTTAATTATTTTTTAAAAAATCATTATTTTGCATTTTTTAATAAAGGTCCATACTGGTAAAGACTGTCTCTCTTTCATTTGTTTGTTTCTGAACCTGTGGAAATATGTTACGCAGCAGCCCCTCAATATTAATATTTTATCACTACTCAATAAAGAGGCTTAATTGTGACTAATATATCCTATATGTAGACTATGTCACATCAAATTTTTCTCTTATGTCCATTAGTTTAAAGTTTGAAGAGCTATATACGTCAAGAGAATTAAAATAGTTTAGACTCACATAAAAGCTGAAAAGATTAAAATAAAAATATGCAGCAAAATTATGATGTTCCTCCAGTGGGAAAAAAAAAGCTGAAACTGAACCGTCCACAACTCAAGACAGTTGTCTAACCACACTTTGTTCTTTGGGGGATGAAAGGAGGAATTTTTTTCTCCCTCCTCACCTTAAGCCTTTGGGATAAATTGTGAAAAGTCATGCTTTGTAAAGTGAAGTCAAAACATATAAAAAGCTACCTTTACTTAAAACTATTTTTCCTGTTTATCCCTAATCAAAGTTGCATAATATTCTATTTGTTTGTTTGTTTGTTGAAGATTTACTGAATGGTTGGAAAGAGTGTTTTAGGAAGAAACAAACTCTAATACCACTGAAGTTTAAAAGAAAAAAGAGTGTGTGTCAAAAAGTCAGTTTGACTTTGTGGCTGGAAAAATTGTAGGCATTTATTTCAGCACAGTTTAGTACTGAATTGCCCTGAATCTTCTTTTGAGGAGAGAGAGAGATCTGTTTTCTAAATGCTTTTACTCTTCCCTGCTGTATTCTTACTGTCATTAAAGGACTTAACTGGCACTCCTCTATGTAATAGAAAGCAGTCAAAGAGTGACGCACAATACTTCAGCCCTGTTACTGAGGATGGTGTTTCTGCAAGGCTTTTCACTGAACGTTTGCAGAGGGAATTAAACCTTATATATACCATTTGCACAAATGCCAACTTTTACCAATAAAACAGACTGCAAAGATTATTTCTATAGCTCAAAATTTATCATTCGCTCTTATTCTTTGACTGGTAACACAGAAGCAGCAGAGATCATGCAGAAATACAATTATATTTAATTATAACATATGAATTAAACTTAATTAGAAGCTCATCAGAGCACTAAAATGATCGCATTTGCCATTTATTTATAAAATATGGCATTAAAATAAAATGAATATTTTGTTACTATTGAACAGATTTATTCAGTATCATATACACTACCATTCTATCTGTACAATAAGAGGTTTCTAATCTACCCCTTAAAACTGCAAAACATATTTTGGAAATAAACATGCACAGAAGTTTTTAAAAAAGACAGTGACTACTCTTTCTCTACTTAGTATGTTTGTTCTAGGTATGTGAAAGACCAGTAAGCCAACAGTGGGTCCATTTCCCGAAGTTTTTTAACAAGTCATTGACTGGGTTTGTTAATACATAAATGAATCGCATAAAATACTGTTGCACTCCATGCAAATGTGAGACAGTGTTTTCAATGAGTTTGCCACTGTAATGATATTTCTATTCAGAATATTCCTTATTTTTATGCTATTATGAAGAAGTCTGTTTTTACCACTCACTCTTCCTTATCCCCAGCAATAAGTATAGATCAGGTTTTTCAAGCCACTTGTGAAACAAATTAAAAAATATAGCAAAATTAAGTGAATGGTGAGAAGAGGGAAGATGAACACTGCTCATATTTATGCATGTCAAAATACTCATTGAGGGATTAACTGTTTCTCAGAACAACATGTTTCCTCCAGGAGATCTTTGATAATGATGCTGCAGGACATTATTTCTCTGCTAATGTACACAAAGTTGATTCCTATCAGGTTACTACAGGAACTTATTTTAATTGTTCATTCTTCTGCAGACTAAGAGGCACATCATAATCTCTTCTCAAGACGTGGTGGAGAAGCAGGTATGTACAAGATGAGAACACGTTTATATGAGATTCCTGCTGCAGTCTTTATTTTGTAATCTCAGTATTGTGTGTGATTATGGTCTTAATCACAGAGAAACAAATGCTAAACTGTCACACATTTTGGGCCAAAAGACAGTAGCATGTATTCTCTCTACATACAAAACGGAAAATGATTTTAAATATTTATGTATCACTGCCATAAATGAGAAACGAAAAAAAATAAAACTATCCTTTGTTATATAGCCACTTCTTGTAACAATATTCAGTGTTGTTAATTGATGGTAACTTGAGACTACACTTGAGTTTAATTAGTTTATTTTTTCTCAAGACCAATGCAAATGTGACAAGTCCATAAGAATCAGTTCTGTTCTCAACTTGACTCAAGTTAATACAACTACAAATGTGAATATGGAATTCATCTGGCTCGAGTTATATGCACCTAAGAATTGCCATGTGTTAGTCTACCTTTCTATGTAGAAGAAACTCATTTGCTTGAAAGATTCAGTTTTCACTCGATTCTAAAACAAATGTTTTGGACTGCTGCACTGTTGGATTTTTCTGTCTCTTACATAACAGAAGAAATGAGGACTATCTTGCTGACATGATGCCCACCAAGTCCAAGTTAGCAAACATAAAGTAAAATCCCTTTTCAATTAAAGGACTATTTTAGTGTTTCAGCTTTTGCTTTGTTTTTAATTTTCTAACTAATGCTCTAAAGCAAGGGATGGCCTCCACTTTTTCCTTTCCTTTTCCTGTCTCTCTGTACTGTTAACTGTGAATAGATTATTTTCCTTTTAGTGAAATATATTGCCTCTTACAAAGCTGCCGCTAATGTGTCTTTATATGGCTACTGATGGTGGGTGTAGTAGCACTCTCCCCTCAAGGATCAGTCATTGAAACTGTATAAAGAGCCCAGTCTTTCCACCCTGCAGGCTGGATCATAAACATACCTCTGAGCACAGCTCCCTCACAAGGCATTTCCTGAGCCTACTGCTATTGCACTGCCTGTTCTAAGGTCCTTTAAATTCTGAAACTGAGGGATGTCTGATCAACTCACCTCCCCTTAGGGCAGCCCTAAAATCTGCTTTGCCTTATTGCTTTTCAATGCAATAACGCATGTGTCAGTGGAATAAAACGATTTTTCCAATCCTGCCAGCATTTTAGGTAGTCTCTTCCCTAAACCATAAATGATTGAAAAATCATTCATGTCAGCTACTTTACCAGAAAAGAATAACAAAAGATGACACATCAGATTGGGGCTGGTAAAGAGGATTTTTTTTCCCCTCCCCCAAACAGAAACATTTTAGAAGTAGCAGAAATATATTTCAGTAAAGTAAATGTTGGGTACGTTATTTTGTTACTGTTTTATAGTATTATTTTGTTATTGCTTTCCTTTCAAGCAAAGTAACTTCTAAAATCATGAGATAATCCTTATTGCATTTTAACTGGAATGACTCCAACACTTCAAATCTTAGCTCCAGATAAGTTTTCTTCATGCTTGTTCTATATTCTGGCACATTTCTAAAATTTCTCATAGTGGAGAGTTGTTTGGAAGAGTCCTTTAATCCCTCTCTTCCACACAGTTTGCCTGTATTTGGTCTCTTAGCAAAATCAGATGCTGCCAGCCTTACATGATTTCAGAACTGTAAAAGGCTTGCGGAGTTAATCTAATTCTACTGCAGGTGAAAATGACCACACCTGGTCTTTTGTTACTGGAAACCATGAAATGAATGGGCCATTGGAGCACACTAAATATTTTGTTTTGCAATGAACATACGGAAATTTACACTGAAGATCTTCCACTGTGAAACATTTTGTGAATTCTTGCCAGTTTTTATTAGGTTTCTCCAGTTTCATATTGATAACCTTTTGGCCTTTACTTTAGTTAACCCTGAAACATTTCCTCTAGAATCACATGCCCAAAAGCAGGCAGCAGTTGCCAGCTAACTACCTCCTATAATAAAATACAGCAGAACAAGATGAAAATAAAAAAGTCAAGGAGAAGCAGAAAGATATTTGCTTCCCATTAGAAGATTCAACACTATTTGGATATCCTGGTCACCCTACTTCATGTGTCATGAATTTTTTCCGTTTCTATTTTACTCTTCCTGAAACAGAAAAGTCAAGAGCAGTTCAGTACCAGTTACTTACTCAATTGTGTTCCTGTCCACTTTTCCTGTCATATTAATGCCATAGAACTGCTGCATGGCAGCTATAGCTGATTGCATGGTTTCTGCAGAGCGCAACACCGACATTCTGGGGTCAGTTGGTGGAAGGTAGCCATACTTTTGTAACCATACCTGCAATGACAAGTGCAGTGGCTATTAAATAGAAATTAGAGGTAAGTAAAATGCTCCCCAGTAATTAATTTTGTACAATATATAATGAAGTTTCTAATTCATCAAGCATAAATCCTGTTTGTTGGAGGTTTTTTTTTTTTTTTTTCTCAGAGAAGAAACTGTTGGGGCTTTTATTTCATCTCCTTTATTAAAGATTCTGCTCTTTCAAAATGTAGTGTTTTATACACAGGAGCCACCTCTCTTTATTATCTGAAACTGCCTGCTTCAATTATTTTTTTAATATATTTACATATTTGAAGCTACAGCTTAAGCACCTATCCCTGTCTGTGGGCACTTCAAAGAATTTTAAAGCAGGAAAATATAAAATCTACAATATACTCCACATATAATTGACTGTCAATAGGGTACATAATAATATTGACCAACTATAATACATCCACAATAGCTCTCACACACACTGCATTGTTACCTTCTCTCAACATACACGAAAGATGAGATGAGGAGAGATTCAGTTTTCCAGGAATATAAAACTTGCATACTCGTAAGCAGAACAGATGGCTGGGAGATAGGGAAGCAGCAAAGTCTGTGAACACTTACAGGAATCTCCCTGGTAAGAGGATTCTCCTTTTCAGATCAAAGTGATTTAGTGCCAACTGTATGTGCTCTTAATTGTGTAGTAGTGAGAAGGAGAGGACATGATCCAAATAACTGAAAGCTTTATGGAGTAAAGCCAATATCTTAAGTACACCTGGAAAAAAATCCTCTGAAACATGCTTTCCTCTTGAGGCAATGTTTCACAAACAAGTAGCTGCAGTTATCCTGATGTTTTTAAGTATTCTAAAAACCTATCCTCTACAAAGCACACTATAAGACTTCTGAGTCAATGAAAGTACTGATATATATTTGAAAATGCCTTAGCTTCTCACCTGAGGGGTGGAACTTCTCACTACAATGAAAGGTGCACATACCGCCACTATATAAGGCACGGTTAAACAGTACTCCTTTAGCTTCACTTCCCACAGTAACAAATCTCCCCATAAATCTGATTTTATATTCTTAATAAAACAATGAATTGAAAAAAATAAATTCAGTCACCTCAAACGTGTCATATCCCAGTTCATGGATTCAGAATCTCTCGAGGTCCCTTCCAACCCCTACAATTCTGTGATACCTTCCTCTTACAGTGTGTTGTGGGCTCTGTATGCTTCATACAACACTTCTGGGTTATTTATCTGTTTACACACACAGTTTACACTCAGTTTGACATCAAACCACACAGTTCACAATTTTCAACCTTAAGCTTAGCTTGCAGAATCCTGTCCAGACAGCTGTGTTTGTACGGCACTTCCATTTTATATATGTTAAAAAAAAAAAANAAGCAAAAAAATTAAAAAAAAAAAAAAAAAAAAAAAAAAAAAGCTTTCCACTGAAGTACCTCAAGGTGTATCAATTTACTGTCATGGTTAACTTTACTATGCAGTTAAAACGTACTACAGGTGAACAGTTGCTCAGCGCAAGTAAAGGATCAAAATAGCACTAGGTATAGGGAAAATCTTTTGGGTATGAGCTCAGGTATTTCTAATTTAGAAAGGTTTACCTACCCAGTGTACAGTACAAACTGTCAAAAATATTCACGTACTTCAGATGACAGGAGGATGAAATACAGAAAGGATTAAGATTTAACCTAACCTCTGTCTCCTTCACATGACCTCTGTGTACAAGAGCCATTCACAAATAAGAACAAAAGCGTATTTAATTGATGATGCTCTTATTTCCAATGAAATTGAATTGCTGCAATCGTTACCTACATTCAACTTTGCATACTCTTCACTTACACTTTTCAGCTTTGAGGATGAACTTGCGAACTTTAAGTTTGTATTATTTTGTGTCATCACACAGATCATTTAGCTTATGTGTCATTTCCTCCAGCAAGTCTGCTCTTCCTTCCATTATTAAAGGATGGCCCTGAAAGGCCAGTTAGAGGTGGAAGGTTGGCAAGAGCAATTCAATATGTAGAAACAAGACCAAGGAAGTAACAGATCAGTTTGACTTAGAGTGGGTTGTTGTCAGGGTAACATGTAGAGTCCTTTGAATTAATATTTACAAAGAGTACATGTAAGAATGGGGTTATCTTGAGACTCATCAAGTCAGTGCAGAAAAGGCAAGTAGAAGAATGTCAGTGTGATATTAAAACAAATGATGAGTCAGGGAAGAAAAATAATTGTGAGCAGCATATCACTGCTGGTTAAACTGATGCCACCTTCTCAGCATGAATTTTGTATACAGACATTCAGCAGGACTTCCCACGACATTATCTTTCAAGTGCTAAGGGCACAGAAAATTGCTTGGTAGGCTTGAGAGGCCTCTCACTACTCAAAAACATCCTCACTGTGGCATAACTGAAGGAGACTGGGGTATGGACTTACAAGTTAGCAACTTTACCAGAAGCTAAAGATTTGGATATCTAAATTAGAAAAGTTGTAAGGAGAGAGGGAGATGAAAACTCTTGGGGGAGTACTGCTCCTGGGAGAAAGAGAGAGGAGTGGACAAAGTGGAACTAAGAACAGTACCACTGCATAGGGGAAAAAGAAAAGAGAAGTAGTCCAGAAACAGCAAGAGAGGACAGCGTAGCCTATTCCCTTCTAATAACAGAGGATACCTGATTGTCACTCCCTAGTATCGTACACAGGAAGCAGACTGGAAATATACATACTGGAAAGTCAGAGGATCATCTGAAAGCAAATCCATTTTTCTAAAAATTCAGACAAATTGGCCTCCAAAGACTAATATTCAGTCAACGTTTGAGAGCAAGCTTGGATACTGCTAAAAGCTATTGGTGTTCTCTAATATCATGGAGCATGAAACAAGACAAGAGACAACATATTTGGTTCCTGTGTTGTTCCTCAGATTCTCCAGTCTTCTACTTTACTACGCTTTTAAGACTTTCTTGTGCACAGTATAAATGCTGAGAACTATGAAGGAGAAACTTAAGTCCAAAATAAGGAGGTGGAGAAAATAACAGTGAGGAAAAGAAAAAGAATAAGGTAGCCACAGCAGGAGAACAAATTAAAATAATTTTCTCACATCCTTGTAATTTTGAGGCAACTTATTTAAGAAATTATGGCCAGACAAATTTCCTACTCCCTCACTAATGCTATTAAATGTCTCTTTGCATTAACAACTTCAATAATGATAGCACAGAGCCAGCTAGTCATCTGTCATTCTGAGGAACTAAATGGTCTTGGCAAAAGGAAGTAGTGAAGTAGGTCCGTCTAACCTAATGTTAGAAGGAAATTCTTTGCTCAGATGGTGGTGAGGCACTGGAAAAGAATGCCCAGAGAAGCTACAGATGACCCATCAAGGCCAGCCTGGATGGGACCCTGGGTAGCCGGACCTAGTGGGTGGCAACCCTGCCCACAGCAGGGAGGTTGGAACTAGGTGATCTTTAAGGTCCTTTCCAACCCAAGCCATTCTATGATTCTATGAACACAAAATCCAGAATGCCAACAGAGGCACTTTTCACAGACTCCAAAATCAGTGATAACTCTATACAGTATAGAAAGGTAAAACACTGCTATTTCAAGTAGAGCTTTTGGGAAAGACTTTTCTGTCCTGCAGTAATCTGACAGCCATGTAACCTCTTACGCTAACCACAGAAAAACATAGCTCAAAAAATCACCATGCTCCATCATTTCCCTCTCTATTACAGTGCTTTGCCATCCTACTGCTGCGAGGTTTGCCTCAGAGTTGAATCTCCCTTGTCATAATTTAAGCCAGTAGCTTCTCATTTTACCTGCTACAGGTGAGGGGAACTGATTATTCCTCTCCCCTCTGCAGCAGCCTTTTATGTATTTGAATTCTGTTATGTAAGTCACTCTAATCTTTCTAAAATAAACTAAAGAAACCCCATTTGTTTAATCTCAGAGACTTTTGTTGTTCACACTAACCTGTAGGAAATTAGAAGCTAAAATCTCTCTTCACTAAACATTTGCTTGTCCTAGATATGTACGTATTGGTTCCCACTGTTGGCCTATTAACAAACACTGGAGTTTATCTGAACAGTGTTAGGTGTGATTCAGAAGGGTCTGGATACTAAAACATTTCATTTCGGAAAAAAATCACAGGAAATAAAATTAGCCTAAAACTATTTTTTTCTCATTACTTCAAGTTCAATGCCTATGTCTCATATTTTCAGACATTTTAAAATGATAAAACTATGTTCTTCATCATGATCTTCTCCATCAGATAAACTTCCCTGCATAATTTCATCTTCTTTTTTTCAGAATTGTAAGGAAAAAATTAAACAAAACTCATAGGTGAGGAAACTTGGGGAGATGGTAGGAGTTTGTAGGGGATCTGCAAATTCTGAAGCAGCCTGCAGAACCTGTAAGCGTTCAGCACAAGTTGTATCACCTTACAGATTTAGGATGTCATTGACTATATGCTTAGTTTTTTTGTTTGTTGGTGTGCATGTTTCCTGCCATGAAAAAAAGATCTTTTTATCTTCATTTATATCTGCTACTAATGTTATGCTATATCCACCACCTGTCTACAGAATAGATATCATTTTGTCACTTGTCTGTTTGCTCGTCTCCTTTAAAGTATGGGCTAATTTAAAGTATATGAAATAAACCAGTGGCTTTCAACCATTCAGGTCTTTGCTAGCTTGGGAAAAAAGAGTGCTCTTGAAAACCGTGTTGACACTGAAGTGTTACTGAGAACAAAGAAAACCCGTACATAATAATTAAAGATGAAGCAAGAATATGATGATAATCAGAGTACCTGAGAACATAGTGATTTCTAAGATAGAAGAGAATTTATCAATGAATCATTAGTGTTTCTGAATGACAGTGCACAGTATAAACTACAGTACATTTATGCTCTATAAACCTGAAAGCTTAGTAAATCAAACAGGCTAAGAAAGTACAGATCAAAACTATTTCACGAACACCTTCAGTAGTGCAGTTGCATATCAATATTATTCATGTATTCTTGTTTTTTTCTCAGATTTTATCATAAAAATAAAATTTCTGCAGGTGCTGAGTAAAACTGCAAAGTTTCATATTTTCAAAATATTTTTACTTTTGTTTTTTAAAGGTGCATTTAACAAAGACACTATAAGTGCAATTACTTCAAATGTCTGAGTAATTTAGGATATTTATATTTTCAAAAAACGTACATTTAAGAATGTAACTTTCACTGAACACCACAGGATTTAACAGTTTAAGTGCTGATGTCTCCTTGAAAAGAGTTTGAAGGCTATGCTAAGGATACTCCAGAACTAGTGTTTGCGTAGCCAGATTAGCTCTCCTTATAGGCCAATTAATCATATATCCTACTAATCTTCAACATTCAAACAATATCTGCATCAGATTTTGCATATCAACTTGTTATTGCTACATTGAAATTGCTCTGTGTAGCTCTGCTATTCATAAACTACTTCTGAAACTGATGCAATATGTCTAGAATCTGAAGAATAATGTATCAATTATTTTTTTCCATTTCAGTCATGCTTGCCTCCTAGTGATGTTGTATTCCTCCAAGTTTTTAATGGCTAATAGTGTGTTTTAGTTACATGTCTAATTTCTGCAGCTAATATTGACTTTTCAAGGGCAACTTCACAGAATTGTATCACAGAATCACAGAACTGCAGGGGTTGGAAGGGACCTCGAGAGATCATCGAGTCCAACCCCCCTGCCAGAGCAGGTTCCCTACTGCAGGTTGCACAGGTAGGCGTCCAGGCGGGTCTTGAATATCTCCAGGGAAGGAGACTCCACAACCTCCCTGGGCAGCCTGTTCCAGTGCTCCGTCACCCGCACTGTGAAGAAGTTCTTCCGCATGTTGGTGCGGAACTTCCTGTGCTCCAGTTTAAGGCCATTGCCCCTTGTCCTGTCCCCACAGACCACTGAAAAGAGGTTCCCCACCTCCATTTGCCTCCCGCACCTAAGATATTTATAAACATGGATCAGGTCCCCTCTCAGTCTTCTTTTCTCCAGGCTGAACAGACCCAGATTACTGAGCCTCTCCTCATAAGGGAGATGCTCCAGGACCTTTATCATCTTTGTGGCCCTCCACTGGACTCTTTCCAGGAGGTCCCTGTCTTTTTTATACAGGGGAGCCCAGAACTGGATACAGTACTCCAGCTGAGGCCTGACCAGGGCAGAGTAGAGGGGGAGGATCACCTCCCTTGACCTGCTGGCAATGCACTTTTTAATGCACCCCAGGATCCCATTGGCCTTCTTGGCCACCAGGGCACACTGCTGGCTCATGGCCAACCTGTCGTCTACCAGGACCCCCCAGGTCCCTCTCTGTAGAGCTCCTCTCCAGTAGGTCATTCCCCAGCCTGTACTGGTGCATGCGGTTATTCCTCCCCAGGTGCAAGACTCTACACTTGCTTTTGTTGAACCTCATCAGGTTCCTCTCTGCCCAACTCTCCAGACTGTCCAGGTCTTGCTGAATGGCAGCACAGCCTGCTGGCGTGTCAGCCACTCCTCCCAGTTTTGTATCATCAGCAAACTTGATAGGTAAACAGCCAGAGTTAGCCAGATGTAAGTAAACACTTGCACAGAGTAGTACAGGGAATTTTCTACTGGTTTTCCTACCTCTTATTTCCACTTTCACCAGTTCCTTGTTGATGATGTTACTCTTTTTAACAGAAGACATCAACATAAATTTACAGAATACAGAGAATTATGTACAAAAAGTATATTGTGTATGGTATCTATGTGGAGAGAAAAATTCCTAGCTACATACTTCCCTCCCAAAGCATAAAGGAACATACAGACCAGCAGAATCTAATCTACTCTATCAGCAGAGACTAACAAATCACAGAACAGAATCATAGAAATATTTAGATTGGAAAAGAACTCTAAAATCGTCTAGTCCAAATGTCAAACCATCACCACCATGCCCACTAAATCATGTACTTAAGTGCCACATCTCCATGTGTCTTCATCATCTCTGGGCACAGTGACTCCACCACTTCCCTGGGCAGCCTGTTCCAGTGCTTAACCACTCTTTCAAATAATTTTTTTCTAATACCCAACCTGAACCTCCCCTGGCACAACCTGAGGCCATTCCCTCTCATCCTATCACTGTTACCTGGGAGAAGAAACTGGCCCCCATCTTACCACAACCTCCTTGCAGGTGTTGTAGAGTGCAATAAAGTCTCCCCTGAGCCTCCTCTTCTCCAGACTAAACAATCCCAGTTCCTTCAGCCACTCCTCATAAGACTTGTGCTCCAGACCCCTCACCAGCTTCATTGCCTTTCTCTGGACACACTCCAGGGCCTCAGTCTTTCTTGTAGTGAAGGGCCCAACACTGAACACAGTACTCGAGGTGCAGCCTCACCAAGACTGAGTACAGTCCTGGTACATCCTGGTCCTGCTGGCCACCCTATTTCTGATATAGACCAGGATGTCATTGGCCTGCAGTAAATAGCTTCTACCTCAACCTATGAGTTCTCTTTTTTTTTTTTCTTT